>VWZY01012528.1:2178-12600 GCA_013399075.1 Chloroceryle aenea
CGAGAAAGGACCAGTCTGAGAGGAGCATGGTGTGAGGCTGGGACCCGGGAAGATGCAGCACTGGGCAGGCAGCACCAGTTAGATAAGCAGGACAGTCTGCACCGTTCAGGAAAGCCTCCTCAAAGCAGGACGAAGATCCTTCTTGCACTGGTCATGCAGAAGATAGCAGCAGAGCAGAAGCAGCAGGACTGACCCATTGCTTTTTGTTTGGTTTTTCAGAGGTGCATCCGTCAGTGTAAGATTGGTGTCAGTTCTCCAAATGGGTTTATCCAACTTCCAATAAAGGCTTCGCAGCCATGGATGAAGCATGGTAACAAACTTGCATTACCCTACCTGTCCTGCACCATCCTTGCTCCTTTCCGACCTTCTGTGTGAATTATGGCACTGCTGCTGCTGGCAGCCACAAGCCACCCTCCTCAGCTTCCCTGCATTGTTTTCCTTTCCCCTGAGCTGAGTATCCCTCCTCTACTCTCTTGATCTCCCACTTCCTACGTCTCCTATCCACTTCATCTCTGCCACTGGTGGATTTTCCTCTCATTCCAGAAAGAGGTGCTGCAGCCTGAGGGTCATGTATGTTCAGCAGTGAAAGCTCATCCATAGCAAATAAAGGGAATTTGTCTTTCACCCCACGTTGAATCTGACATCTCTGACTGTGCTCCTCTGTCATTGGCTTCTCTTCATGGGCCCTGCAGTTGTACACTGGACTTTCTTGTTTTTTTCTTCCCCTTTCTCATTTTCCATCAAGAGAGGGCAACTCATGCCTGGGCTTTTTCACCACTCCCAGTGCAACACATGCATCAGTGGGATGAGACAGATTCAGCCAGGGTGTATGGAGCCAGCAGCTTCTCTGGTAGGTTTGCTTGTAGCGATCTCGGTCCCCCTGTGCTCCCCAGGTGTTGGGGAGGGATGCTAGAGGAGGTGAGGAGCATGAGAGGGACATTCAAAGCAGGGACTCGTGTTCCAGGTGATGCAGACTGCATCTCTGCTAGGGAAGAAGATAACTCCAAGACAGGGGCTCATGCACTGCCCTGCAACCATCCTCCCGTGGTTTAGCAAGCACCCTGGTGTGGTTTTGGCCCATGCCAGACAGCACTTCCCCAGCCAAGTGCCCAAGCCTGTTACAAGTTATGACTTGTGCCAGGGTCTGTCCCTAGATGGCCATTTGGATGTGACCATGTCGATGTGGGACACATCATATAGCTTGGATTAGAGAACAAGGTCTGTCATTGCCTTGGCTTCTTTTTCAGTAGGATAGATGTACTGTGAGGTGCTGGCAGATGAACTGTGGAGAAACAGGGCTACAAAAGAGTATCAGTGACGGTGCAGAAATGAGGCAAGTGTTCTGCAAAACCAATTCCCACATCGCTCCATCCTGCCTTTTCACCCCCTTTTATTTACTGTGATTTCACTCCTCTGTCTATCCCTCGGCTTCACAGCTACCCTCCTGACCATTCCCTTTTCATCAGCTGCTTTCTGCTCTGGGACCTTCCTCCCTCCTTCTGTCCCTTCAGCTTCTCTTTTCTGATGCCTCACTTTTGTAATTTCTGCTCCCCTTTGCCACTCCCATCCTTTCTGCTCCGTACTTAGCATTTTGGCTATTTTTTTCTTGCCATGACCCAGTTCCTTCCAGAGCTTTATCATCACTTTTTTTGTTTCCTTCTGCTCCTTTTGTGCCCTCTTTACTTATTCCACGCTCCCGCCTGCTATCTCCAATCAGCTGCCCAGCTCCAGTTTCTTCTCCGTCAACTCTGCCCAGCCCTAGTCCCCCAGGCTCTTTCTTTTCTCTCCTGCTGCATTTCATTGTCCTATTTTCCTCTTCTGATATTGTTTCCACTTCCCACATCCCCTCCTTGTGGTTCCCAGTGCTGCTGCTGCACGGCTGCCCTTTCCCACTTCCACCCTGCTGGTTTCCAGGGTCCCCTTGCTGCTCCCGGAGTGTCTGTTCCCTTCCTGCCTTTGTCTCTCAGTCTGTCTCTCCTCTTCCCTCTTTGTTCTTGGCTTTTTCCTCCCTTGGCCTCCTCCTCTCTCAAGGGAACGTGGTTTCATGCTAATGCAAAGCTGCAAGGGTCGAGTGATCTCGAGACCAACTTTCTTCAGCCCAATTTAATTTCTACCCGCTGCTTTTGCACATTTTAATGCATCCCCCAAAATGGCCTCGGACAACTGCTTTCCAGCCTCATTTCTTTATCCGAAACTTGACTCGAAGCCCTCTTCAGCCAGCGGGGGCCTTTCCCCTGGCTCTGGTGACCTTGCAGGCAGCCTGGAGGCTGGGGGAGGTGAACAACCCGGTGTTATCACCCCAAGACAGCGATGCTCTCCACACGATAGCATACACAGGTAGTAGTGACACCCGTAAAGTAGGTAGTGCTGCTCTCCTGCCTGTTTCTTGCAGCATTGGGCCCCACTGCTCGGGGTGTCCCCTTGCCATTTCGGAAGACAATGCCATTGTTCAATACAGCTAATTGCGAGGGTAGTCACTTAAGGGAGCAGCAGAGCATAGAGAACCCAGACGATGTAGCAATCGTGGTGCCTTATGCTGCTGCACAGTCAGATCACTGCGAGGGACTTGAATACATTCAATCATCTTAGGAAGTTTGGGGTTTGACTGACATTCAGAAAACTGCGTGGATCAGGACCTGGGAACCTCAGGCAGGAGTGGGCACCTGACAGGGCACTTGGGATCCTGGCTTCAGAGCTCAGCAAACAGAGTAATGATGGCAGCAACAATAAGAGTAAAATAATAGCAGCCACCAGAAAAGAAGAATAGCATTTTAAAAAATTATTTCCTTTCCAGTTTTCTCAACAATAAAGTTGGCTGGATTTCAGTTCATAATTGCATTATAAATATTTTGTAACAATTATTTTTATTTCAAATATGTTTCTCCAAACTAAAGCAGTTGTAAAACCGGTTTCAGTAATTTCCTTGCACTAGCACACACAGTTATAGCATCTTCTTTTTTTTCTTTCTATAATTTTCCTGTTCTGGGGAAAAGAAAAATTGTCAGAGGCAAATTTGAAAGCCAAGCCACAGTCAAAATATATATATTTTTTTTTCACCTGGAAGTTTAATTGAAATTTCTCCTGTTTTAACCATAAAATGAGCAGCAATATCGAGGACTAGTGTCAGAAGTTAAGATCGATCCCTGCACAAGGTCAAGCCAAGACCGAAGCATCACTCGCTCCACCTCTGGTCTGCGGCCTTTTGGAAGATTTACTGTGGTGCATAAGTGGTGTTAGGACAGAGATGATCAGTTTGTAGACAGTCTCTGTTAATATATATGTATATTTTTTTAATAGCTAGATTGTGGCTTATTCTAACATGAATGATCCATTGTAGGCTTTTTATTTCTGTGAACCAAAATCATTCCTTGTTAGAATGACTAGAAAATGTAACCACTCCAAGTATGGGCTTCTTCCCCCTTCACCACGAAAAGTTCCAAGAAGGCCGTGGTCACGCCACATAACCAGGGGTAGGGATTCCTGCTGGCAGAGCAGTTAGCACAGTGTTTCCTGAACTGCCCCCGTAGTCCATCCGTGCTGGTGTGCACCAAAACATCAGCCTCCACAAGTCTTGGCTCTGAAAATGGGACTTGCTTTTCAAAGACCTGGATCTAAGGCACTAAACTCCCATTGCCTTTAGCTCCAACGCTTTTAGCACCTCTGCTTCTTGCTGCAGCCCTCCTGTCAAGGCTAGTTTTCAGTGCTCCATACTAGCAGGAATATTTGTTTTCAGAAGGTAGATTTTGATCCAGAAGTTGTTTCCCTTTCCCCTGGTGGACCATCCCTGGCAGGTAACACGCCAGCTCCTCTCCCTGCGTCCCTCCTGGCTGGGCTGCCCTCAGGGAGGGCACAAAGCTCCCTTCTCTGCTACCTGTATCCTGGAGCATCACAACAGCCCAATATATATAATTTTTTTTTTTTCTTAATACAGCAAACCATCAATTTTTTTTCTCAGCATATTTCTTTCAGCCTCCCTGATCTCCAAACTCTTAACATAAAACTCAAAAGTCTAAGTGGATCAAGAATTTTAATTGTCAAAGCTATGGTCTGTGAGCCAACAGGAGGTGAGGGAGCATACCCAGACAAGGAGGGCTGCTGTAGGAGAGCCTGAATCCGCTCTCGCATTATGGTCCTCCCAAGGAACGTGCTGTTTTATTTCCAAGCATCCCATGAGGGATCTGCCCCTTCTCTGTGTCCCACGGCCCGTGGACACAGAGCTTTGGCTTGGCAGAGGCTTGTGCAGCCCCACAGCACGGGGATGGACTTTCTCCTGCTTCTGCTCCCGATTTTGGCAGTTAGTCTTTTCACAAGAAAAGTCAGGAGAAGTAGCAGGGCTAACCCTACATGCCACTGCTGCTTTTCACAGCGTTTTATTTTGTCAGGAACCAGTGGCAATGTTGCTCCTCTGCAAGCTCTCTGCATTTTTGTCACTGCCTTAGATTAGAACCATATTGTCTCTCACTCACAGTTAAAAACTTAATATATGGCCAGGAAGAGTGAAGCCACTCCTGCATTCTTGGTGCGTCAAAACACATCCCGACGTCGGGAAAACAAACTGCAGCGTACAGAGCAGGAGAAAGGCAAGAGGTTTGCAGGAGCGGTGCCGCTTTCATTCGCTTTGGCATAGAAAACTAAAATGGTGTAGGAAATTGTCTTTCCTGTTTAGGTTAGATTTGGGTTTGAGAAATTACTGCTAACTTTGTAAACATTAAGATAGAAGCAATAAAGATGTGAAATTTCACACAAGGGATCTACAATGTTTGTATAATTATAAGCATATGGTTACTTTACATGAGGTTTCTGTTATACTTTTATTTACTAGTGCTTGGGGAAAACAGGGGTTCTCAAATTCAGTGTTTATTTACATGTACAGGGAATGTCACAGTCCCCATTAACCTGTCATAATCTGTATTTCTGTCTCGGAGCTCCAGCTAGGCAAACTGAACCCCAGTTACACTATCATTTCTAATTTGCTCAGCTAGGCTGCTAGCTCGGACAATCCCTGTCGTAGCGTACACCCTGCTGCCCGGCAGGATGGGAACCACTTTACCACCTCCCGCCTGCTCATGGCAGCTCTTGGGGGGATAAAAGTGAAAGGCGGTTGCTTCGAAGCCGTTGTCTCTTCTGAGGACTTTGGGGGAAGTTTCATTTATTGTTTTCTTTTTAGTACAACTTTCCACTAGGCTGTGAACCCAGCCCCGGAGCGTACTCAGCATTTCTGCTTTGGGGCAGAGTATCCACAGTTCCTGATTTTGTAGAACACAAAGGAACCTCAGCCCCAGCAGGATTCAGCCCTCCATTCGCGGGCTGAATTATGCTGTTTGGTGTCTCTGATACTTAAGTGACCGTACATCCAGGGCTATTCTTTGCCTCAGTTTAGCGAGTGCAGGAGCTTATATGTGCATTGTAATGTCTCATCTTAGAAAAAGTATGGAATACTTTGCAGACTTTTCTTGCACTTTTACATTCTACATGTGATTACTTACAGTTCTGACAAGCTAGGTTTAACCAGAGGTTTGGGGTTGTTTTGGAAGCTCAGGATTCCAGCTTTGGCTTCTTGTAGGCTGGTGCTATGCAGTGATGCTCCCTGTTATGAATGATCACAACCACACATTCTGTCTGGAGAGAGAGGGACGTACAGCAAGTTCCTTTCCAAAAAGCAAGAAGGAGCCTGTAGAAAGTGCTGCATCATCACAGTTTGGCCTAACAGCATAAAGGAATTTATTGGCATTCTTCTATTTTACGGTTCCTTTCTTGCTCCTCTTATTTCCCTCACTTCCCTCCCGTCACTTCAGGGACTGCATAGGCACTTGGAGCGTGGCAGCTGGGTTTTCTCGCAGGCAAGCAGTTAACCTGAGACCCTGAAGATGTGGGTATCAACCTCATCCATACTCACACTACCTCAGGAGTTGCACTCCATCTCTCCTTGCTGCTGTTTCTGTCTCCTTCCTTGTTCCAGCTGCAAACTCTCTAGGACAGGGGCTGCTTCCTACCATGCCACTGCTATTTAATGTTTTCCTTCATAGGGAAAATTTAATTTTTTGCTTATATGTATTCAGTTCAAATCAGCCCACCAGTGCCAGCTCTGCTGAGCCCACTGGGTGTTGTTCACTGCCTTCCCGGGCAAGGATCTGCAGCTGTTTCCCCTAAAGAAACCCCTTTAGGAGCAGCCTAGGAGCTTTGCTCCATACAGACCCAAGCCTGGGGCAACTGGGCAGCCTCTGGCAGAGGAAACCAACTCCTGGGAAGTACAAAATACACGCTGACTCTTGCCAGTGCCTTGGTGTCAGGAGGAGCTGCGCTGCAGCAGCCCCCGGGCTGAGAACATTGCCTGATCTGTGGGGGTTGTGCCTGAAGATGGTGGCAGGGGAAGGGGAACCCTGTGATGGTGACAGCTGTCATGTTAATTCCACTCTTCCCCACCCCGATTCCATTTTTTTTTGATAGGTTTACCGAGAAGGGATTGAAGTGCATAGAGGGAAAGAAGAGGGGATCAAGTAGGGAGAGAAAAAGACAAGGCAGGCTGGCAGTGGTTTTGTATCAAAGCGTTAGCTGGCAGCTGAATCTTCCCTACTAAATAGAGGGGCATCCTCAGTGTGAGTTCAGCTCCATCTCAGAAAACAACCCCATGTGCTGCAATTGTTCCTTTCCCTTTGTGTTTTGGGTTTTTTATTTGTGTGTGTGTGTTTTAAAATCTCTGTAATTTTATGAAGTCCCTTTTCCTCTCCCTGCCACAGCATGAGAGACAGGCTCAGCAAAGAGAAGCCACTGGCTTTCCCCGGGGAAACAGTGAAGCTATTTCTCCGAGGGGCAGTGCTGGGGCACAGAGCCCCAGGCTGAGCCAGCTCCAGGGAGAGCTGCCCTGGCACAGGGGCCTGCAATGCCCCAGCCCCAGCAGCCACAGCATCCGCATCCTTCCTCACTTCCGAATTCACTCAGCTGTTTTGCTAAGTAAAAGGTGATTAAACAAGCAGTAAGATATTATCGTTAGAGGCTTCCTATCAAACTATGACTGTAAATACTGGCAGAGGGAGGATAAAGCTTCCTCCAGCTAAGCGTGTTAGCAGCTAATGTCCCCTTAAACACTGTCCACAAAATGCATTGGCTGACCAAAACGTGTATCAGTGCTAACTCTTAGGAAACCAAGCTGGTTTATTTTCAGCTCCCCTGACTGCTTTATATTTAGTGCACTAGTGTGGTTACCTGTTACATAAAATTGCATCATTAAATATATTCCTCAGATGATCTTCCACACCACAAAGGCAAAGGATTGCCACAAAAGACTGCTGAGGCTGAAGAAGAAGCATTCAACAGCCAGGGCACAGCAAAGACCTCTCGCCCGTAGCGTATTTCGATTTCTTTGCAGCTTAATCATAACTCTGGATTCCTTTATGTGAAAGGCTTGTTCTGGGATGAATTAAATCAGCTGGTCAGATCCTGAGCTAGTGATGTGTGCACTTCTCTTTCTTAATGTAGGGTGTGCTGGTTTTGCCTATGTTGGGGAGAAGGGGTAGCGAGCCAGAGCAAGGCCAGTGAGCCACAGCAAACAAAGAGCTGTAAAGCAGAGTTGGATGTCAGAGCCTCACTCCTCCCAGCTGATGCCGACGCTGCCCTGGCACAGGGAATTGTGCTCCTGCCACTCTGGCCACCACACATGCACAGCTGCTGGCATGGACGAGTGCCAGCAAGGCAGGAGGGAATCAGGAGTGATGTCAGACTAAAAATATTAGGCATTTAAAAGTAGAAAATGTGGGAGTTGCTTTTGTCCTGGGTAGTTTATCTCTGCCAAGCGAGCAGTGAAAAAGTCCTCCAGGAAAGCCAGGCTGAAACTGTGCAAACAGCCGAGATCAGCCCCGTGCTCGCTGCGGATGAAGCAGAGAATGAGCCTGCAGTGCTTCGGGAGGTGCTAGGTTGCCTCTGAATTTCCAAACTCCGGAGAGATTTATTAAGTTTGGGCCTGAGCCCAAAGCCATCCGCAGGCAAGGGGAGTATTGGCTGGGGCGGAGAGTTGACCTTTTTATGGCAGGGCTGGTCTACAGTGATCAGAAAAGAGCTGCTTCTGTTCAGCTCATGTCTCATTCACACAGGGAAACGTACAAACGTTGCTCTTGCTGACATTAATGGGAATTATGGTTGCAGTTTAACTTCCTCACGTGTCGAGGTATTCCACAGGTAATGTCTAGGGTATGTGTGTACAAATCGGGTCTGAAAGCTGCATGCACTTCCCCTCTTTATAAAAGAAGACCAGGCACTCTACAGCTGCTAAGGACAGGCTGTCTGAAAGGTGTTTTACTAACTAAAGTTGGGGAAGAAAATGAAACTGAAATGAATACGACTGCGTATTAAACTACATGAAGTGGTCATGACAAGTGAGGATCTCGGTATCATAAAATTTTCCCAGCTGGCTGCAATCAGGAGGGACTTGAGATTTCACTTTTTGTTAAGTTTAAGAAAGAAAGAAAGGAAAAAAAAAAAAAGAAAAGAGAAAAGCTTCATTTTACTTGAGCAAGCTCTTTAGCCAGCTCAGCTTTCTTTGCTTAATATCAGAAACTGTCTTTAATTCTCTATAAATCTTAGCACTGCCTGTGCTCTGCTGCTGCCATCCTTTCCCAAGGCAGGGATTCTGCAGCAGGAGGTGTTCAATATCCCCCTCAACAGAAGCACAACCAGGAGGGAAGCCAGAGGAATGCGTGTCGTAGGGAGACTTCCCCGGGGTGTATACAATTTTCAGAACTTAACAAATAATTAATTCACCTCAGATTGTGCCTGAAAGCTCACAGCAGTTCCTCAGCAGAAGGACGAAGTTCCAGGCTAGGTCGATGGAAACACTGCACTGCCTGGCTGGGCATCTTCGGGGTCATCACGTGCAGTCGCAGGCCAGGCTTTCCCCTGTATCCGTTTCCTTCGCTCTAGCACTGCTTCCTTCTTGGTGATGCCAATGGCTGCACTGAGGTAGCTGAAGAAATATTGCACAGCCTGAGCTTTATCAGAGCTATAGAAAAGGAGAACATTGACCAAAAAAGAAAAAGAAATGGGCTTCTTACAAAAAAAATTAATGCATACGTTTAGAAAACCAGTCTAGAATTGTATATAACTTACTGGAATCATGTTCCTTGATGGATCCATTGAAGATTGCCTCGTTCTTTCAGGGAGCAGCAGGATATTATTCAGCATAAGTTTGATGGCTCTCAGTCTGACGCGTATGGCTCTGCTCAGGCAGCCTCACAAACAAGCATGTTTCCTCAGTTTGTTGTTATTTCCACGTCTGTGAAAATGCAAGCCAACTCCAAACCTGACTTCACTTTCCAATGGTTACATGTGAATGCTTGTTTAGTAAAATAACTTCATTTTTCATTTACCGTTGCCTTGTGAAGCCTACAACAGCATCCACACATCAGAAGAAAATCTGCTGCTCCCAATGCATTTCCAGCCTGTCCAGACCCCGCTGGTCTCCAAAGTCACCGGTTTTCCAGAGCAGAGATTGCGTTCTGGATAAGCTCCCAGTGCTCAGTTCTGAGAGCTGTGGCTGGCCCTTGCCTCTCCCGAGGGACTCGGGCTGCACACACATACTCAGTGCAGGGCAGCACTGAAGCTGCAGAGGGAGCAGATGTCAGCATGGGCAGTTCTCACCTTCAGCCCCCCAATGCCTTCAGCTGGTTGCCCTAAATCTTGTTTTCCATGTTTCTCCCACGAAAGTAATAAGGAAACACTTGCAGGGGGCCAAATTTAACAGGAGCAGACAGTGACTGGAAAATGTCATGGGCTGCCCTTCGCCCAGGTCACTGGGAAGGGAGAGGAGCACATCACAGGGAGACCTGGCGGTGCCTGTAGCAGTGAGCTATGGAGAAAGCAGCTGGGGGGTGATGAAATGCTGGCTGGATTTGGTGACTACTGAGAGCTGGGATGGAGACCTGGTCTCTGAGGCTGGGGGACCATGTCTGGACAGTGACAGACTTAAGAATTGTGTGCTTTCTTCCATACCAAATGTCTCTGAAACTAAAGGGAGCCATTGCCAAAGGACATTGTGAAGCTGCTGCAAATGTTTTGGGCAGATCTGGGAGCTCGGCACAGGAGAATAAAATGATCAGAAGGAAGAGCCAAGAAAAGTGAATGTTTACAGGAGAACAATTCATAGCAGGACCAAACTGGAGTGGTTGAACTAATTATGGGATATATTTTAGAGGCTAGCACGAGGCACAGGGCAGTGAGAAGGCTTCTTATTCTACTGTAGAAATAACTGGTACCTCTGAGGGTCCTTAGGAAAATCACTTTCCATGCATCACTCCAAATGAACTAACAGAACCCGAGTGGAGAGCCCGGGCAGCCCGGGAATAAACGCTGCTGGGGGATGTGCTCGACTGAGAACAAGCCCCATATGCGCACCTGATGTAAATCACCAGTGTCCCAAACATCCACCCGTGG
>VWZY01012528.1:12891-36839 GCA_013399075.1 Chloroceryle aenea
ATTTCCCGAGTGGGGCTGTGCTGCTGAAGTGCCTGGCTTCACAAACCCCCTCTGGCCCCCCTTGTTCTGCATGCTCAGTGCTGTGCTCAAGGCAGCAGCCCGCAGGCTGCTTTCTCCAGGATCAACAGGGATGACAGCAGAGACGTGAAGCAGCTACAGGGAGCATCTGAGGCGAGGAAACAAGAAGGTAAAGGGTGAAACAGCAGGCGTCCAACCTGGCGATCACACAAGCCATTCACGGTGCAGGGGAGTGGTGAGATAAGGGCTTTTCTCACAATAATGAAGAGCAGAAATGCAGGGATATGAAAAACTGAAGGTTATTTTCATACACTTACCATTACACCCTGAAGTAGGGAAAAGTTTGAGGAAAAGCAGCTCGGTATGTGCTGCTCCGTGGACGTTGTCAGTCTGATGGATGCAACAGTTAACCAAGGAACTCCTGTGGCCTTTGCTGCAGGTGTTCTTGCAGAGCACAAACTTTCCACGGAGTCGTGCTTTTCTGCCTGCCCTCGAAGGAGAGCTCACAAACCCTGCAAGAACTCTGCCTGAGCGTACAGGCTTACAAAGGTATGCTGCAAAATGATAGAGCCAGTGGGAGCTTCAGGAGCAGTTTGTAACAGCGCAGACCTGAAACTCATAAGCACATATTCTCATGAGACCGTGCGGGAGCCAAAACCCTGCCCTGTGTGTCACTCACCAGTGTCAGAAACACCACTGGTGTTTCCAAATTACTCTCTGTTGATGGTATAAAGTTCTAAGCTCTAAATTGTGGCAGATAGAGTCACATTATGTTTAGTTTTGCCACCCCCTGCTAGGTAGCAATGACTCCCAGCAAACCACCAAGAGGCTGACACCTCAAATGGACACGGTGAAGCCTGATGGAGCCTGTCTGTCCATGGGTACCATGAGATATACAGGCTTAGCACCCTGATGGCCTGCGAGGTGACACATGTGGATCTGCCCCCCTGCCTGCACATCCAGGACTCAGGTGCAGAAGGTGAGGTTCCCCCATAGCACCTGAGCCCTGCAAGTCCCTGGTTTTTTTGCTCCTTGGAAAGATTTCTTCTTGCTGTAGAATGGCCTTTTAAAGATCTTCCTTTTCTAATATTCATGAATATTCTGTCCTTTCAACTTACTGATAAATGTAGCAGGCTGCTTTGTATTTTCACAATATGTTTTGTCCGTGAACTTAATCTTCTCATCAGATGTTGAGAGCTGCAGAGGCACTTGGAAAGCTCTTGGCTCACACGCACTGTTCCAGACCACACCTTCTCCTTGAGGAATTCCCAGGCTTTCAACTCGAGACTGTGATCTTTGTAAACCCTTGTCTGTGATGTCTGAATATTTGCAATGCTTCTCATTGTTCGGGATTTAGCACCATCCAAGTGCACGGGGCAGCTTGCCATTCACTGGTAGGAATGTACCAAGCTTCCTCCAGCAAATCTTCCTCACCTCCCCAAGCTCTCCTGGGCAAACCAGCAGGCTGTCAAGGAGGGCTGGGGGCAGAAAATCATGGCCCTCTCAGCAGTCAGTAGGAAACTTTCCTCTGGCTTGTGCTGAGTCCATGCTGTGACTTCCACGGGGCGTCTTGCCCAGCGCCCCCCTGCAGCACTTGGACAGTGTCCCAGCTCAGCCCCCAACAAGGACACTGGATCTAGCAGAGGTGGCCGGTGGCTGACGCAGCAGGACACCGGCACCGAGTGAGGTTCACTCTTGCTGCCTGGCCATGGCAGCATCCACCACCCAAGGATGCAGCTTACAAGCAGGGGAAGCCAAAGAGCTGCGTGGCCATGGACCCCAAAGGAGTCTGTGGGTGGGAGCAGAAAGGCATCGCCCTTAAACATACTCATTCTGGCATGAGAAGATCGAGCCTTCAAATTGCGCCTGTACTACTCGGTGCCTCGTAAACCTTGGCACAAGAAAAGGGAGAGCCTGGGAGTTCCAGTGAAAGAAAAAAGCCCATGGTGAATAAATAAGATTTAAGACTAATGGAGCTGTAAGAACAGTAATTGCAGGACTACATGCTAGTAAATTTTTGTCACACAATAGTACATATGGCACCAGCAAAGAGACTCTCTGATTTCTTTGCTTAGGCATATAAAGCACCACTCGCTTATAAAGCAATCATTCCCATTCTGTTATGCTGTTTGGAGTATGTTTGAGAAGCACATTAAAGTGTGGAGCAGTGTCCAAAAAAGTTGGATTGGTCTGGTTTATGACTGACAGGAAAGGCCAAACAATTATCCGAACTCCTGATGGGACAGTTTTGTTCAGATGTATTTTGGGGTCAGGAGGCAAGGATTTCATCAGAGAGAGTTCTTCGGCTTATGAAACGTACAATGTGTCCAAAACGAGGTCTGAAGTTGATTAGATATAAGTTTTCAAAAGGAAATGATTTACATGACAGCCCTGGATGTATCGTCCTCTCGGTAAGATCTGGCCCAGCAAGGCTGAGATAACTTATTGATGGAATCGGGCTAGTGGGCCCAGCTGGGCAATTCTTTATTTTTATTTTATTTATTTTATTATTTTTTGTTTTTTTATTATACTGCTTTGCAGGGAATTAGCATATAAATCTCCATGAGCCAGGTGAAAACAGAGGAACAGTTCCTCAGCTGGTGTAAATCAGCATGACTTCACCAACCATGCTGCTTTACATCAGCAGAACTCTGGGCCTGTGGTTCCTGAAAGACTTTGCTGTGTTTGGATGCTGTTGGCCAGGTGCTTTGAAAAAGAAGTATTTGGGGCATTTTTGCACCATTTTTGAGTAAGCACAATGGAGAAATAACAGGCTCATGGGTTTTAGTGGCTTCTGTAACACGGTGCCGGTTGAGTGCGCTCAGCACCCCGGGCGCTGCCTGGGCTGCCCCAGCCGCAGCGAGCTCTTTCCCCTGGCACAGCACATGCCACGCACGACCGCGGGCTCTCCAGGGCCACGAGGCCCACGGGGCGGCTCAGGAACGGACGCCGAAGTCCCAAGGGATGGCTCCCTTGTCACGCGGGGCTCTGCGTAAGCAGGAGCACGCTCAGGCACCTGCAGTTTCTGCTCTGCAGGCAGCAAGAGGACGAGGTTTGTCTGGTGCAGCATTTCTCCTTAGCCCCTGGAAGCCACACAGCCTGGGTGTCTTCGCAGGGAAAGATCACACAGAGGTATTAAAACAAAAAAGCAGTTTTCCTGCATTGTCTGCTCTCCTTTCTTTTCCTTTTTCTTATTTTTTGTTTATTTTGTTTTAATGTTGCAGAGGGGCCTATTTGCCAGTGTTTTATCCTTGGTGTGTTTGGACGTTTCTACATCTCTTGCATTTTTGTCTTCGAATTCTGGCATGCACACAGAGTTTGCTGCTGGATATTTTAAAACTCAAATGGGTTCACTTTTGCAAGCCTTCTTATTACAGGTGAGATCCCTTTCTCTCACCTTCTTAGAGGGCTTTGCAGAGGTCCCTCGTGCTTTTAGCAAGACAGGCTTGATGTCTCTAGAAGATTTATTATGAGTCACAACTTAATCAAGGAACCAAGGAAGATTTATTTTTCATGCAGCTTGTACAGCATCATCACCTGAGAGACTCAGCACTAGTAAATCTTGCTGGCATACTGTGAAGGGTGATCCCGAATTTTCAGAGACTCCCCAAATGCAAACTGAAGGGATACACTGCTTTATGTCTCCTTCCAAGCCGAAAAGAAATATGCTTGGGAAATAAGCCCTTTAGATGGCAATTTAATTTGGGGCAGATGTGCCCAACAGCTATGACATCATCCTAAAGCAGGTCTTTTCTCCTTCTCCACACCCCCCTCCCCAGCTTTACAGGAAAGATATGGAATGCAAAGGGATTTATCAGGTGTCTTATCATAAATGTGTTTTATATCCTGAAGTGCATTTGTGAGCTGGTTCTCATAGGTAAAACCAGCTGTTAGCTCTGAATCTGAATAAATAAACAGAAAAAAAGAAAAAGAAAAAAGATTGTGCACAGGAAAGAAAGAATTTCCAGCAATCATGTATGTTGTGGGAAAGAAGAATAAAATCAAATATACATCTCATTTGTCTTTAAGCATTTGATTTCTTTGGCTGTCAGAACCATAGGGGAATTTGCTTTCATCTGAAAGGGAATTCATCTCTGGATTTAGCAGCAAGCCGTGCTGCTCACAGGGAACCTGCAGAGACAGTCTTCAGCTGGCAGATCAGGCTACATCCATTTAATCATCCACAGCTCTGCGAGGCAGACAATGCAGAGATAATGTTGCTTGTCATACTGGTTCTGTCTCTCTGAACGTTCCCTCTCAAAACTTCCACCCACCACCAAATCAAGTTCCTATCAATTACCAATTGCCATCATGCCTGAGGGATGTGTGGATGGCAGAGGCTGGGTGCCAGGGACCTGGGAAGTGCCCAGTGGATGCAGGCACCTCCCGGGAGAGGACAATCCTAAAGACTAAATCTGGGGTGGATTTTTGAGTCTGAAGTCTCAACTTAGTTGAGTTTTAGTTGGCCTAGATCTGGCCCCTATTTCATAGCAGAAGAATTATCCTCGAAGGAAGAAACACAGGGCTTCAAGATGTAGCGGCCATAAGGGGATTTTGTAACGTGCTTTGTGGGTGTAGCACGCAAGAGATTTTTGTCTTCATTTGCCACGGACGTATTGGGAAGCATGGAAATCCCAGAGGTTTTTTTTACGTTATGATTTTGTTGTTGTTGTGAAGATCCTTAGGTAATACCCAACCCTGTGACAAAAACACGGGTATCTCTTGGCACAGGGCAGCTTGCGAGTGGGAAGAAGTAAAGACATGACCCAAGTGTGTGTGTCGAGGTCGGGGGGTGGGGAATCGGGATAACATTACTTTTTACTGCAGCAATTTATCCCTTGGCTTTGTGAAAACTGTTTCAAGACACTGCCTTTCCTTAGGCAGGTCAGTGGGCCAAATCCAATGATAAATACGCAACTCTGAGGTCATTATTCCCTCCTTGGATTTTAACTGATGAAAAGCTCCGTTCTGTTTGGATGGGCTGCGGTCCAAAGCCCAGTGACCACCCTGCTGCAGCAAAATGCTCAGTTAGGGTGTTCTTGAAAATCCCAAACATCACTTTTGCTTTTCCTGATAGGAACCATCTTTAACCTTTCGCACCCTCACGATCGTCTTCCTCTAGGTTTGACAAAGTTCTCTTGCAGCTGAAGGGCTCAGAAGCCAGGGCATTGGTGCCAGCAGCGATTTCTGTGCCGGGATTTCACTCCTCGAAGGCAGGGAGGGCTGGCTATGGCCAGGCAGTGCCTCACAAGGCTGTTTGAAGCCCTGCAGCGGGCTAGGGTGGTGCTGCTGGCTGAGCAGTGGCTAGGACACCCATCTCCGTGCTTTCTGAAGGTGTCCACCAAAATCTGGACTGAGAGCATTGGTGCTAGCACTGGTGCTAGCCACATCAGCTGCATCCTGGCCAAAGTAATAATGTGCTTCTGCAGGTTGTAACCTGGGGCATGAGTTCAGTACATTTTCTAAACAGCCTTCAACACAGATTGCCAGTGGCCCTGTGTGTTCAAGCTGGAGTATTTTAACACTAAACTCCAACTCACTCCTAAGTGAGGATGAGCATTTCAGGAGAAAAAGAAACCCAAGCCCCTTAAACCTATCCACCTCCACTGCAGTAGGTGAAACTTGCTTTCCACAGGAATTCCCAAGCATATTATGGCAAATTTCCCCGACCTTTCTGCAGCTGCACTGGCAGGGGGCCAGTAGGCTCAAGGCAGTATCAAATTGAATGTAAAGGTGCAATGTACACAGCCCAGAGCTACCAACAGAAACGCCGCTGCCCTGGACACTGGGGCTGCAGAGGCTGCCCGTGGCACCCAGTGCACGCTCGGCCCTGGGCAACTAAAATGTGCATTAAAAGTTTTTGGACTCTTCCCTTGCAATGAATCACACAGTCCTGTCACTGTTGGAGCATCTTCTTCAAGCCTGTGCCTGAGGACCACAGCCAGACTTCCCCTGTGCTCTCCCAGGAGGATGTTTCTCGTCCCTCTGGGGGATCCTCCACCACAGGTTTCCCCAAGCTTTCCTCCCCTGCGGTGGTCACCCCAAAGCAGTGTCTCTCCACCTTCTGAAGTCCCTGCAGCGGCTGCATGGGAATGTTAATGCTGTCTTGAACCAAGAGGAATGATTTTGACCTTGAGATGAGAACTGTGACATCCCTCAGCCTTTCCAGGCTATGGGTGCTGCTCTCACTGCTGGCTACCAGAGCTAGAGGGGTTCTTGTCTTGGAGGGCTGGGGATGAACCCGGCTGTGGATGCAGGATGAGGGAAGGAGCTTGAGACAGGCTGCTGCCTGTGTGGGATGCTGCCTTGCTCTCCTCCTTCCCTTCTTAGCTGCTTCACTGGGTTTTTCCTTTCTTTGCTTCCTCCAGCATTGATCTGAAGTAGGAAATGTTGTATTTAGCAGTGCAGTTTTTTACAGTTTTAAAGTAACAGTTGCCAAAACTTTCCTGACCCCAACTGATGCTTTGCAACTGGTTGGGCAGGAGTCTTCCACCTCATAGCCTGGCGTGTCATGGCTGAGGCAAATCTGATTCGGCAGAACAGAGACGTTTCTCCCCTCTCAGACAGAGGCAGGGAGCAGCAATATGTACTTTTACTGGAGGGGGGCACTTGAATGCATCCCTCATGACGTTCTTTTAAGGCCAGCTAAGGAAATACAGGCCAGGTGAATTCATCAGTCACCGGGTGAACAAGTGGATGAAAACCATTCTGAACTTATCATGGTTTGCCATCAAACTGAAAATTAATTTTTAATGGGGTCACCCAGGCTCCGTCCGGGGCCGTTTTCTGTTTGATATTTTCATGAGTAACTCGGATAATGGAATAAAGTGTGTTTATAAAATCAGCCCATCACACTAAGCCAGGAGGATTGAAAGCATATTGGGGCCCAGGATTAAAATTCAAAATAGCTATGAAAAATCAGAGAGGTTTTCCAGAATCAACAAATGGAACCAAAGAGAGACATGTGCAAAGTGCAAGGAGGTCAAAAGGACTTGTACTGAAAGGGGGAGTTTCCAACCAGACAGCAGGAGAGACCTGGGAGTAAGCACAGACTGGGTGACGACAGTGACACAACTCTTCCCATGGGGATGGGAAACCCAAGGGTGGGTGGTGACTTCATGGCACGGGGAAATTCTCCGCTCGAGTGCTCCATCCAGCACTGAGCATCACATTTTAAGAAAGACATGAATAAAATAGAAAGCCCCAAGAGACCAACAAGGGTGTTAAGAGGTTTATAAAACCTGACCTGTGAGGAGAGGTTGAAAGAACCTGGGGTTGTTTAGTCTAGTGAAGAGAAGATGGATGGGTCTGGAGGCAGCAGGGTAACAGCCTTTAAAGATTGCTGTAAAGAGGATGAAAATCTGTTGCCTCAGTGTCCACTGAGAGTGGGACAAGGGGTAATAGGTTTAACTGGAAGCAAGGGAGATACAGATCAGCTGTTAGGACAAACTTCCCAACCGTAATCCAAGATCAGCTCAGGAGCAGGCTGCCTCTGTGGGCTGGGGGAGTGCAGAGGTTCCGAGAACAGATTGGATGAGCACCTGTCTGACAGTTTCTATCGCAGCGCATCTCACCTCAGCGCCAGGGAGAAGCCACATGGCCCTGCCTTGCTGGGATGGCTTTATCATTCCCTGCAGGGCTTTTGCAGGAGCTGAGGGAGCTGCGTCCATAGCTCTTGGTCTGCTGCTCGGGAAACAAAGCAGCTGCATCAGGAGGAAAACCCAAACACCTACCTGGGACATGAGTAACAGGAACACATGGTGGCTGGTACTTACACAGGCACTAGCCACAGCTGCAGGCATCTCTCCGCTTACAGAGGAAGGCATCGCAGAGTTCCACTGAAATTCAAGGCATCCCTGAGATTCCTTGCTCAGTGGGATCCTTCCTTAGCACATCTCCTAAGGCACCTGAAATTAGCAATGCAATTCTTCTCTCAAGCCTCATTCCTGGTGTCTAAGCAGGTTTGGCACTCACAGGCAGCTCTCACAGAAACCACCTACCAGCACAGCACCAGGGTTACAAATGGAGTCAACCTCCATGACACAGTTCTTAATCAAAGTGATAAAAAGCAAACCATCACAGCTGCAAATGGCAAAGGCAACCATACTGCTTTTCACATCAAACCAGTTGTACACCAGGAACCCACGGTCTCCCCATCTCCCTACTTTTCTTTTCCATGTGATACAGCCTGTGATAAACTGTACTTTAAAAAGCAGATGGTTAAACAAGATATGCAATCTGCTTACTATTACAGCTTCTGCCCCGAGCTGCGAACGAGTGCCTCTTCACCGTGACAGTCTGGAATTATTCAAGCATACAGGTTTGTGTTCTAGGAAACAGTAAAAATTGTCTACTCAACGATAAATAATTGCTTCTTCTTTAGACACACTTGTTATCACCTCCTCGTACCAAATATTTCTAGTACTAGCGAAGTATCTTCTTTTCATCTCCCTGGAGACATCTGCTCTCCATATGGCAGACTTGCCTCTGCTTCCACAGCCTGTTTCTGGGAAGGAGACTCCTGATATGACAAATTGGAATTATTTCCAGGTCTTCAAAAACTTCACTGGTTCCTGACTCATGTAATTGAACCTAACAAACTCTGCACAACTGTACATGTTCTAATCCCTCTTGCCTACCTAATTTTTGTCATACTGCTCCTGCTGTCAGCGAGCTGCCCTTAAAACATCAACGCGATGTTGTCTGCAGCAGAGAGACCCTCAGGAGCCAGTGCCGGTGCTCAGCCCACCGAGGGTCCCTCAGCCCACCGAGGTGTCCGACTCCTCCGCTCCTCGAAGGAAACCTGCTGGAAGCAGCACAGCTGCCCCATCCTGGCTGTGACAGTGGTGGGGCTGCTGGTCCAGGAGCACAGCCCCCGTGAGCCTCCATGCCAGCTCCTTAGCAGCGTGACTCACGCAAGAAAAACGGGGCCATCCCATTGCTGTGGGCCACGCTGTTTACTTTCTGTGGAGTGAAGACTCCATCTGCAGTCACACAGAAAGGGGACAGCATTTTATTTCCTTTGGTTTGGTAGCAAATGCCAGAGGATGGATCAAGAGCTAAAGAATAATCATGGTTTGGCATCAAATGCCAGAGAATGGATCAAGAGCTAAAAAATAATCCCTCATGTTTGTGTGTTCTGCATACATCTATAGTTACCCTCTTATTCCCACTGTAGCTGTGATGCATGTGTATTCGCTGACCTTGCACTATTAAACACGTGCACTCTTCAAATGTATTTCCTCATGCCTTACTGTAGGAACTGTCAGTTTGAATCTTTCTAGAAGCTGTTACAGTACAAAGAGACACAAAACTCTGTCAAGTAATTCATGCTGCACAACAACAGGATATTGCAAGTAACAGAACAAAACCACGCAGCTGATGTTTTAAGGGCAAAACTTTTGTAGAGAATCAGTGGGCAGCAGTGGATAGTGACTGTGACTCTGACTTGTAACCTCTGCATGTTTTAATAGGACTCAAAGCACCCGTTCTCCTCCATGCCTGCAGAAAGGGGGGAAGAGCCACACTAAGCTATCGGAAGAGAGCTCTGTGTGCAGGGAGGAGCAGCAGCGATGCCCCGCTGAGCTGCAGGGAAGTGGGGACCTCTAGCTCTGCATCAGAGGACCCCTCATCGTGCTGACCCCCAGTGTGCCACCAGCCTGAGGGATGAGCTGTGATTGCACCTTGAAAATCTAACACTTTCAACGATCTATATGGGTTTTTTTCCAAGATTTACAGTTGAGATTCCAAGGAATATGTGACTATGAGAAACGCATCAAGCCATATTATCTTTCCTAAGGTACATATTAAATCCATCCAATTAGAAAGGAGTCGATTGTTTTGGCAGCTGAATACCACATGCAAAGGACCTGGAGAAAAGAACTCCAGATCTTCCTGAAAATACTAGGGACAAGTGAAAGCAGAGGAACCCAGGTGAAAAATAAAACCCAAGAAAAAAACCCAATGTTTTTCTGAAAGTTTTGGTTAGTGAGAAACGAGCCTACCTGTCTTTTTATCCTTTAAGTAAGATATACGGGACAAAGATCATGTTTCTTGCAAATTAAATTAGCATGTGGAGTTGCTCTCGTGAGATAGCTCGGAAAGCTGTGCTCTATGCAAATGCAAATAAACTCTGCATACACAGAAGCAGGCAGGGCACGTTCGGCCGGCGTGTTGTCGCTTAGCTTCTGCATACAAGACAGCTTCTGCAGCTAAACAACGTTAAATATTCTAGTAATTCATCGCGTCATTACGGACCTAAAGGGCAAAGATGTGTCAAACTGAGTATGCTGCTTTGTCTCAACTTTTCCTGCATCCGAGGTTACAGCAGGACAGCTCAGTGGCATGTTCCCAAACGCTGAGCCACTGCCAACATTTTCTTAATGGGATTAAATTGTGCCTTGTTACTGTACAAAGACACATTTTAAGTATGCTTGGCCATTTATTTGATGTATGATTCTCTTTGGCTGAGTTATTATCCTGGGTTTGTGAATAGTAAAGTCTTTATTTCTTTACTTGCTGTAATTCTCCTAAAATTTATCCAATTACTGATAGAGATATTAACAGAATGAAGAAGCAAGAGGGTTATTGAAAAGTTTTTCCCTTCTGTTACGATCACTATCAGTAACTGAATAAATACGAGGAGAAATACAGCATCTTGTTGTACATACAACTAAAAAAACCCAACAGTGAATTGATAAACAGCTGTCTGGAGGGGCTGTCCTGAGGGGACACCCTGCTTGCAGAAGCAGGAGGGGTTTCCAGATGGCAGCAACACTGACCACAGCTGCAACAAGGCACACGCTGGTCAGGGACAGGGCTCAGAGGCTGCCGTGGAGAGGGGACTTCTGCAGAACCAGGCCTCTGGCATCTTTCTGCCACAGGCATTAGGGCAGCAGGGATCAGCACTCCCCCCAAAGTCACCCTTGGGCTGTGATAGAGGCGGGAGCCACAGTCACAGCAGATGAACTATGCTGAAAATATTTCTGATTGCTGAAAATTCTAGATTAAACTGTAATTAAAAGAGAGTTTTCCTTCCCTTTGAAGGTGGTCAGACAACTGTCTACAGCATGCTCGGGTTTACCAGGGTCCTTTCCTCCCAGACCATCTCTCTCCCACGAAAGCAGCAGCTCCAGCTCCTGGCCTCGCACAGCAGCGGCTGTCTTCCCTTGCACTACTGGGCAGCCAAGGTTGCCCAGGTGCCTGAGCCCAGCACCTTGTACAAGCGCAGCAGAAGCTCACACCCTGATGCAAGGGCTGTTTTCGAGGCAGCTCTGCAGTGGTGGCTCCACCTCAGGCGAGGACCAGCACCCGGCCTGGGCAGCAGAGAGCAGCTCCCTGCTACACAAAGCCAACCATGTGAGTGGTGCCTGCTGCAGAGGTAGGGAGGAAATGGGAAAGCTGTAATTAGATGTAGCATATGTAGACGTCACCTCCAGGCAGGTGACACCCCTGCAGGACCCCAGCCAGGAGTGCTGGAGATCTCGGCATGCCCAGCGCTGCTCTCCGGATAGCAGGGGCATGCTGGAGCCACAGCCTGCACCACAGAGACAACCTCGTACTGCCAAGGTGCTGCCCACCATAAAAGGTCTTGTACAATAGTCTGTGAGAAATCAACACTCGCGACGAGCACAGCCTACGATGCTTGGTTCCTGCAATTGTTCAGCAGTCTGTCGCTTGCTTTAACACTGATTTATTAAAGACTCGATTCTGATCTTATTTCCCAGCTGTCTGATTCCACTGCTTTGACACCGTCCCAGTGACTTTAAAATACAGTGCACAGAGGTGGAAAGATTCGGACGATTGGCAAATTCTGCGTGGGCAGAACATTCATGTATTTGATTTTGATTCTGAAGACCTGATTGTCCCCACTTGAAGGCTGGCAGAAACCAGGACGAGTATATTGAAGTTATGTTGGTAAATATGAGGACGGTTGAGACAATGGCTTATGTCACAGATTCAGTCTTTTGTTTTATTATAAAAACCTTTCCACTTCTGTGCATAATCACGAGGGCTGAGCAGTGGTTTCTCACCATGCTTCACAACGACGCAGCGTCGCTCAGCTCCTTCCCCCAGAAGATCCGAGACAACACCATCAAATCTGCACCACGAACAAGGACTGCACCACGTCCAGCACAAAAACCACCACTGGTAGAATTAAAACAAATTTATGGCAAAAATTAAAACATTTATATTTTAACATCTCCAGACTTTATTAGGTGTTCTTTGTACAGTCATCTGGTATGTTTAAAGAGTGAGCAATCATATAAAAGGAAATATGGTCATAACTGATTGAAGTAATAAAACCCTGGAACTAAATAACATCTCATAACTCATTACACAGCATATATTAGATTTCATTACATCAGTATATGACTTAGTAGTAAATTCTCTTGTTGGTCATAAACCTCTAAAGTGTTGTCATCCTGAAAAATGAAATTAAAAAAAAGAAGACAATGCCAGGACGCTCCAGTGGTGCTCATACTGTTACAGCACAGCCCCACCTTGTGCTGGGGTGAACTGGCCTTGATGGGCAATGCTGGGGGTGGGCAACGTGCTCCTCTCTGCTGCTGCAATCATGTCCAGGACAAAGCTGCCCCTTGATACAGGGACTGGCATTGCCAGGGGTTCATTTTTCTGTAGCTGGCCTGCTGCTCATCACCCTTGTGTGCTGATGAAGCCACATCCATCTCCAGCACGGAGCAGCTCCTGCAAGTGTGATGGGTGAGCACACCCTGCTCCGTGCTGAGTCGGGAACCTTGCTGGAACCCACGGGCCGTGGTTCCTGCATTCCCTCTGCTGCAGCACCCGGCAGTGTGACTTGCTGGGGCTGTCGCTCAGCACCCTGGGCTGGGCACAAGGACGGGTCCTACCCACGTCCTCCGCACCCTCTGCCAGGGGCTGTGTCACCACAGCAGCCTGGACCCCCCACTTGCCGTTTCCCCTCGTCACCGTTCTCAGCCTGACGTGATGCTGCGAGCTGGTGAACACACCCTCACCGCTCTGCCAGGTGCCCAGGGCTGTGGGCGGCTGGGTGGGCAACCTGGCTGCTTGCCAGTCTGGGAGAGGGCAAATGGCTGCGAAGGATGGCGCGGCTGGAGCCCAAGTGAGGCTGTGAGCTGCAGCTGTTGGGACTTCAGAAAGGCAGGTCACCAACCCATGTTATCCCATGGAAGCGCCAGCACAGCAGCTTTCCAAAATCCTCTCTCTTTCTGAGGCTAAAGTATCTCCCAACACTGGCACTGTGAGTCCCAAAGGCTCTTCAGGGTGCTGGTGCCTTCCAGCATCCTTCAAAGGGCTGAGAAGAGTGTTGCTGGTGGCCTGAGTGTCCTCCCTGAGGCCAGTGCTCTGCTTGTGGGCACAAGCAGGTAGCACCCACCCTCAGGGAGGACAGAAGCTGGGACTCATCCCTGACACAAGCTCACCAGGCCTCTTGCTCCCCCTGCCCACAGCTGCTCTGTGCTACAAACAGCAAATGCTTCTCAGAAACTGCACAAAAATGCACCTCTGACTGGGGACAGACTCTGGTAAGTGTTCGAGCCACCCAGCTACAACGTCATTTTCTTGCAGCCCCCGAAGAGTTGAACTCTTGTTGTGCTGCAGCACAGCACCAACACCTCATCTGGGGCTCCCTCCTGCAGCTGCACAGCCCACGTTTGAGCAGGGGACCAGCCCTGGGGCCAGGTAAATTGTTTTCCCCCAGAGCCAGCAAAGCTGCAGCTCTTCCCCACATCCCCCTTCCTGTTCGAGTGTCAGAGCTGGCATCTGCTCACGACCAGGTGGGCTTCTGCTAGTGAGGTGGGCAGCACGTCCCTCATCCGAGACTGGCAGATGCTGCCAGCCTGTTTTCTGAGCAGCCCTGGCATCACCCCAGTGCAAGCTCCTTGCTGGGGGGCTCACCCCCTACACACAGCGTGCCAGAGCTCAAGCATAAGGCAGGCTCTTCAGAGCCTACGTGTCCGAGACACCAGCCTGGCAAAGCCAGGCATAAGCCGAGGCTGTTGTGGATCTGGGTGTCAGCCATGATCAGTGAATCTTCTGCTCATTCCCCAGAAGGCCTTTATGCCACCTTTCTTTTTATTTTTTTGAGAACCAACCTTCCTCCCTCCACTTGACAGTTTATAATTACCAAGAGCAACCAATCAGCAACTGTGCTGCCTGCAACATCTGGGAGATCTTAAGGCAGATCCCAGTCCAAGCTGCACTGATGTAATTGTTTTGCTGGATGAAGGATGATAACTCTCCCCACGTGTGTTTATACTCCTTCAGAAATAACCCAATGGCTTTTTTGAAGCTCACTTATGTCAACACATGCTTTATTGTGTCTTTAAGTGTTTTCAAAGTACTGGATGGAAGCAGCTGAAGGATGGAGGCAGCTGGAGGAGAAGTCCCCTTTCAAAGCATGCCTCCTGATGTTCTTTTTGAGGGAGCTTGTTGAATCACCATCTCATGGCTCTAAGGGTTGCTTTGGAGGTGTCCAGCCACGCCGCTGGGTTCGATATGCAGATGAGCAGCTAGGTATAAAAAAACTCATGAAAGAGATCGCCCAAAGCCTCAGAGGCAGAGGTGGCTACACCCCTCCTGTCCCTGAGAAACAAGAGCCTGGGAGCAGATAAGAACAAGGCTGTGTAAAGCCAGGCACCCTCCCTGAAGCCCTGCACCAAGAACCAGCTCTGGGGAACAGCTGTACAGCTGTGAATTGTCCGGCAGAAGATGCTGCTCCCAGCAGAAATTGTTCTTGAGACCTGGGCAACAGATGGGGTGAGTAACAATGCTCTTTGGGGTAAGCCAGGTGATCTTGGGCTACCACCTGAAAATATCAAACTGCAGATCTGAAAACATCTAAGCTGTTTTATTTCCAGTCTTGTAATGGGAATAGCAACCTCTCCATAAGGCAGCTTTTTTTTCCTGAAAAATAAGGCATCTCTGGCTGCTTGCAGTGCAGACCCAGGTCCTGACTTCGACCTGCTACAGCCTAAATGCTTCTAGGCAAGGATGATTGCCTCCATAAAGCTCCGAAATGCTGACTTCATCCCTCCTTTGGTACCTCGGCTTTTGCAATGCACAGAGCAGAGCTGAGCCAAACCTCATCTGGCAGCAGAATACATTTTGCTTTTTATCAGAGCCACCTCCACACTGCCGTGACAGTCTCCTGAGCTCCAGCAGGCAGGCTGGGCGCCGAGCATCGCTGGAGACCTGCTTGTGCACGGATGGAAAATTAAAGGAGTTTTCTTCCATCTTCTTCAGGGTGAGAGACTGCAGCTGAAAAACATTCAGTATTTGGAGAATTTTTTGTTAACTGAAGTAAACCAAACCTATCTAGCTGCCTTTATGACTATCTCATAATAGTATCTTTTTAAGCTAATACTCCACCGGGGAACACAACTTGCGGACAAAAAAACCCCTCTGAAGTGCCTTGAAGAGATCTGAGCTTTGGACTCTGAACTTTGCTGCTTATAAACAATCATTTCAATCTGCTGGGCCGCAGCGGGAGTATGAGGCTTCATAAACAGGCTTAGGTGTTGTAATACTGAGTGCAGCAGCATTTAACTCCACGTCTCACTCGCCAGCCTCCCCATGCAATCCGGAAGATTTAGACACAAAGAACCAGATCTGCAAAGGCCAGCAGGGAACCGCTTTAGGAACCGCTGAGGAGAGCACAGTCCAGCTGTGCTGAGGTACCTCTTTCTGATCTGGTTTCAAGCCCCAGATCCCTTTCCCAGTGCAGGAACTGAAGCAGCACACTCTCATAAATCAGCAACAGCAATTCCAGCACTTACTTAGGGTTTGGAAGAGAAAGACCCAGTGCTCCTCTTTCACTGCAGAGCTGCGAGAATCGCGAACCCAGACCTACCCTGTAGCTGTTGGGACATCCTCTGGAAGCTGTTCCTGGGCCAGAGGAGATGGGCACTTTGGTCACGTTCAGGTACTCTGGGAGCAGGACAAGGACAGCTTGAGCTCCACTCATGGTCCAGTTCAGAGGATGATACTTAGATATTCTTTAAGGAAAACTTAAGTATCCATGCGTGCCGTGAACCTGGGGCTCCCAAAGTTAGGACACATCATCCTCTGCTGCGGCCTACAAAGCACCTTGGCCTTTACCAAACCACCACATACCCTCTTTCCTCACGGCCCTTCTCAGTGGTCCCATTTTCCAAATATGTGTTCTATCACATGTTCTTCTTTCTTCTTCCCAGAGGGCCATCTTTGGTCTACACATAAACGTCCCAACCTCACCTCATTCTCACCACACACCCCCAAAACAGACAAAGGTGTTTGAGGTCAAGTTATTTTCCCTACACTTCCTCCAAATCCCTGCACATGGTTTCCTAACCTCGAGCCTCCCCCCATCCCTCACCCACCCTGTGTTCCCTGGCTTATTGCCTTGGTCCCAGTGCCAGGGCTGGCTCAAGGCTCAGGCGCTGCAGGACAGAGCTGAGCAGGGCCAAAGCCAGGGTGAGGAAAATCAGCTGGTGGGAAGTGAATTGCCTGAGCAGGCAAGTGCTTCTAGGCAGGTGGAGCTGACTTATTTTAAGTCAGCTTTTAAACCAGCCTAGAAAACAGCTCCAACCAATCTCCACAAGTCAGTCTCTCCTCCTGCAGGTAATGACACCTTTCAGAGCAGAACAGTCTGCCAAAGGGACCAACAGCCCCACCAACACCCCAGGGAAGCTGCCGGTTGGTGAACTAAAGCATTTGCAGAGAAGGGAACTGTGAATCCACACCATTTGGTGCAGAAAAAGGAATGGAGTGCAGAGCCTGCTGGGTAAGCTAGCATCACACCACCAGGGAGCAGGCGGCCCCGAGGGACCCTTCTCCAGACACCTCAGGAGAACACCCACCTTGCCAGGGAAGCAGAACTGCACATGATTTTTGTCACCCTGGGGCATCAGACCAGACTGTCCATCCCAGCACCACCAACACTGCAGCACTGGGTGAGCCAGGAACCATTTGACACTGGAGGAATTACAAAACCGCACCAAAGGAAGCCTGCAGCTCCACACAGCTTGCACAGGAGCTTCAGGAAACTGAGATTTGGGATCAGGCCCGGATCTTCAAGGGTACTTAGATGCTAACTGAAATTATTTACAGGGGAGAGAGCTGCCTGTAGATGATTTTCAAGATCTTACCCCCAGACTAAGGGAAGCCAAGCCACCCAAGGCATTCGGGTCAGCTGGCTCCCAGGTGGGACACCAAGCTCCAGCTGGTCTCACCCTGGAGCAGCGGTGGCTCCGGTCGCCTCCGCCCGTTCTGCACTGCAAGGGCAGCCCTTCCCCGGAACAAAGTTTCAGTCCATGAAATCTGACTGCAAGGGTGCAGCAGCACTGTGGGGAAATCCCAGAGATAATCTTTGACCTTCGCTATCCAGAGAGAAAACTTCAAGTAGGAATGTATTTACCATATTAATGCTAAACCAGTCCCCTTAGAATGACAAGCACGGTGCTTCATCAAAATTCTTACGGGATTTGTATCTGCTGCAGCTCCCCTTTGGACAGGGCTTGGATGTAAAACAAGCATATGTTTCCTGTTACAGTGCTGAAAAAAATCCATTGTTTCTGGGTTGACCAATTCAAAATGTAAAGAAATCAATCTGCCATAACAAACCCCATCCTCAGCAATCAAAACATACTCTTGTATTTCACCGTGCATTTCACAAAAGAACTCCAAGTGAAGCCCGGGTCTGCTGATGTGATGATGAAGTGATGAAAAAGATTTCAAGCTAAAACTGTCATCAGACTGCAGGATTAGCAGTATCAGCTCTGACTCTCAATTTGACACATGTAATTTACACGTGCCAAAGACATCAAACTACAAAAAGACCTCAGGAATTTATGGAATCTGTGCAGAATTTATATACAAACCCCTGAATCAGTGAACGGACACATCGGATGGACGGAAGCGTTACAAGGAAACTAACATCTCAACATCCCAACGTTTTCAAGCCCATTCCTTCCCATACCAGATGTTTTTAAGGATAAATGCAAGGGTTCAAAAGATGGGAATCGTACTGACCCTTCAACCTGTCACCAGCAAGATTCAGACCTTTCAGTGGGAACCCTGTTTCTTGTACTACAGACTAATGCCAGTAGCTCAGCGTGCGCAGCGAGGAACACCTGAGGGTGAAATGTGAAGTGTCTTCCCTATTACTCATCCACCAGGCAGCGATGCAAGCATCCAGATCTCACATCACATCTCCTAGGTAGGAGTTTACAGTCTCAAACACAAAGCTGCTACAGCTCCTGGTTCCCAGGCAACAGGTATCTCTTTCACACCCACCTCCTTCATCTGTTTCACACTTTTAGGTTCTTATGTCTCAAAGAACACACAATGATCTCCAGCAAAAAATGACAAACACATTTTCCTTGCTAATGCCATTCTAAGATAAAATTAAACAGCATTGATTGTCCTTTTCCAAAATACTTGAATAGATTCGAGACTACTGCATATTGTGGCAACTTGAAGTTAAAAATGATCAGTCCAGGTCAGAAAACACATCTGAATGAACACTGTCAGCCAGCTCCAGGGAACAGGCAAGCTCTTACCATGGCTTCCTTTTCTCTCCTTCCCTTGACTGCTCTAAAGATCACCTGGAAACTCTTCCATTAACCTCTGCCACTTGCCCCCGACCCTTAAACCGTTAATTTTGAGTGGAGAGGTCAGTGAGGGCAGGTGTTAGACCAGCAGAGCATGGCTGCTTTGCACTCCACTCAAAGGTCAGCCACTTTTAAGGGCCTGATGCTAACAACGCCCTTTTCTCTAAATCAAATAATTTTTGGGAGACTTTTGAACCACATTAAACTTAATCCAAACCTCTGGTCAAGTAAGTATTTGCTTTATTTCATCAGGCTGTTAAGTTCAGAAATAAACATTTCACCCAGGGATCACTGTATCCATCCTACAGATGCAAGCAACTGCAGCAAGCAGATGAAGGCTCCTAACAGAGTGATAAGCAAAGCTAAAAGACAGTTTGCATTCTAACTTCTAACCCAGCATGGTCTGTCTGGTCATTTCAAAACTGCAGATGTGGTTTGCCCCATCATTTTTTTTTTCCTAAACCTCTCTAGGTTTTGGTCAATGGATTCTTGCAGTTGGCAGACGAGCGTACGTGACAAGAAAAACCCACCCACACCAGAGGACTAATCACACAAGATGGTGCACTTCACACAGGGGACTGTGAGACAGGCTGAGAATTTCACACAGTACCTGAAACTGTCTCAGCACTGCCGTTAACTGTGGAAGACCAAACTCAAGGTCTTCAGACAGCAAGGGCCAGTATTTTCTGAACTCCTTCTGTCTTTAAGCAGAGCCTTAACTCCATGCGTACTCCTAATGTTACGATGTCTGATAGTTTCAAATACTGGGGTCCAATCACTGTAAAGAACAGCACGCTTTATGCCATGGAGAAAAACACCTGGGAAGTTGATTGCACTGTTGCAAGCACATCAGCATAGCACTTCGACCCTCTGAAAGGGTAACAAGCCTTAAGAAGCTGACGTGACAGCTGTTATGGTTTATATGAATATAGCCTTCTAAGCCTTAATATTGCATATGGTGTAAAAATCTAGTGGAACATTTCCTGATACTCAATTAATTGCCTGTATTCTCCAAGACTATAAAATGCATGATGTACGTGCACAGAACATCACACGTGCACACAACATTACATGCACGATGCCACTGTAACATCAAGCACTGGTCCCTTCTTATTGCCACCAGGGAGGAGCGATGAAGGAAATAAGGAACCTTTTTTTAATTTAACTGAGCAACTAGCACCACCAGCCTCACGAGTTTCTTACCCAACCCTACCACTGCAGAAAACAGCTGTACTGCAGACAAAGAGCAGGAATCCAAGAGCTGGAATGAAGACTGCATACCTCTAAGCTCATATGTAATGTATATGCTCATAGGAAGGATCTGAACATTAGCTTGTTAACATTTACAAAGAACCCTTCCAAGGAGATTTTGTACTTCGGTGTGTTTATTTTAGTTGGATGAACAGATTCAGTGAACAATCTGCATTCTGCAGCCTCCCATTTGTCTCCCTGTAGACTTCTATAACCAAATGTTTAAAAGTATCAGAAATATGTGGGTATTTGCGTGAAGTAGTTCAACAATTATTTCTTGTTCCATGCTTCCCTTTCAAGTCTCTCACGGATTACTTCCTTTAGGTATGGCTCAAGGTAACGCTTATCCTGAAAGAGAAGAGAATACATTTCACTTACAGGGAGGTCCAGAAACATCTCAAGCCATTCCTACAGATTACTCAGTCCTCAGATCTGACTAAAACCCAACCTCAGAAAAAAAACAACAAAGGATTAAAAAGCAACCAAGCATTACTTACTCTGAAGGGGTAAACTTTGTATCTGCCAAGTCTGCAATGCCAAGTTCTTTACAGCAGCAACCCCTGGTTCCTAAAGCCTTGCAAACATTAACAAGCAGTGATGCTTCCAGCTATACCTTTAGAAACAACGTTCTTCTGGCAGATACCCGAACGTACAGGATCCACTTTAATCAGTTCAAAGTCCAAAGACAATACTCTGGAGATCTGCACTGCAGATCTGGATTCCATAGAACACCTTAACTGTGCTTAACACGTACAAACTAAACCACTGCTTGATTCCTTAAGCACACCACCAGCTATTCAATGCACCAGTTACCTAAATATGACCAAGAGGACCACAAGAAACAGCATCTGCTTACAGAGAGATAATGCCCCTATCCTATTCTATCCTATCCTATCCATCCTATCCTATCCTATCCATCGTCAAAGTTTAATGATAAGATTCTTCTCTGCCTGGAGAGTTTGGGGAAAGCAGAGAAGGACAGTAATGTAAAGTGTGTGAAACAATCCACTACAAAAAAAATTAATGGGTTACATCTGCAAAGGAAGGTGCAGTTTGTTTCTCAAATTTTAAGACAACACTTATTTTAATGCAGGGTTTCCCTTTAAATTGTTTTTTCCTTGCCATCTTCATGAATAGAAGCTTTGGCTTGAGATTTCCTATAAAATTAAGGAATTAATCAGAAAGGGAAGAGACCTTTAAGAATTTCCATAGTTCCAGTGTATTTCTTAATCTGATAGCTCAGGAATATTCTGCTGGAACACAAACAATGTGCCATGGCTCTGAGCTGTATTTTGCACTTTTGTCACCTTGAGAAATTTTCTGATTTTGACCGAAAAAAAAACTTCAACAAGAATCCAAAGCTGTGTTTTACAGAGGTATCCTACAAGATAATTCATGTACTCCTTCTCAAGAAAATGTAAGTGTGTATCTCTGAAGAGACTGCAAGTCCCAAAGAGCAGTCACGGCAGAGCCACTGGAGACCCCCACCCCGGACACCCTGTGCACACCTCTTCATACTTCACCCACTGGTCCTTCGGGAGGATCTGATGTTTCAGGCTTAGGTCAAGTGCTCGCTTTATGCGAAATATTCTTTCATTGTAAAGATGTTCTGGAAGTCTCTTCAGTGCTTCTTTTACATCATCATCTTCATACAGCGTGTCATCGCGCAGCAGTCCTGCGCCAGGGAAGATTTTACAGTATCTGAACAAACGCTCTAAGTAAGATTTAAGACTGAGGCAGGTGGTTGTTTCTATGTGATAGGAGCAAAATATTGCCCATGCAAAATTATGAAGAAAACCCAAACCAATCTAGAAGAAAAACACCAACTGCTCACAGCAAACACACCTGACCCCGGTCTGAGGACTGCCCATTTACAGAGCTTTGAGAACTCAGTGAGACACTTACCGAGTTTGTTGAATCCAGCTGCATTGTAATACCACTTCCGAATCTTGTCCAACAGGCCACCGCCTCCTGCAACTGAGAGGGACCATCATCAGATGCAGAGCAAGGCAAAGATTCAACACTCGCACACTACTATGGCAGCACACAGTATTGCTGGCCTCCTTCACAAGCAGTAACACAACTGAGGTTTGCATTGGAACACGTGTGACTTAGCCGCTCTGCTTTTCAGTATCCCAGAACTGCCGCTGAACAGGCGGAATGAGAGCTGGTTTCACCCGATAACCTGACCCCCCGTGCACTGGATCTGAGTATTAGGCTGCTTTAAGGCTCAGAACAATACTAACAGTTCATTGTCAAACACAGCACCAACGTTTTTCAGCTTCATCACTCTTACTCGAGCTAAAACCATCGCATTCTGCATAAAACAAACCCATCATGCTTTTCAAGTCAGTTGTCTAAGGTCCACAGCTCTTGCAACAGGTTAATGTGACTTCAAGGCCAACGCTGCTAACCTTCTGCTCTCCTCTCCCGTCACTTAAATACTATTCCAGAGACTCATTTCTCAAAGAGCTGACAAAGTCAACTAGAAAGTCGACACTGAAACTTCAAAAAACCCCACAAACCAAACAAAAAAACCCCAAAATAAAACCCACAACACAACTAAGAAAACAAACCAAACAACCCACCCCCCCAAAACCAAACTGCACCCCTCACACAGGACGTTCACCTTTAACTGTGATTTTGGGTAGCAGGAGTGTTTTGAAGTGTAATCAAGCACAATGAAGTACCAAATACCATTGAGCTTCACTCAGGAAGGGGTCTAGAGCTGCGGACCCCGCGGAGCGCGGCCCACGCAGCCAGGGACGCTGCCTTTCCCCAGCCCTGGCGCCGTGTCTCACTAAGCCCATAACACCAGTGCTCCACCAGATACCAGCACATCGTTAGCAGACTACCTCTCAGGCTTTATTCCCCCGTTCTTCGCGACTTGAGAAGGAACATCGGTAGACAAACTAAGCCCGGAGTCAGTCGGTAGCCGGGAAAGGTCACCGATTCCCGAGGCCCCTCCGNTAACGTTTCAAAGAAACTGGCTTAGCTCTGGCAGAAGTCACTTGACATTTAAAAATATTAAAGGAATTAAAGGCTCAAAGTTCGAGGCAGTCGAAAACAGACGAATTCTGTGATACAATTTACATCATCACGGTGTGTCACGGGGTGATACAGACGGCGATAACGACAGCAGAGCAAATCTGCAAAAGCAAACTCTGGGTTATGAACCCACATACTTTCTATTATCATTTCTGCTGTGCACATTAATCTTCAAACAATTAGTAAAAAATATTAACATTTAATAAACTAAAAAAATCGAAGTAAGCATATTGAATTAGACTTAAAAAGGAGAGAATTTAGCCATCCCATTTCAGCCACCACTTCAGATTAAATTTATTATGCATCTCCACCAAGAACAGCTCTTCTTTGAGAGGATTTCAAGTGATCTTCCTAGGCCAGGGAGTGGAAAACACACGAGCAGAAGCAGAAGAGAGCACCTCACGTACACGCTGCAGGCAGTGAACGTGGCTTTTTGCCGTGTTTCAAGTGAAGAAGCCCCAGTAAAGCCTTTTGCACTCTGTGGGTTCTGACAATGCTCCTTTTCTTGGGCGTTGTAATTCAAAATCCAAATTTTTATTTTTGGATAAGAGACCTGAGCTCGTAATCCCAAAACCACTGCTATTCTTATTCTTTATCTGTCTCTTTAACCTTACTTTATTTCCCACCTATTAGGGGAGTTTCACCTTTTTTAATTTTTTTTTTCTACCCAAAATTCGTATTTTAAGCTCCAACATTGAGCTTTAAAAACACAAAGACTTTTTCATTAAATAAGCTTAAATCCAGATGCAAACATCTGGATGTCAGTTTCCTGAACTGTTTTAAGGGAAAGAATGGAAACTTCTAAACAATAAACTATCAGTTTGCATTTGGGTTTAGTCAGTTTCCTTGCTTTGCCCAAATACACTGGGAATTTGCTAATTCCCTATTAACACAAGTTGTTTACAAATTGGAGCAAGTACTTTTAACACTCCCCTGACTGCTAGTGTTAGCATTTGCTTGAGCTGTTAGCACTGAGCAACTACAGTGTACTGCTCCATGCTACAGCCTCTTTTCATACTGGCAGTTGTCTATGAAGTC
>VWZY01012528.1:36844-51376 GCA_013399075.1 Chloroceryle aenea
CAAGCCCGGACTCAGCCGTGAGCCGGGAAAGGTCACCGATTCCCGAGGCCCCTCCGGAACAGCCCAAGGGCTCCTCCGGCGTTCCCGAGCACCCTCTGCCCCACCGCTCCCAGAGAGCCCCAGTACCAGGGCCAGGCTCCCTCCGCTGAGGTCCAGACCGAGAGGCCGCGGCCCGGGAGGGAGGCGAGGAAATCCGCCCCCAAGGCCGCAGCAGCGGCGCAGCGGCTGCCGGCGCTACCCCCTCAAGGGCACGCAGCGCGCACCGTCCACCGGCCCCCCACCTCCCCACCGTGTCCGGCCTCACTTCCNCTTAAAAAGGAGAGAATTTAGCCATCCCATTTCAGCCACCACTTCAGATTAAATTTATTATGCATCTCCACCAAGAACAGCTCTTCTTTGAGAGGATTTCAAGTGATCTTCCTAGGCCAGGGAGTGGAAAACACACGAGCAGAAGCAGAAGAGAGCACCTCACGTACACGCTGCAGGCAGTGAACGTGGCTTTTTGCCGTGTTTCAAGTGAAGAAGCCCCAGTAAAGCCTTTTGCACTCTGTGGGTTCTGACAATGCTCCTTTTCTTGGGTGTTGTAATTCAAAATCCAAATTTTTATTTTTGGATAAGAGACCTGAGCTCGTAATCCAGAAACCACTGCTATTTTTATTCTTTATCTGTCTCTTTAACCTTACTTTATTTCCCACCTATTAGGGGAGTTTCACCTTTTTAATTTTTTTTTTCTACCCAAAATTCGTATTTTAAGCTCCAACATTGAGCTTTAAAAACACAGACTTTTTCATTAAATAAGCTTAAATCCAGATGAAAACATCTGGATGTCAGTTTCCTGAACTGTTTTAAGGGAAAGAATGGAAACTTCTAAACAATAAACTATCAGTTTGCATTTGGGTTTAGTCAGTTTCCTTGCTTTGCCCAAATACACTGGGAATTTGCTAATTCCCTATTAACACAAGTTGTTTACAAATTGGAGCAAGTACTTTTAACACTCCCCTGACTGCTAGTGTTAGCATTTGCTTCAACTGTTAGCACTGAGCAACTGCAGAGTGTACTGCTCCATGCTACAGTCTCTTTTCATACTGGCAGTTGTCTATGAAGTCATGCAAATCTCACTGGGGTGGGGAAAAACTGCGTTCTCTCTCAGCAAGGGAGAGAGAAAAGGGAGTTAAAATAAGCTCCCTCTCAATTTCAGGGACACGTATAATCTTATTTTCTTTTTGTAATTTGCCTAGGTTCAGTTTGTAGATTTCTTTTCCAAGTTTAACTGCACAGCTTTAAGGATATGAACTTCAGCAGCCAGCTTCCCAAAGAAATCAACCTTGTAATGTTGAAAAATGCCTTTTTGGATGGAGGGCTTCACATCTGTACCAGTGTACTTCTGAGGTACAACAAAAACCATTTTATTAGCTCTTAAGATACAAGCAGATAACACTCCTTTGCTTACTCTGTTAGCCTTGGGGAGGGAGAGTAAGGGGAGAAGACAGAGGTAGTTTGTCACTAGCCCATTTTTCCATCTCCCAAAACTCTGGTGTTACTGGGGAAAATAAAATCCACTTTGATTTACTTTCCTGTTAGTGTTGCATCATTCTCACTTAAGTTAGTGATTAATTATGAAGATTGCATCAGTAACAATCAACATATAGTCACTAAATCCTTCCAGAATACATTTAAGTCACCATAAAGAATATTACTTTGAATCCTACAAATGTTTCATAAGCAACAACTTCTTCAACAAGTAAAAAGACCAGTTTTATAAAATACATTTATTTAATTCTATTCCTTTTTTACATGTGTTCCTCATTACAGTGTTTTTAAGAATTTTTCAAAGTCCTGTATAGAAGCTTTGGCAACCTCTGTACAAAACACCTCATCGGGCAAGGATACGAGCTGGTCCAGAGAGATGTAGCTGGGCTGTGCTGGGTCATACTGGGCTCTTCCCAAGAATGTAAGAAACATATGTCTCTCCTTGATTCGTAATAGCTTTGAGTTGAAAACCTAAGTAAGAAAGAGAGTAATCTTTTGGGTTACATAAATTTCAGACTCCAATGAATCTAAAGTAAGAGCATTTTTTTAGACAAACTGAAGATCTAGGAGGAAGGCAGATAACATGGATCTTTTCTTCTCATTATGTTAAACACCAGGTAGGTGACATTTATAGCTAATCTAAGTTTTCAACAACTGCCTCAATACAAGCAGCTGACGTCGGCAGACAAGGAAAACCAGGGAGTGATACAACTCTGAAGCATGCTAAGATTTTTGTTTATATAACACTATATTGCTTTCGTGCACTTGCAGCCAAGTGGAGAGGAGCCATTCAGAAAGGGGCAGCAAGAACACCTAACCATTTTCCCTTTGCTGTCAGCAGTGTTTATTTATACAGCCAGATGCTGATGAGCACTGCTGTAAGGAAGAGATGAACGTGTGACCACATGGCGTGAGCTGGCAATGGGAAAGGCGAGTGGCTGCACCTCCCCTCGCACCGCAGCCAAGAGGCACGGCGCAGTGGTTCGAAGCAACCCCTCGTCCTCTGCTGCACAGCAATGCCTACCTGCAGACACTTGACACAAACATTCCAGACAGTCAAAGGCGAGAACAATGGTAAAGGACACGTGAAATCATCAGTGGAACATCTAAAAAGAGGGAGAAGGGGAGAATGCAGGAGATGCACGGTTACGCCTTGAAGGCGGAGATCTAACTCTGCGTTTGAGTGGTACAGCTGAAGAGAGATGCTGCTTTAGAGAGGGTCATGGTGAAAAGATGAATGCTAGAGCAATGGAAGCAAACTGGTTTTACTAGAAAGGACAGACCATGCTACTGAAAGGATTTCAGGAGGATGCCAACAATTTGAACTAGGACAGAAAGCAAGACAGAGTTCCTCTGAAATGAGTGTTTTGATGTGCAAGCCATCCAATACATGATCCGTCTCTCCTTGTGTCTCTTAGCTAGGTAAGGCTGCAGGACAACTAATCCCTAAGCAGGCAGTGGTATCTCTTGCATGAATCCAGAAGAGCTGAGCATCACTACTACTGCTGAAAACTTAAAAACTCACAAGACCAGTGGTGGCAGTGGCACATGCACCAGGGGAGAAGGGGGGCACGTCCACACTGGAATCCTCCGTGGTTGCTGAATTGCTATGAAAAGTTATTCCAAGTAGAGTAAAAGTCACTGAAAAGTTAAAAAAAAAATCACGTGTGTCCTGCAGAGAGTGCGGCTCCACCTCAGCCGTGAGGCCACTGTGCAGAAAGCACCTACAGTTTATTCCCAGATTAACAGCTCACCTGAGGAAAGCGAGTGAGCATGTGGTGGGGAATGCCCATTATGTTGTGCAAGTAGTCAAATGTCTGTTTCAGACGCTTTTTACTCGCCGTTAAAATCTTGGGAGTTTTAAACACAATCTGTTGGATTTCATTCCGTTGAAAACCAAGCTCAATCTGACAAACCTGAAAAAGAGCACAATATTCTTTAAAAAGTCAGCTGCAGCAAGCTTAGCTTATTTTAACTTGTCGGTAAAATAAACGAATGCAAAACTCTTCTACCCTTTGGGATACAGCAACAAGAACGCGACCCATCAGTATCTGCTACTCAAGTCGGACAGTGCAAATTATTTATCATTCTGGATTCAAGTGTAATTTGTTTATAGAGTATCCCTGAAGTAAAGATGACTTCTGTGAAAGCTACGCATTTTCCAGCTTGTCTGAGTTACGAACAAAAAGGGGGTGTCTCAGTACACAGGGCAGTTACAAGCAGATAAGTTCCCCCTCCAGGAGTCTTTTATCAGTTTCAGTACCAAGCTGTCAGAAGAGGCTGACTAGTTGTGGAGCTGTTGCACTCTGTAAAACACAGCAACCAAACAGCTAGGCACTGCTTTGGTTAACAAGTTATTTCTTTTGCTAACATATCCAAGTTATGTTTGTATACAAGAGTCCTGTAGTCTTCAGCTGAAGTCTGCTGAACCTGAAAGTGATGTGTAGAATACGCAGTGTATTCAATTTTTTTTACAGTTGGTTGGTGTCTAAAGTAAGAGGTCTTTTTCAGAGACTGCCTTGACTTCAGTTATGGTTTCCCAAAAGGAAAGAAAACACATTTTTTCAATAATCCACGAGCACTCCTCCCAAAGTGCAGAATGGCAAGCAGTTCACTGCGTTGTTGAGAAAGGAATTCAGCCTACAACAGTGTCTGTAACTCAGCCCTTTTTTCTATCCTCCAGTGACATTTACAAGCAGCTTGTTTTCGGTCAAGGAGTGCGTGTGCTTGCCAGTCAACCAGACTTTCAAATCCAACTCAGGTACTTCTTCAGTTGGCAAAAAAAAGGTGATGCTTTTCAGTTCTCGTTTGATGTGCCAAGGCTGCGGCTCTTTTCCAAAGCTGCCTGGCAAATGCAAAGGGAAGGGCTTAGAATCTGGGTTTTGAAGCTACCTTGGGACTTCCAGATCCTTACAGGGAATTGTTTCTAGAGGTGACTAAAATCGTGTCTTTCAGCTCCTGGTTCTTATCTGCTTTATAAATATTTGCATATCAAAAGAAATAGTAAGCAACTAGGGCAGCATTCAAGTATGGAGAGGTATGTTTGCACTTCAGTGGTGTCTTCCACGGATCTCGGCTGGCCAGGTGACTTGCTGCACTAAGATACACACTGCAAAAGACCTGACGTTAAATGGGTGGAGATGTAGAGCTGGCCCCACTGTAGAGGTAATTGTGGCAAGGAGCTTGAGCTTTTCTTCTCTACTCCGTGAAAAGAACAGCTCTTTCTTTCCACAAACAGTGAGGTCAAGTGTAAATTGCTTGGACTGCGCTCAGTTTCACAGCACATATTTAATACTCAGTAACTCTCCCATAGCCCGAGGTGCCAGTGTCCTCACTGTGCAAGCCCCAGCGATATTCAACGCTCTGTGTTTCCCACAACAGGCAGTGCCAACCCAAGCTTTCCAGTTTTACCTTACCAGTGCTTCTCTAATCATGCTTGATGAGACCTTCAGAGGATGGAAAAAGCCACCCTTCATCTCCTTTAGTCCACGATTGGTATTTTTGACAACCACTGTCAGCTGCAGCAGTCGTTTCCAAGTAACAGCCCACTCAGAGGAGGGATACCAGCAGATCACTTCTGGTGAGGTTCCACTTCCAGTACTGCCAGCCGACAGCCAGCTTGGGTCTGACCCCCAGATTCTGAGTCTGAGACATCCAGCCTCCTGAAAGCCTGGAGCTGCCAAGTATCAGTAATTCTAACAGCGAGCACCTAAAAATCCTTCCTATCCCTCTAGAGCACAGTGAAAGGTAAGTATGCTATGCTATAGACTGTTTGGTTGATAGAGAGTCACACAAGTGAGGTTCTTCAAACCGCATGCATTACAACAAACTGAATCCCCAGCCTGCAGAAACAATGTTCATCAGAAAGCAAGCACTATTAATTGGAACAGTCTGCTGCTTTCCAGTCTCCTCCCTTACCACACACACATTTCAGATTGCAAGATTCCCACTGTTTAATAGTTTCAGAACAGTAAGTCTGTCTGAAAATTATATATTTGAATTCCTAGTTATGCATTATATGATAATGGGATTTCTCAGACTGTTACACTACATCACGCCGTTTGGCCTAGATGGCTTCACAGCACGGTAATTAAACCAATACACAGTCACAGTTTCAAAAGGGAAAGGGGTCCCCGTGGGACTGAAGTTATTTACCCAACAGTTGTTAATAATGACCATCTGCTATCGGACAATAGGTGTCAAATGCACATTTTGGCAGACTAGACACCTGCCAAGAGGAAAATAATCAACTGCACATTTTCTTGCTCCTAAATTCTCATGGACAATCCAAGTTAGCAAAAGAACATAATTGGGGGGGGTGGGGAAGAAGGAGCAGGCCCTATTTTTCACTCCTTGTAAAGAAATGGGTTACAATTTCTGTCATCAGATAGCAGCTTTTGGCAGGAAGGGACCCAACTGAAGATCCCAACCAGCATCTGAGCAGAAGACAGCAAGATACTGCACTGTGTATGCTGTAAACTCTCAAGTCAGAGAGGAGAAATAGATTAACAAAATCCTCAGTTACTTTATATTTCCAGTAAAATTATTTCATTAAATTCTTTCTGTGCAGGACTGTCCTTGGGGAATTCTATCTTCTGACAGCTCTTCAATTATGTGGATACTCAATACATTTTTAATATCTACTAATAAGCTCACCTGAAGATTTTCTTTTACAGGCTCTAGTTTGCCAGTCAGTAGCCTTGGAAGACGAATTACCAGATCCTTTGTCTGCAATTAGGGAAAACACACAAAGGAAAGATTATTACTGAAAACTTGTTTGTCAATCCATCTGTGAAAAAATAGGGTGTTCTTGTATAAACTTGGGGTTTTTCCTGTTGAAAGAGGGATGCACTTTCACTTGCATTTCATTTTATTTCTACCCCAAAGATGAGTTTGCACAAAGCAGGAGTATATTATCAAATATGTTCATTTGAAAAACCAAGCCAATAACAAAAGTAAACAAAACTCTACCCGGTAGAGGCTAGGCAAGTATTTTTCAGCTGCAGTGGAATCTGTCTACCTCAGGACCCAGTTAGACCACAGCACTACAGCAGTGCAAGAAACCCCTCCACTGCCTCAAAGCCGTGCCAACTCGCAATCTGCCCCGAGCACAAGGCAGTGACTAAACCCTCTTCCAGACAGATCTCTTACCTCAGGCACAGAAAGAACAGCAACAGGCACTGTGACAGCTATGACTGTTCAGCTAATAGAAGCCAAGAGAAGAACACCAGATTCCACTTGGAACTTGACATTTATTGCAATCCCCAGCTACAGCAGGAAACAACTAACACTGCCCAGTTATTCCAGGAAACTCCAGCTACTGCCTCCTCTGACAGCCCTGCAGCACGGTGCTAAGTGCCTGCTAAGCATGTAATGCGATAAGCACTCCGGAGCAAACTCGGGGTTACGCTTGGTGAGCTGGGAATACGATTTGGCATGGAGTCTGATATTATAAGTTGCAGATAAGACTATTTTTCACCACTGTGTTAAGTATGTTACAGTATCTTGAAGAGATGAAGAGAGAAATTAATTTTCTAGAAGTTAAAAAAGCTGCTTGCTGTTTCATCAACCGATTCAGTCCCCTGACCCACCTCTGATGATAGAACTGGACACACACATGCTTGTTTGACAACAGCCCGCAGCAGATCATCTTCAAGAACTGTACTTCAGGACCTCTGAATATCAGATGTCATATTACCTCCATATACAGTTAAAGTCAACCCACCCTCCGGTAACCCGCTGGTTTACCACTGGTAGTGTCACTAATGTTTGTGGATAACCTCCAAACACTTGGAACAGCCACGTTCCAAGGCCTTTCAGTTGTCACTAACAAAGACCAGGGTAGAGTCTTTACCTTTTTCACACTGAGACCAAGTTCATTTTTGAAGAAACCCAGTCTGTTATCCAGCCTTTCCACTGAAAACAGCAGCAAATACGGAGCTCTTGAGACCATCTGAGCAATTTCTGCCTTACCAAATTTTTTTGATTTTAGGTAAGCCACTCTAGAAAGAACAAAAAACAAAATAAAATCCAGTGATGAAAATTTTATTGCCTCCATTTATTCAGTGCTTGCTTAAATTCCTCAGTGATATCTTAAAAATGGACAGATGTTCTAGCATTAACACACAACCCTGCCAAAAATAATTAGGGGGAAATCTGCAGTTATCATAAAAGCAAAATACCATCCCTTCCAATTAATTAGAAGTAAAATAAACCTCAGAGCAGAATGTCAATACTGAAGACAGATTTTAATTCTTTCCAGCTGTATTTAAGCAGATAACTATGTTAATGTACATTTAACTACCAGCCTGTCTCCTAGATTGCAAACATATTAACAGATCATCATAGGGTATGGACAAGAAGATGTATACAGCCTGCTGCTATTTTAATGAATTCCATTTCTACTGCTGAAAGAACAGAGTGCTATTGTATCTCATGTATCCCCCTCTGCCAACAGCACTGGGGTGCAAGTGCTATCTGTAGAGATTGTCCAAAAAGACATTTCTAAATCAGCTGAAGTTACTTTTGCTACAGTAGGTCCCTACTTTTGGTTGCTGTTCCAATGATGTGGTTACAAAACATCTGGTTGTCAGAAAGGAAAAGGGGCTGGCTAGATTTTTTATGTTATACAGAACTTACTTTCCAACTCAAAACTTTTCTTCCCAAACTTTGTTGAATTTGGTGCAAGTGAAATCTGATTTCAAGTACTACTTGCAGTAGATTATTACCATAGCTCCCAGAGAAAGGAATGGGTATGAAACACAGCTCACAAAATAAAGAGGCAGAATTAACCCACGTGCAAAACAAACAACCAAACAAAAACCAAACATATGAAAACCAAACAACAACAAAACCAACTACAAGTTGAAGAGGTTTCCTTTGGCTGTATCTATGGATGAGCATAAACAGAAGAATTTGCTGCCAGATGAACTGATTTTATCTGTTGGTAATTAAGATACTAAATATATTGCAGAATATTCTGCAGAAGCAGGTACCCAGCAATAGATGGGCTGTGTGTTAAATCACGTCTTGAGAGGACAAAAAACCCAAACCAAAACAACCAAAACCTTCCAGTCACTACAAGCTCCCTCTCTTTCCACAAACCCTCAAAAATGAAGTCATCCCAAGCCAACAACCTCTAGACAGAACATCCAAGAGCAAGCTCTAGAGGACCAACTCCTAACTGAGCAGGCACCCAGAGCACAGTGCAGCAGCCTCGGCTCCAGGCGATGCTGGTGGAACTGGCTGCAGGAGTCTCGGGCACAGGGAGTGGTTCAGAGAGGGAGAAATACAGAACACAACAGTGAGACCTACAAAAACAATCCCGTTGTGTTTAGAATGATGCATTTCATCTACACTGTATTTCTTCCATTCAATCTGCCCAAGACACAACTGCCAGGCATCCTAGGAATACAGCTAAAAGAGATGAAGAATAAAACTCTTTGATTGTTCTGACTCCCCTCCACTTGTTTTCTGTTAGCAAGTCACTAAGATTCACTTCTGAAGCATTTCTTTGTGCCCTGGAAAGGTAAGAAGCTTCAAAGAGGGATGGCAAGATTGCAGTAACCTGATTCTAGAAATTGGTATGTTAAAGAAGCACAATCATCCAAGCTGACCAAAGTCAGATAGGTTTGTGAGTGCTGGAGGTTTGCCCTCATTCTGCAACAGGGGTCAGCAGCTCTCTGTAGCACGTTAACAGTTTTAAGTCATCATTAGCAGCACCATAAAACAAATCATCTGGTGCAGCTGCAGTACAGACACTGATTTGCAACTGTCAAAATTGTTATGAATTATGGAATGTTTTGACTTTTACAGTGTTTATCTGAAGTCAAATGCCAAATCTATTGAAATTTTTGTTTTGTTTCCTGGCAACGTGGAATCCATAGCAATAAAACATTCCAAAGTGATGTAACCAATACCATGTCCATCTGCACTGAAGTGTTTATGCAAAGGTGATACTCAGCTTTCAGAAGACAGCTATCTGAGACACATTCACTTTGCAGCCTGCCATACACTGTCCACAGAACGCTTACTTTAAAGCTTGGAGGAAAACATCCATCAGTGCCAGAGACAAACTTGCAGGGGAAGAAAAAAAAAAGGAAAAGAAAATAAACAAGCTGCAGAAAATGAAGAAGAAATTGGATTGCCCTGTTCAGCCCCCTGCTTCACTAACCAGGCAGTGCCACAGGGCAGTCACTGAAAAGCAAATCTGGCCTCACAGGAGTCTCAGAACATTCAACACAGCAAAAAAAACTCTCTTCAGAAGAGTATAAGCAACTCTAACATCTAGACTCAAAACTACTGCTCTTTTTGGACATTGTTTCTGAAAGGTCCCTTACTGAACAGGAGGGTGAATGGTCAGAGAAGAAAGAAAAGTCAGGTCTGTGTTAGACAGGAGTCTACTAATGTGCCTGTTTCCAAAAAGCTGTATTTTCAGATTTCACCTTGAACAGCTATTACATGCAGCAGCCAAACACACACTTACTTCTCTGCAATTTTTAGATATCAAGACATTTTGAGGTCATTACAAAGTGCAGACACACACGCACGGGTTGTTCTGTAAAAGAACTGCTGAAGGAATGCAAACCTGTCAAGTAATTTTAAGAATACACGTTTATTTTATGGACTGAAGAGCAGTGCAGGGCCATACAAGTGTGAAAACACACACACATCATCTCACTGCAGTCTTGTGCTCAGTTTAAGGTGGATCAGGGTGCTGACTCGTGGTACCACCGTGATAATGCTGAATGATGGGAAGGCACAAGAACACGGGGCCAGGGACTGAGTAAGGAAGGAAACAGCAGCAACACAGCCTCAGACAAGATTAGGCCAACTGGGAAACCAGATTCAAGCTAAAGGGCTTAACACTCTCCTGCTGGTTTTAAGGCTTACCTGCTTTCTAAAGCTTCCAGCTCTTCAGCAAGGATGAATGGATTTCTGGTCAGGAATGGTCCCAGCTGGTTGTCTTCTACACCCACATCCTTAAGAAACAGAAGTATTTTTCTTATATCTTTTTCAAAGTCCAAGGTCAGCAAGAGCTGACCTGCCTTCTGACGCTTCTCCACTTGGGATAAGTCAACTCCTACAACAGACAAAATTAGAAATTCATTTAATTAAAACACACCCCCTACTTCCTATAAGTGTTTCATGAAGGCATGTTAAAATAGAGGACTACTCCTTTTTTTCCCTGATTTAGCATACTTTTAATTGCTTAACACAGCAAGGTCACAACACCTTGTATATCATGGAAAGATTCCAGATGAAGCAAGCTGTCATTTTAGGTACTTTCACAGAGTTTATTTCTCAAAGGAAGACATTTGCAGCAAATTGTGCACGTGAGAAATCAAGTACACAAGCACGTGCCTCCTGTAGAGACCTACTCTTGTTGCACAGAAGTCTTCCCAACTCTCTTAGACAATGGAAGGAGACAACTTTGCAGTGAAGTGCCCTGGGACACTGGCTCACACATAGCAATCAATACCACATCGGGCCAGGTCTGCCCCTCAAATATTTATTTCTCCAACCTTTCTAATGTTCCTTACACGTTGGGTAAGCAAGGAGGTGGCCAGCAACCCTGAACACAACTATCCCTGCACAGTTCAAGAGCATTTTGATGAGAAGTAAGGCTCAATTCCACCTCTTCCTTCTTGTCTCTCCAGTTCACTGTGCCCCACTTCTAAGGTTCTGCACAGCAACTTCCTTCCTGCCTGTCTTCCCTCCCTCCTTCCAAGGACAAAGAGCTGCAGTTGCTTTTGCAGCAGATTAAAGCATCCTTAACCATCCCAACCAAAGGAAGAAAGACTCATCAAGTTACGCAAAGCGCTCCTCACCTCTGGGAGATGCCTCTTTCTAGAGTCCACGGCACTAAGGGACTAAGACTAGCCAGCTTTGTCTCAAGTAATAGGGCACTGCTTGTGAGTCATGCAGTCCCCTCTTTTCCATGTCCCACAGACAACAGTCTGCTGCTTTTAGCTAGCCATTTGTCACTATTCCTATTTTCAAGTTTACAAGGCAATCAGTAAGATCAAAACACAAATCACAGAGCTTCCAAAGCTCCAGACAGACACAGGCAAACCCCAACAACAAAACCACACATACCTAGGTGGACAAGTTTCGCCAAGGTTTCCGAGTGATCAACGTAATCTCGCAGCGTGGAGGACTGAAAAGGAAGAATTGGTTCTGCAATTATCTGTTCAGCTTCCTCCTCAGAAATCTCCTCCAAAGCAGATGAAGGTGGGACATCATCCCAGTCTAAGAAACAAATACAGAAGATCTAAATGCTTTTTGTGAAAGACAAAGCTGTTCCCACCAGATACTATACAGAGCTCTTGAAATCCATTTGAAAATGCAGGATCAGTGTGCATGAGGTGAACAGCTGATCTGTTATTATCTGAAACCACAGGCTCACACTTTTTGTCTCTGTTCCATCTCCTTGTCACTGACGATCAACTCTTGCTCATGTGGCCAAACCTGAGTGTAGTACGCAGCAAGCCTGCTTTTGGTCTCCTGCCTTGGTCACCCCAGGCAACAGATCACACCACCCTGAAAAAGAATCTTCCTCAATTCCTTCACAAATGCATTCTTGCCTGATCAGATCCAGATCAACAACTGCTGCAAGGATGTTTTGTCATCACCTGACAAGTCCAGTACTTTGTGTTTCTTCTGAATCCAGTGCCTACGCTGAAGCTGCTTTAACTTTCAGGGTATTTCACAGCCAACTGCAGCCAAGCTACCGTGGCTCATCCCCTACAGAAAGACTTGACTGCCACCACCTCTAACACCTAACGAAATCAAGCTCCATTTGCTACTCATGAAGGTTTCCTAGTGAACATCATTACGCTTGCTTAGGTGTTTCAAGTCTTCTCTAAGGTGATCTATTCTTCCACTGCCCGGAGCTCACGGCAGATAGAGGGGGTTACTGATGGCAGGCTGGCTGCTAACATCCACCACACTCACCAGACCGATTACTGATCCACAGCTGGCTGCTAACATCCACCACACTCACCAGACCGATTACTGATCCACAGCTGGCTGCTAACATCCACCACACTCACCAGACCGATTACTGATCCACAGCCTGAGCCATGAACTCCCCAGGATGGAGACTTTCCGTGCCCTGTAGCTTTGCACAGTGACTTCCTATAGACTAGGGTAACACTCTTCCATGGGAGGGAAACACTGCTGCACCAGAACCACCAAAACAAGGTTCCACACTGTGGTGATTCTAATCTCAGAGCTGCACAGCCTGGCTCAGTACCTGCTGAAGGTCTTCCCACTCCTCAAAGCCTCAGAAACAAATGCAGAGTGAAAGATTTTTTAGCAACATTTACTCCTTAAACGGTAGTAAGAACTCTCTAGGAATCTATATGGATGTCGTGTTTTCTTTCAACTTGTTGCAGACCACACCAGTGCACACCAAGGCCCATTCCAGAAGCATAGATGCCCTTTCTTTGCAACTTAAGTTCTTTACATCTCCTATCAGGAAACATACCTCAAGGTACAGGGGGAAAAAAGTTACCAGTGACATTTATTTCATTTTATCCACTGCTACCTGGGCAAAAATCTCTACACAGACATGCAGCAGTAAGTCTGCTGGCAGATAAAAATCTGGCAGACAGATAAACCACCACACAGGTGCAGACACAGAGGAGCTGGCTGCCCCGTCAGTTCTGCTGCAGCACTGTTTCCAGAACCAGCTGCACAAACACAGAGATCTCAGTCACAGTTCTGAGCCACCCCCAAATTAAGCTCCATGGGATCCAAGTTGGCTGGGCTCAAAACAAAATCCGAACATACAAGACTGCTTAGGAATCCAGAACAAGTTTCCTCAGCATATCAGAATTATTTTCAGAGGGGGTTTTGGTTTTTAATTTTTTTTAGTCCTCATTTAGCTATAAAAGTGAGAAAAAGGAGGCAATTTCCTCAAGGCAACACCACCAGGGTGATGGTGAATCTATCTCCTTTCCTGCGTAGATATTGGACAGGCATTTCTCACCGGGGTAGAGGATCAGCAGGCTTCACACTGCTGCCTCCTGTTGTTCATCCCCGGTCCCTCCGACGGCTGTGTTGGGTGAGCTGCTTCAGGGGTGGCCTTCCCCACTCCTGCCCGACACCCCCTGCCCCAACCAACCCCCCCTTATTTTGTACCAGCCTGGCTATAAGGGAAAGGCTAACGTTCAGCTGTGACAGGGAGAATTAGGAAAGGATAAGGCCTTCCAACAGCAACTCCAGGCTGACGTTTCTACCCAAAACATCAGATCTTTATCTCATCTTAGAGGTATGTTTCGCAAGCTAGAGTAGCCACAGGAATTCTGTGTTAACTATGGGGCAAAACCAAGTGAAACTGAGGAACTTTACGTAAAACAGGCCAAGAAAGAAGTGCTAAGGGTAGCACTGAAAGCATGACTTGTGAGAAATTTCGGGAGAAATGGCACACCAAAGGCCTCTTACCTTCATACAGTGTTTCTGCACTCAGGTCGGGTAACGTTTCTGCTTTTGCTTGCTCCTGTTTGACTGGCGAAGGCAGGTTACTTTGTGGAGAAGAAAGTGATCCATCCTTAGCACTGCCGAGCACAGAACAGCTTCCTAAAGATACGTACCCGCACGGCTGCGATCCGCAGGGGAGGAGGCAGCTTCTGGGGGGCAGCAGGGCCAGGGGGGCGAATCCACGAGACGCCTGCGCGGTGCTGCTGCGGCCACTCGGCCTCCGAGGAGGTTCAGCAGCACGGGCCGCCTGCAGCAGGTACCGCCAGCGAGAGACCTGCCGAGCTCGCAGAGCCATCTTCCCCCTCAGCGCAGCATCCTGCCGGGAGACGAAGAGCTGAGGAAGAGCAGGGTCGCTGCCCCGGCTGGCCGAGCTGGAGCAGCGGGGCTGGCAGAGCTGGAGCACGCGTTACGCGCCGCAAAGCGTGGAGGAGCAGCTCGGAGACTTTACCGGGGTGGCCAGCGGAGAAGCAGCCGGCTCTGCGGGCCGCAGCTCGCCGCCCGGTACGGCTGCCCTCG
>VWZY01012528.1:51793-92054 GCA_013399075.1 Chloroceryle aenea
AGGGCCTCCTTTCCCGCGGCCCTTCTCCTCCTCCCCGGCGTTTCCCTGGAACTTGTTGATCATTTTGACGCTCTCTGGGAAAGCCTTTACCAAAAGGTGTGTTTCAAGCAGTTGCGAAAAATGGGTTTTATTAGGCTATCGAGAAGCCCAGCGATGACATCACTTCAGTAGTTAATTTACCAAGCCGTCGGTGGACGGCAGTGACTGTTCTGTGTCATAATTTTTATACAGCACACTGGTCTGAGGCCATGCACAGGTTGGGTTAGGCCCCGGTACTGATGGGCATTCCCCATCCTTCCCCGCCACGGGAACAGCTCTGTGGGCTTCGCCACTGCAGTCATTCATGGGGAAAAAAAAAACAAACCAGCTAAGAATGGATACGTTTTTTTTTAGGAGCCTTATTTGTAAACAGAGGGCATAGCAGTGCAGTCTGAAGGGTATCTGGCAGTATTTTTCTAAGTTGCTCATGCTTTTTACTGCCTCCTGTTGAACGGGGCTCTGAAGATGATCATATGATCCTCCTTTAGGATAAATCATGTAGTCACCGGGCAAGCAGTGATTCCCGAGGGGTTCTGCCTGAGTTGCACTTCCCGTTTTCAGCTTCTTTGCACTTTTGTGACATTGTGTGTACAGCATCACAGACTTCAGTGGCCTTGTTGATTAAACCCTGCATTTGACCGAACATCACTGTTTGTCCCTAGGCCTTGATAAACAGTTCACTGTGTAATCTTCTAATTGTAAGAATCCAAATGTATAGTTTTGATCAACAGTGAAAATAATGGTCAAGCCTGGATGCAGCTGAGGAAGGAATATAAAGAAAGATAAAGTAGTGTAGCAGGGAAAGGTCTGAGGTGTGCCTTTTCTTGTTGCAGCTTGTGCGTGGCCCCAAGGAAGGTGTTTTTGGTGAACACATCCCATGTACTACTTAGATCTCGTTGTCTAAGCTAAGGTAGAATGTCCCAGGGATCCCTCCTGAACTCTTGAATCACAGGCGTGTTCCTCTGCTTTGGGATGGTGTTCAGTTGGAGACCCTTGCTACAGGTGCTTCTCTTGTCCTGTCTCCCCTCACCTGATCACTTTTCTCACTATAGGCCTAATTTAGGTCCAACGTGTGTATTACTAAGGGATTCTCAACCAGCCATTGTTCTGAAGGGTTAATGGAATTGATCTCTCCCCTCTGGGGAAGGAAAGTAATTCTGCTGTTAATCTTCCAGCAGCAGTTTCAGAACTGTGGAGTCATCTAGGCCCAGAGAGTATCACTTCACTTCTAGGGTGTTTGCGTTTTTCCAAGAGGGTTGCCAGTTTTAATTCCAGTTTGTGTTGCTGCCTTTCTAACTGATTCCTTCGGTTTCATTTTCTTCCTCCTGTCTGTCTGCTCTGCCTCACTTCCTGTGTTTCAATACTCCAACCTCTTTTTAACTCTTCTCTGTTTCTCCTCTTCTTAAGTTGTGGAACCTACTCTGATTTATTTTCTTTTAATTTTTTCCCCCCTCCTTTGCCCACCTCCTCTTTTGGTGTTTCCTAAACCTCCTGGGTGATACCTGAATGCTGCCTCGGTTGCCTTACTTGGGACACTGCCCAAACCGTGTGTCCTCTCGAGGAACTGGCAGGGAGGAGGTAGTTCCCCACACGCCTAGAGGGTGTGCTCCCAGCTCTGGTCTTTCTGCTCCCATCAGTTTATTGCACTGAGAGTCCAGTGACTGTGTTCGAGTTCCCACCTCCTGGGCACGAGGCGCTGTAGCCTTCCCAGGAAGGCGTGAGGAGTGATTCTTTGCTTCCCACGTGCTGTCAGTTGCTCCATAGCTCTTCTGGTCAATTTATTAAGTGGGGGTTTTCTACAATACATTCATAGTGATTGAGTAAAATTTATTTTTACAGGAACTTCCGCATGGGCAGAGGAAATTCTGGTTCCCTTAGAGTCTTTCTTGTCTCTCTTATAATTGTTTTATGTCAGAAATACGTAGGGGTTTGGGCAAACTTAGAAAATGCTTTCCCCTTACACCAGAACAGCAGAGAGAAACCTAGGAACTGCACCCAGGGTGTTTGGTTTGGGTCTCTCTTTGCTGTATGAAAGTACTTTGGGTGATGTTTCTGAGACTGTGAAAGCAGGAAGATTTTTTTCACCTTGTATTAAATTTAGTCATTGCTTCTGCCTTGACTTCCATCAGTGATTATGTCTTGCAGGTATTGGTCTTGTGTTTAGCTCCCTTGTAAGAAGGGGATACCCAGAAGTGCAGAGCAAAAAGCACTCGGTGCAGTTACTGCCTTGACTTGTTATATAACTAGTGTGCTTATTTCTTATACTTATTGCCATCTAGTCTTTATTTAAACAGTATGATCTCTTCAGAGCCTTTCAGCTTCATCCTTATAATGTACCGTAACGCTTTGATGTTGTCTCTCTCTTTAGGGATGATTCTGTCCCAGAGGACAATATTTGGAGGGGTATCCTCTCTGTGATTTTCTTCTTCCTAATCATCAGTGTTCTAGCTTTTCCTAATGGTGAGTAAGGTTTATAACGTTTGTACCTCTCGTTTTGTAACGTGAATTTCTCCGTATTCCCACTATATTTTGATTTTTACTAAAGTGACACTTTTAAATTGATTTTTTTGTTACTCCTTTCAATTCCTTTATGTTAAGGAACAGTCTAAAAATGGGTTGCAATCGTCCTGAGTGGAGGTAATGGTAAAATGCAAGTTATTTATAGCTTCTCTGTATATAACAAGCAAGCCTGGTTTTCAGAATCAATGTCTATTTGTAGTGAGCAGTTGCAGCCCAGATTGCTATGTAATGGTGCTGTGAGATCCTTGGATAACACTTGAAAGGAGTCTGCCTCAGCGTGTTTCAACAGAAGTCTCATTCTGCAAATTCTTGGTGATACAGCACCTTACATAAATTCTGTTACCAGAAACTAGTGATAGTTGGAAATGGTCAAAGTCACTTTGCAACGTAAAGCCACGGTTGCTCAGTAGAAGTTTGAGTTGGACAAAGGTTTTGATGATTGTGTGAAGAGCAGAAAGTGCAAAAAGATAAAGACACCTTCTGTGGCACTTAATTCTGTGGAGGAAATGCTGTCTTCCTGGTGTGATTTTGTTTGTTTTAAAAAAAACAACAACCAAACAAAAAAACCCCAAAAAATCCCAACACATCTAGTTTTTCTGTCAGCAAGAGCATAATTCTTGGGTCAAATCTAAACTGTCTCAAGATTGGCATTGTTCAGGAACAACAGTGATTGTGCTCGGGGCAGCTTTGCAGTTCAGAGTTAGGATGTATTTTTCTCATATTTTAACAGTCATTAATCCACAGCTATCACAAAGCATTCCTTGAAAAGCTGGATGCTGGAGAAAAATGGACTTTATGTCTACAGTGGTGAGAGAGCTGTCAGCAGTGTGTGCAGAAAGCACTGGTTCAGCCACTTCTTGCCACCTCAACATATGGTTCATGTGTAGAGGTTTTGCAGTTTCACGAGACTGATCTGCTTTTCAAGTTAACTGAGAGGTTTTTAATCAGGTCAGATTAGTCACTGGACTAAAATAAATAATACTGACCCTGGTAAAGAGCATAGGTGTCTTACTACCTCTCAGATCCATGATACTCAGCTTGGAAGGTGTAGGAGGCCCATTTGCTATGGTCATCGGAATGCTAAGCACCATGTTTCTTTGCCAACATAGAAATCTGTTCTTGATGACAGTCTGTTCTTGAACAAGACACGTGAGCTGTGGTCTAGAAACCAGATCAAAAGCTCCTCAGGTGACACCTGAGATACGGTGTTTGCTGAGCAAACAGCATATTACTGTTTTGGAAACAACTCCGTAAAAATAACGGAAAATTTTGCCTACACTCTACAAATTGTCAGTCTCCTTTTCCTCTCTGGCATCTGCTGTGATCTTTTTTATTTTTCTTAACATAATTCCCCAGCATTTGGGTGTATCACTTGGTTTGGAGAACTACTCACACCAAATCTTCATATGAGATATAAATAGATCACGTGGTTCTTACTGACTGTCTTCCAATACAAGGTTTGCTTACTGTCCACAGGACCCTTTACACGTCCCCATCCTGCCATATGGAGAATGGTTTTTGGTAAGTTTAAGTTGTTTCTGACTTTTTCAGTGTTTCTGCCATTTTAACTGTCAGATGACTGGCAGATGACTGGCAAATGGTTATTATGTAATTGTCATCAAACTTGTGTGAAGGTCCTTCCCTTGCACTTCCAGGCGGTTGCTTCTAATGTTGCCAGTTATGTTTGGGAATGTCACTGTAGTTACGCCGTGTGAAGATGGTGTAAATTATCACAAAGGAATCATTCACTCTGATGCTCTGTTTAATCCTGGTTTGTGCTTGTGCTTCCTGATCTCCTTCCCCTACACCCTTCCCACTGACATCTCTTCCCATCCCCAAAACGTTCAGATTTTTGTGTAACTACTGCATATACTTTCTGATTTCTAACCAAATCCATCTTAGTAGGGTGCTTCGTTTCCTTATTGGCAAAATAGGCTGCTACTTCATTGTAACACAGGATAGCTTAACAAACATTTATAAATGTTCTTAACATGTATATATTCGTATTCTGAATTTATCATTTTGACAGGGATACCCATAAATGTTAGTTGCATTCATTGTTTAGACAATAATTATATTAACTATGGAACTTACTGAGTGAAATCCTGCTCCTTAAACATCCGAATTACACGTCAAAAACATAAGGAATTTTATTTTGAAATATTTCAGGGTTCACAGAACATACCCCAGACTTTAAGCTCATTGGCAGAGAATTAGGCACAATATGATTTAAAAGCTGATCCCTTTCTTTTCTAAGGGGACAGTTTCTCTTCTGTCACCTTGCACAGCTAAAAATAAGTCGCCTCCCAAAGTAGCTGATTACTCATCTGTCGACATGGAGAGGATGGTGCTTGTTAGAGGATCCTGCTCCTTGTGAGGTTTGGGAGACACAGGTCCTACTGCTCATTCCGGGTTTCGACACACATAAATTAAAAGGTCATTCTTAGTGTTGATACTGTCAGAGCTGGACCCCCTGTACTTCCAGGAAAAGGCTGCACACAAGTTCAAGAGCAGCATTTTCCCTGTGTAGTTCTCTGGCATGGTTATTGAGTCACGCTCGAGGTCTCGGACGGGTTCAGGAGGTGAAGGGCAGTAGCGTGTCCTCAGCGTTGCGGGACGCAGCCTCACCTGCAGGCCGCACTGGTAGCGTGGCCTCGCTTCACCTGGTGCTCTCGGGACGCACCGCAGAGGACAGTGTGTACGCTGACCTCTTTGTGGTGCTCTTGAAGGGAGGTTGTTCTCTCGTACGTGCTGGGGTTGATGTGTGAGTTCTGGTTAAGGTTTAAAATACCCTGTTAGAATTGCTATAGTTTATTTCTGATGGTGGATACAGAGGGGATTTTTCCACGTTAATCTTTCTGCCTTCTGGCCTTGCTGCATGACAAAAGTTTGAGTGATAGACTGTGGAAATGGGGTCAGTTTTTATATACTTCTTCCAAATGTGAATAATGTAAAGGTACGCTCTCAACAGCAGCTTCATCTACCTGCAGATGTGCTCCTAGGGTTCTTGACTTACCATTTTTGTTGTTGGTTTATCTTAAAGTATTCATACAGGGAGGAAAGAGGCAGTAGTCCCAAATACAGTAGGGTTTCATACTTCATAATGGTGTGAGAACAAATCATAATCATCTTTATCTTTAAAAGCTTCAAACCCAGCATTTTTTTTCCAGCTGACAGAAGTAGCTAACATGTGTTAGTTTATAAATACAACTACTCTTTATTGCCAGGTGGGATCTTTGTTGCAATCTGCCTGTAAGCTTAGGGAGCTGCATTGGCGAGACCAAGAGCACATCAAGCAAAGGGACAGAGCTAATCCAGGCCAGGGGTCCTCACGTGCCACAGCTTTGTACGACTTGTATCTAGGCTGATTTTGTTTTGAGCTAATGCAGTGGAGCATCACTCGAAAGGGGAGGTGACACGGCGTGCTGAGTCCTCAGCGATGACCATCTGACTTGTGTCTCATAAGCTCTTCTGCATGTGGACACTGTGTGTGGAAAACTCGTTTGCAAACTGGGCATGTATCGAGCAATAGTTTGAAAGTGGCTTTTTGAACTCTCTCCTGAGGAGTTTTGTGAGTGAACATGATTCTAAAGCTGAGTCTTTTTGCAGGTCTCAGTGTGCTCTATTTTCTGTTCCTGGTGTTCGTGCTCTTCCTTAACTTTGAGCAGGTAAAAGCAGTGATGTACTGGCTGGATCCTAATCTTAGATATGCCACAAGGGAAGCAGATATTATGGTATGTATCCATGGCACTTTATTGGACATTTTGGCTGCGTTAGGTATGTTTTAAGTGGGTGGGAAGGGATAAAGCTGAATTTGCTGGCATGAGAAGTGCAAGTTTATGCCTATATTTGACAGAGGCAACAAGCCTTTTGTGTCATCTGCTCTTTGTTTATATTGAAATCATTTGTTGTGAAACAGTCTTGTCTGTATTCTTTCTAATGTAGATGTTCAAGTGGGTGTGCAGTCAGGAGTGTGAGAGATGTTTGCAGTGGGGTGGCTTTGGATTCCTTTAGATCATAGATATGAGTCTGGATACCAAATACAGACTTGGCGAGATCGTGTCTAAATAAGGTCTGTATGTTAGGTGTCCCCCAGATCAGTTGGGTTTAGTTTGTCTTTGTTGGGTTTTTTTGGATGCCACAATACTGCAGACAAGGAACTCTGATCCTGTCTTCTAGCTCTGAGCTTAGTACATGACTGGCATGCCATGAAGTGAGTGGGAATCCAGGTACAGCAACTGCAGGGCCCTGCTGCCTTGCAGTCACCCAGCTAAGCCCTGGGCTGTTACCACTGGGAAATTTATTTTCATAGACCATCATTTGGGGTTGCATGGAAAGCCAAGCTTGATCCTCTGCCTGTTGAGCAGCTTGCAAAGAGTTTTCAATGCAAAGAGCATTCCCTTTCAGGTGAGCACCCTGGCTCAGGGAGTTCGAGGCAGTGAATGGAGGCCTGGGAGAAATATGTGAAGTATGTTGGAAGGCAGGCAGAGGAGGGTGTGAGCCATCGGGCACCAAGCAGAAGAGGGTTACTGCTTGGAGAAGCAAGAATTGCCAGTCTTGTGCTCTTTGCTGTCACATCGAATTACTGCCCACCACCCGATGAGTGTTCTTCCTTGCCCTGGGGTTTGCACATGCGTGCACATGGTTGGTTACCTGGGCTATAGAAGGTGCTGTTATCAAACTCTTGCCTCAAGAGTAAGGAAATATGCTGACTGTCTTTGGCAAGTAGCAATTTACTGCGTGTGCAAACTACTGCACAGCACCGAACCCAGCAGTGGCTGCAAACTCCTGCCCTGTAGCACGAAAGAAGGAATGGAAATCTTTGCAGCACACTAAGCTTACTTTAGCTGCTTGATGGTCAGAGTGCATACAGGCTCCTTACCCTGAAAACTCTGGATGCTGCAGGCTTTGCAGCTGGGCAGTGGGTGCAGCATCCAGAGCAGGGCCGTTCCTCTCGGTCCTGCAGGAGGTGGGTGGTGGTGGTGAGGGGTGGGCAGCCCGCTGATAGCACAGGGGAGGACACACTGCTAAATGGAGCACGAGCACGGGGTTAGTGATGTTGCTGAGCAACTCCAGGGAGCTGAGATGAGGAGTCTGCTGTTAGTCAGATTCACCTGGCTCTCCTGCCATTTAGGACAGAAATACATAGATTAAAGTCAGGGGAGGACTAGTATTACTGCTGGCACAGAACTGCAGTACAGCAGATTCCTTGGCTGTAGCAGTCAGTGGAAACTTACTCTGCACTACTTTGCTATCCTGATACTGTCAGAAAGTTGGAGGAAATTTTTAAAGTGTAACTATAACAAAGGCTGCAGCTTGATCTCTTGCACAGAGCTGGCAAAGTTGCTTGCCTATAAAAGAAAGTTAAAAGACATTTCACTGTATGGCTGGCACAGCTGCTGCTGAAAAGATGAGATAGAGGGGGAAAAGCTTGGTAAAAATAAAAGTAAAAACGCAAGAGCCCTGAAAAAAAGACACTTTTGGAGTAACCCCATTATGTTCACTCATCATAGGGTTTCGGGTATCATGGTGTAACTGGGAGCCTTCACTTCCCATTGTGCATTCCACGCTTCTTGTGCTGGCAAAGGAGCCAGCTTGTGATCTCTTTGGGTGTGTGCACAAAAACTGCAAAGGACAGAGGGTGCAGCTTTCTCTGCATAACCAGCAGCACTGTCACGTGTGCAAGAAACTTGCACGTCGGGGACCACCAGCAGTAAGGGTTGCTTACAGCTTCGTAGTGAGACTTAACTGCCTGCTGATGGAAATATTTGTGTGGAATTATGCATTCGTCTTTCTATGGAGACCAGGCTTTAAAACTTTCTCTGCCATCTCCTTTTCAGCTAGATCATGGTTCAGTTTTGCAGGGTTAGAAAGAGCTCTGTCCGTTGGTTCAACAGCACTGAGCAGTGGTGTGTTGTCACCTGCAGGTGGCAATGTGTATTTTAGGAGGGTCGGAGAGCAGTGTTTCCAGTTGGGAATAGCTCAGTTTGTGCCCAGTGACAGTCAGAACCCCACAGATGCAGCCTCCTGATGGCACACAGATTTTTTTTGGTGGTGATTTCTAGCACTTGCTGTACAACACGATGAGAAAACATTTCCATTGTTTTGATGACTAGAAAATTAATAACCAGTCTGCTACTCATCTGTGATGAAACAGTTGCAAGTTCCCTTTGCCTTTTTTTTTTTATTCAGCCCTGTGACTGTAGTTTAATATGAATGTGTTCTGAGAAATTGCTTTTGTGAGGAAAATAAGATACAAAAGATTCTCTAATGAGCCTTGAGATGAGTAACACGAGATCACAAAGCGGTGAGGATTAGCCACTGATGAGCCACATCTGAACACCAGACAGCATGAAAATGGGGAAGGGTTGTTATTTTAAATCAGGACTCCAAAGAAAAGCAAGTAACTGTTTTCTGGAGTATTGTTTGCTGGTTTCATTATTACGGATTTTACTGTCTCTGCTGTTCTTCTGTCATATAAAGAAAGATGCTGTTTCAGGTCTCAGGATCTGTTCCATCTCCCTTTAAAGTAGAGCTGTACTGTTGTGACACAGCCTTATTACTGAAGGTTTTCCTGCATAGTGTAGAAGGACAAGAAAACAGAATAATGCTTATTTTAATATCTTCATCATTTCAGGCTTGTTACACTGGGTAGAAAGAAGTTTCTTCATTCCAGTGTTTTTGAAGTTGCCTGTTGATTGAGGTTTTTTATCGGTGATTTTTTGTTTTGTTGTGTTATTTTGTGGTTGTGTTTTGTTTGTTTGTTCTTTCATTATCAGGAGTATGCTGTAAACTGCCATGTAATCACCTGGGAGAGGATCCTCAGCCATTTCGATATATTTGCTTTTGGGCATTTCTGGGGCTGGGCCATGAAGGCTTTGCTGATCCGCAGCTATGGGCTGTGCTGGACCATAAGCATCACCTGGGAGCTCACGGAGGTAGGACACCCATTCATCTTGCTTACAAGCAAAGGAGTGAGACTGGAATGGCTCGCTGGGGGAAATGCAGGTGTTACTGGAAGGGTGACTCGCTAGTTCCTGACAGAGATTTACATTTTCAGCTGTATAAGCCAGGTACTGAGCAGTTGATGCACTTCTGTGTCACTGAAGGGTAAGTGGTTTTTCCTAAACTATTTTGGAACTGCTTAAGATTTGTATTTCACAAGTACCCATCCCAACCATCCCAAAAAACCCTCAGCTTTCCTAGTTATTGTACTGTTTTTTTCCCCTCTGGAAGATAATATATTTGGATTTATTTCACACACACTCTTACTCCGTTGATCACCTCACAACCACCATCTTCAGTTTGATACTGCAAGGGGTGCCTAGCGTTCCTGGTGGTGAAAGGCAGAGTGTGGGAATGTGTTGGGACATCTATACTCTCAACATACAGAGGTTATCACCCCTGGAATGGATTTTTAATGAATTACTTAATTCAGGAGAGTCATTAGAAAGCTACAGAAGTTGTCAGGGATTTAGCTGTGCATCTCCTGTTAGCGTTACTGGACTTCAGCTTGGCTCACTGTTCTGAAATGGGGCACGAGGCTGATGCTCCGTACCGGTCAGATGGAAGCTGGGATGCAGAGAGCCCTTGGTCTCCTGAGAAAACAGCTGGCACCTCGGAGATCACCTGCCTAGCACCCTGCTCTGGTTCTTGCTGCCCTATGATCTGTAACTCCTGGTGTCCTTGGCCAGATTATTGCAGATTCAGATTCGCGGCCTAGTGCCCTTTTCAGGCTAAATTCCCTGAAAACATCCAAGGGAAACTGTAGCAAGATAATGAGCAAAATTGCATAGCTTGGGACCTGAAGAGAAGCTCCAGTTTTCTGTTCACAGACTGCAATTCCCGTAGCCTCGTCGGAGAGAAGCAAGTTGCTTTAATAGACTTTTGCAAGAGATTCTAAAGGAACTGTCAGACACTGTAATTTGCCATAAAGGGAGCAGTATCCATTCGCTGGATGCAGAAAACATTCCTGTTCCCTTCCCATGTCTGATTTTGTCAATGTTTTATTCATACATCTGTTAGCAAAACACACTTCATTACAAAGTCATACCAATAATCTTCCACAGGCACGGAGTGTGTGCATTAACTGACAAAAACTGCATTGCTGTTGTGGGAGAAAGAGAACTAAAGGGTATCTATGTGTCTTGTTAGGCATCTCCTTGAGTATTCTGCTCAAGGGACTGCTTAACATGTGGCTGTCTTGATTTCAACTCCACAGCTGATTTTATTTTTTTTTCTTTTTTTTTGTTCTAGAATAGCAAATACAATTCTTGTCTCTTGCAGGAGTATGAGAGGCACTGAATCCTTTTCTAGCTCGGCGTGAATTAAATCTTGCTCTAACTCTGACCATGTCTTGTCCCTCACGCTATCAGGAGTGCGGAGTCACCCAATGTATCTGTAAATGCATTTAATCACCTTACTAATGCCTTGGAGTGGCCTCTGGTTATGTTGGGTATTCAGAAAGGAACAGATTGCCTCAAAGTGCTCTTTACAGGGGAAGTCTCTGAGGGACTGAATGGGTTTCGTCACGTCCAGACGGTGTCAGCTTTTCAGCCGGACGCTGGTTTGTTTCTGGCCTATTTTCCAGTATCTTCACTGTAGAACTGCCTTTGTCACTAGTGTTCAGCAGAGGCCAAGCAGAAGTGGAGATACTCTGTCAAATTCTTGAGCCATTTTGAGTCAAATATGGCAGCCAAGCTTGTAGCATCTGGAATATTGGTCAACTCTTAATCTTTTTACACTAACTAAATTTCCTGAAAAAGGTAAACGAAAGAGTTTTGAAATAGAACAAATCACAAGTCCCGAGCTCCAGAATAGTTTAGTACTGACCGTTGTCACAAACACATCCATTCTACTACTGCATCTTCTTGCTGGTTTGGCAAACATACTTCCACTCAGTAAAAAGTAAAACAGAGATTCTTTTCAATGTATTTTATTTTGAAGGACAGAACGCTTTCTTTCCTCCAAGAAATGCAGTAGTCTTGCTTGTTTCATGCATTTCTATGAATGTTCTGTGTATCCTCTTGGAGAGGCCAGGAGTTGCATGGTGTCTTTCTCTACAGCATAGTCCCAGCAGGGGTCGGTGGGAAGGAAACCTCTGTCTTGTGTGGTTCTACCCACGGCCTTCCAAAGTTCCCTACCAAATTGCAGCGCTTGCGGCTCGTGTCCTTTAAGTACGAAATGTATCGAAAAGGGGTTTTGGAATCTGCACTAAAGTGAATTGATGTGAATTCTGTGCTGTTCTCACCCAGAGTATTTCTGCTGTGTTCTGTAGCTCTTCTTCATGCACCTTCTGCCTAATTTTGCTGAGTGCTGGTGGGATCAAGTCATTTTGGACATCCTGCTTTGTAACGGGGGTGGCATCTGGCTGGGCATGGTAGTTTGTCGTTTCTTGGAGATGAGGACCTATCACTGGGCAAGCTTCAAGTAGGTTTAAATTAAAGATTGATAAATACGATGTCTGATGTTATAATATTGAATTCATTTCCTCAGGAAAGAAACCTTTGCATATCTGAAGTGCATGTAATGCATGCAATCTGCACGTGCTGACAACGCTGTAAATTTGTTTTAGCTGTTAAAAACCCATCTCACAGTGCTGCTGCTGTACAGCATATATTTCTATATATGATTATGTACGAATAATTTGCCTTTGCAATCTGATGCACAAGCCTTGATGCCAAATGAAAATATAAAGCAGTAAAGCTGTTTGCATTTTCACTTCATTTTGTACAAATAAAACTTTGAAGAAGGCAGTGAACAGAACTATTTGTAATCATTTTCTCATCATACAGAGTTTGTAAACTGGATTTGGGGAGGCAGTGGTGTGTCAACTGCCAGCACTAGTTGTAACTGCGGAAGAGGAGCGAGGCTGATGGTGCCTGTGCTGCGAGTTGCCTCACTGTGCCTCAAATGTAAATGGAGTAATTGCAAAATGTAGTGTTTGTGGTGTAAAAGGGTGGCAGCTGCTGGCCTAGTGTCAGTTCCTAGCTGTACAGACATGGTTTCTTCCGTAGTGTTTTGCCCCTCTCCTGCCTTCTTCCAGCCAGTTGGTGGCAGGCATGGCTATCTGCGTGTTACCAACGGCACAGACCCAACCGGATCAAGTACGAGGAATTGCCAGAGGATATTTGTTCCCTTCAGAGATGGAGGAGATCAAATCTTGACTTTCAGAGTTGTACCCTGTGTGAATTTCTCTACTGCTTTTATTTTTTACTTGCAGAATTGTTACTTGCTCTGAGAACCACCCAGTGTTTAGTCCCAATTCAGTTTTCTTGCATGTCAGTTCAGGAGGAGTAACGAGCCATTCCGGAGTTGAGGTTTTTTCTGTTTTTGGAGCGTTCACTGCAAGTTAGAACAGCAGAGTGTCTGTGCCAGGACTAGTCTTTGCTGTCTTTGTGGAATAATTACTCCTCACATTCTTTTAAATGCCTGAGTAGATCTTTCTTTTTTTTTTTTTGTATGAAGAGTTGCTGCAGAGACTGAGAAGCTTTTGCTTGTGCCCATTTGTTTTCTTTCTCGTTTTTTCATTTAGTAGACACATATATTAAAGATTGGAAAGTTCTGGGTGAAAACTGACTTCTAGCCCTACTGATCTTCCTGAAGAAAAGGAAACAGATTTTTTCTTAGATTCCCTGTCCTTTGGATGCTCTTGCTCATCTGAGTTAATGTTATCAAAACCAAGTACCAGTAACACATCTGTCAGATGCACCTCCATTCAAATCCCCTTCCGGAAGGGAATTTGAAAGCCTTCCAAGCCTTTAGCAGTTAGCACAACTCTGGAAGATTCACATCAATCTATTATCAGCACAGGAGGGGCTGTGCTGCTGGAAGTACCATGTTTTCAAAGCTGTGGAACTAGCCCCTTAGACAAATAATGAGTAGGGAATTGGACAGACTCTTGGAAGGTGGCTGTCAGGGAGCTCTAGAGCAAGGAGCCTTTGGGAGAAGTGCAGTGGCAGCATAGAGTAGGAAAATAAACCCTCTAGATTTTCCAAGGAGGTTGCAGAGTCACAATCCTCGTTTCTTTCCTTCACGGAGAGAATGACAGCTATGCTCTGTAGGTAGAGGAGGGTGGGCTCTCATTGCAGAAATCCCCCTGACTGAAATGCTTAATAGATTATATTCCTTAATCCACCTTTGCCTGGTACACAGCTGTGTCTGAAGATCTCTACTGTCCAGCAAAAAAATGTAGCTGTCCTGAAACATCAGTAACAAGGCTATGGATATTTTTTTCCCTCGTACAGCCCTGTATTTACTCCAAGTGTTCCCTTTCTAGGGACATTCATACGACCACGGGGAAAATCAAGAGAGCTGTATTGCAGTTCACCCCAGCCAGCTGGACCTATGTTCGCTGGTTTGACCCCAAGTCTTCATTCCAAAGAGTGGCTGGGATCTACCTTTTCATGATCATTTGGCAGGTAAGAGATGAATTGTGTGAAATCAGAACTGCCATCAGATCAGTTACTCTTGGCTGTGTTGGGCTAGAAGGTATTCTAGTGCCACGCGTGTGCGGCGCTGAAATACGCCGCTAAATGAAGAGATAACAGAGTTGGTCAGGGCATTGTCATGGGAGTTACACAGCAGTTCACGAGTGTATGACAGAATCTGTGGAACACCCCCAGTGTAGCAGACTGCTGTTTTGGCACCAGAGGACTCTCTGAAGTTAATAGTTTAAAAAGCTGCTAGGCAGTGCGGTTTCAGGGGTGGTTTGGTTTTGTGGTGTGGGTGTTTTGGGGGGTTTGCTTGGATTTTTTTGTGTTGTTTTCCCTGTTGACTATTGGATGGATCACTGATGCTCAGAATTCCGGCCTTAATCCGGCAAGACTCTTCATGTGTCCCAACTGCTTTGGAATTTCATCATGCAAATGTTAGCAGACCTCACACAAACTTTTTATATATAAATATGGTCACTTCTACTCCTTTAACCAGATTTGCCTCCGTCATTCATACCTGATTTAGAATACGGAGGTTATCAGAAGACCTTTGCAGTGTAAATTGATGTCTGATCCCTTAATGGGTTTCTGGAAAGAGCAAATACTTACAAAGCATTCTGCCCCAAGACACTTCTCTGAATTACCAGTGTATTCCTGCTAGCAGAGATCTTAGACTCTAAATCCTCAGTCTATCAGCAGGGCTATGGTAGAGCATAAATGGCTTCCCTTCCGTGTTTTAGTTCCATATTAATCTTGTCACATTTTATATAGCAAGTCATAATTACTTAAGCTGAACACTATTAACTAACTTTACTTTATTTCCTAGCTGACCGAGCTGAACACGTTCTTTTTGAAACATATCTTTGTGTTCCAAGCAAGCCACCCTTTAAGCTGGGGGAGAATTCTCTTCATAGGAATCATTACAGCACCAACTGTAAGGTAATTTTTTTACTATGGTTTTTTTTCTTCAGTTTAAAGTAGCTTGGCACCCAGGACTGCATACATTTCAAGAAATGTATGCTTTTGGCACCATGAAAAGCAAAACAATCCTACGCTTTTCAATCCTGTTTTTAGACAAGTAATAAGGTACATTTGTGTAGAAATGTCTGTGTTTCCATAGGGATGCAGACCCAGTCTGTTCCATCTTCTGTTCGTATAGCAACCCCCTGTTTTGTGAGTTAGCTGCGTGGGTTATCCTTGAGGTCTGCATATGGAAGTGTCCAAGCTGCTAAGTCAGATGCTAACAAAAGTGAGGGGAAAGTAGCTCTGGTATTTTTTTTTCTACCTGAGCTCCTTATTTTTATTCCTATTCTGCCAGGAAATACTGGCACATTATAAGAACAGACAGAGCATCACCGTCTGAGTAAGGGAACAGTGTATATGCCAAGCATGAACCTGCTGTTAGCCATGCCCGTTATTTCGTGGTGTTAGCAGAGCACCTTTATTTCTTTCTCCTGTGACGTAGCTGGAAGCAGATGGAATGCACACGGCTCTGAAGTTAGAGGCAGGGAATTTCCTGTTGGTGGGCAAAGTGACTTTACCTTGCACAGTTCCATGGCAGCCATGCAGTGGTTCATTCTTCAAATACAGCTGTTAGTGTCTTATGTGTGGTGATTTCCCACTTATTGTCACCTTGAGCATCCTATTGCTCCGGTATAGGGGGAGCTTCTAAGTATTTTTATGGCACTTGCCAGCCTATGGAAGTCTTTATTCTTAACCAGTCCTTGTACCCTGTAATTAATAACACTTTCCCATCTGTCAGTGGCAATCAGAGACAGACTGAGGAAAGGAACTTTGTTTCCACTTTGGAATTCCCCGCTCTAAACTCTCAAAGTTAGGATCATAAAGAACAGAGCAGAATGGTCTCCAGACTGTTTTCAGAATAGTGAGAAATTCTACTCTGTTCTTGAGAGAAAACATGCCAGCCGTTGGAGCACTTACCCAGGATAAGGAATAGTGTGCTCAGTTTCTTTCAAGATTCAAACCCACGTCTCTCAAGAAAATGCAGTTGTTAATAATTTAAAGGCAAACTGGAAAAAGAGGCAGATTCTCTAATTCTTTCAAAGCTGTTGCCCTTTGCCTAAAAGAACTGGAGGCTCAGGGGAGAGGAGGGAAGCTGACAGGAAGCTTTGCCTGCCTACTAGTCTGGGTACTTTCCCAGTCCTTGCTTTCAGGATTGTCTGCTGTCTTGTTTCAAGCTCTGATCTCTGTGCTAATCCATCCTGGTGGATTTGAAGCCATCTAGTAGACATCACACAGTTGTGTGTGGGTTTAACCACCAGCACTTCATTTTCAGTACAGGTGCTTCCTTGTTTTCTAAATGTAAATACTCTGGGGACTTGCAGCTTCACTGAAGAGCTTTCTCTCTTCCCTCTCAGGCAATACTACGCGTACCTCACAGACACACAGTGCAAGAGGGTGGGAACTCAGTGCTGGGTGTTTGGGTAAGTGGTTTTTGCACAGTTTGTTTATTTATTTATTTCAATCTGCAGCTGGATCATTAAGAATAATATAAAACCAAGGAAGAAAAATAGCTGGTGACCTAACAGAGTAACAGTGCTCTCAAGTTTTATTAATCTGTACTTATTACTTTGGTCAGTTGGGTGCTACTGGCACAATTCTAAGTTTTGGCTCCACTCATGCTGCAGGTCACGTTAGCTGGTACACAGAAAACTGTGGCTGATTATTTGCACTGGGACCATCTCTGCAAGACCAGTGGTGAAGTCATGCAGATGTTCTTCCTCCCTCTTTCACAGAGGGAGCTGGATCCTGTCTGCCAGGCGATGGAGCTGGTGTTGGCAGCTCCCTGCTTGTGGAGAGTGCTGGTAGGGAATGGGTCCTGCAGTGTTAGGAGGCTGGAACACTTGACCTGATGTTAAGTGTGCCAGCACATGCCTGAGGAGGAGTCTTCCTGCATGTGCTTCTGTGTATGACCTCAGAGTCACTATCGAACAAGTTTAATACTTCTATAAATTTAATTCATTTCTTCATTGTTTGCTTCAGCTTGAGTACCTTCTGCAGCACCTGTCACGTTGTTCCACTTGTGCCTGTTAAAATACAGAACGTGTTCAGGGCCTGCACAAACCAAATGTATCTCCATGGCAGGTGGTGGAAGCTTTGCATTCGTACACGTTTGTTCCCCACCAAGTGGTGGACAAGCCCCCAAAGCTCTGAGCCTGAAAAGATAATGGGGAAAGAGCTGGAGATACTTGTTTTGATTCTCATAATGCCAGAGAGGAATGTAAATAGTGCCATTTTTCCTCCCACATTGCTCCCGAAATCCTGATACTGTAGTGTGGACCTGGGTTGAGAAATAGACCAAAGCAAATGCAGAGAGAATCTGAAATGCTGTTTCATGTTAATTTTCTCATTAAAATTCATCTGAAGCGAGCAAAATTGCCTACATAGAACTGTAATAAATTCACATCCAGCAGAGAAATACCAAAAGCACAGTTCTAGTTCACCCAACAGGGAGTCTGTTGGCCGTTCAGCTCGGAAAGGAAATTCTATATGTGGAGGGCTGAAGCACAGTGGTAGGTAGAAAGAGAAATTCCTGCTCTTGGCACACACTCTCTTGCTTGTTCCCTGGAGGAGCAGAGGCTTGTGGAATTGTGAACTGATGGTCAATCACATTTTGTAAGCTGTTTATGCTGAAGAAAAATACAGAAAGAAAAATAAGTTTCCCAAAGAATGTCAGTTAGCGTGGTGTTGGGGAGGTGTGTGCTTGCTGTGTGCTTACTGGAGACTAGTGCTTGTTTAGAGCTGACAGTCTGGGATCTGGGCTGTGAACACTCGAGTTAAATCTTTAGTGTTTTAACCTCTTCCCCCCTCTCTTTTATTCTCCCACAGGGTTATTGCTTTCCTTGAAGCTATTGTGTGCATAAAGTTTGGACAGGATCTGTTCTCCAAAACACAAATACTGTATGTTGTGTTTTGGCTTCTCTGTGTGGTAAGTGAGGTTTCTCATGTGAAACATAAAGCATGGCAAAAGCGTTGAAAGCATCTAAAGTTTCCTCTGGAACACTGGCAGCAGGGGATCTTTGTGGGGGAACGCTGGTAAAGAGCTTTGTGGATGTCCTAGGAAAAGCAAACGCTAGTTTGTTTAGAACACGCTTGGAAGGGACCAGAATAGCATTTTCCTGATTTCTGGACATAGCAGCATATAGCCTCTTCACTGGTGCTCAGCAACGAAACAAACAGTGCTTCCATGGTGCTGAATCTGAGAGAAAACGTTTGTTTGGTCGAGGGAACTTCAGTGGTGCTTTCTGTAGTGGCCGCTGAAAGGAGCAGGGGTTAATGAATAGCACTAATAAGTAATGCATGTTGTTTCACACTGAAGTCTTACAACTGCAGAAACAATGCTGCTTTAGCAGGCAAATCATTCTCACTCAGCCTGTAACTTTCTGTACTTCAGTGACATTACTGCAAATGCAGCATGAAATGCCCATTTTAGACCAGTAAATGGATGTTTGTCTTGACAGACTTGCAGCTTCTCTGTCAAACACATTCTTAATGGTCAGTGAAAAGTAAGGCATTTTTAACAGGCTGACAGATAAATGCTTCTCCCTTCTAGCTGGGAACACGTTCTGAACAGGTGATAGGCAGTCAGAATTTATTGTTCTTTAATTTAGCATGACAGTTTCATTCCCGAAGCTTCAGAGGAGGAAAGTATTGAATTCCTTCCTGGATCAGAGCACCACCAAACCAAACGTGTAACGTGGCCTGAAGCACGGGGCAGGTAGCAGGAGAATCCCTTTTTCTCGGACAGTCTGTTTCTGATAACGTGCCTACAACTGCCTTTGTATGATGGCTGTGCAGGGTGAGGACAAAATCCTCTCAAGGGTGTATCCTGCATGTCTGTGAGTGATCTGCCAGTACTCTCCTGCCCCCGTTGGGAACTGGTTCCTACACCCCGTGGTGGCAGAGTGCGTGTGCCTAACTTGAAGCACAAGTCTCGCTCATCCTGACAAAAGATGCAGAGAGAAACAGAGCGTGAAAGTCCCTGAATGTGGAATCTCCAGGGACTCTCAGGCTTGAACCGGCAAAGAATCTGGAAAAATCTTTACAGATGACTTTTTCTTCTCCCCCCTTGTTCAGGCCTTTACAACTTTCCTGTGTTTGTACGGCATGGTGTGGTACGCGGAGTATTACGGCCACCGAGAAAAGGTAACTCTGTTAGGAAAGCTGGGTTTGTTTTATCCTGGAGTTAAAACTGCAGGCCTCCTAGATACCAGGCTTCTTTACCAGAACCAATATAAACGGGGTGAGGGGGGATGGTCCAGAGTCTAAGTGAAGCAATAGAAAGAACTCTGAATTCAGCGGGCCTTGGACAGGTCCCAAATTACACTGCGGTTTCTAAAGAATGCTGTCCTCTTAGGGACTCAAAATGAGGCCGTAATTTTAGCAAAGCATTCGGGGATGAATGGGGAGCTAATGCTCCCATTGTACAGGTGGAATGCTAGGGGAATATTAAGAGTACTTGGTTACACAACAGGTCACATGGCAAAGGGTGAGCTGTTACTGTGTCATCTGTTGTACCTTCTAACTAGGAAGAGAAAGTGCTAAGTACTGTCTGAGTGATTTACAGGGACTTCTGCTGCAGTTCAAGTTTGCAAGTCTGACTGCAAAGAGAAGTGCTGATCACAAGAACCAGCATCCCAGTGACATGTGTCCTTCTTGTCTTTGCAGACCTTATCAGAAAGTGAAGACAGCCCGTACAGTCCAGATGCCTCCTGGCTTCATTCTAAATTCAGTCGAGGTATTGGTACTTCTGCACCTGTATTCTTGCACTGAGGCTTAGCACTAAGAAATAAGGCTTGAGAAACTTACTTGGGAAAGAGATGGACTTATTTAAACATCCCTGCAGGAACTATACAGATAAATAATCTGCCAAGCTCCTTGTCCCTCTTCTAGCTCTTGGAAATGTATTTATTTTTTAATGAGGCAGCTGAATTTTTCTGCCTTCATTTCAGGCTCTTCTGTAGGTTTAGGGCCTTACGCATTTCTTAACTCTTGCAGACAGATTTTTTTCCCCCGAACACTGCATGTTTGATTCGAAACATATAAATATAAATTGTGCTTTTGTTCCTGCTTGTTCAGGAAGAGACAAGAACGTGCCTTGGAGCCTGTATTCTTACTGACACTTGCCTGGTCAGTGCAGTGCTGGTGGTCATAAACAGCTTTCTCTGTCCTGGGCAAAGGCAGCCTCTGTCTCTGACTTGTTTTCCCTAGCTCGAGGGCAGTTAAGATACCTGCTTCCTCTGTGCATCATGAGTCATACCTGGAAGTTATTCTGTCAGGGTTTGTGCTCCAGATGTATCATTAAAATATTTTTTAGTTATCATATGCTTGAAAAGCACCTACAGCAGGGCTGATTTATATTTGACACATGATTTTTTGTGGATGCTGGTACTCATTTTTTTCTCAGTTCAGTAAACCTGTGGATTTCTGTGTGTTGGAGAATTGCTTGCACACCAAATGGTTTTCCCATTTCTGAATACCAGTGCAATCTGGCCAAGCAAATCTTTCTCTGTTACTTCATTAATTAGAAACCTAATCCTTTTTCATGTTTTGCTCTTGAATTCTTGTTTCAGTCCCAATTGTTTGACTCTGAGAAAGTAAAGGGAGACATCATCTGTCCCATGAAAGGCTGAAAACAAGAAGTGTATTCTTATGAGGATCTGTGACCTTGTTTCCAGAGTTCTTAGCTTCTGATAGCAGTACCTGCCAATAATAAGAACGTGGAGGTTTAATTATTGATGTAACTTAAAACGGAGGATGTTTCACCACTATATTCTGCTAGAGGAAACTTCTGATTTCTATAGAGGAGGAAGAATTTTTCCAGAAGTCACAAGAATTGCCTTTTTTTTTTTACAAAAAATAGGCCACTAGATGGAGTACGAGCATCAGCCAGCTTGTGTGAGCCTGATGTAATCCATGCTTTACTCAGGATAGCTTTAGAAAGTCTTACCGTCTTCTAGAGGAGAGCTTGACAATGTGAAATATGTTTTTGACACACATATATATTTCATTTCTCAGCAGGTGCTGACAATAGTCCACCAAAGCCTTCAGTCAATAGTGAAAGCCATTCATCCAGAAGGAGGAATCGTCACTCCAAATCAAAAGTTACAAATGGAATCAGCAAGAAATAGGAATGGTCTTTTCAGATATCCTGCAGTGTGACCAGAGATGATCAAGAAAATCGGGCGTGGCTCCGAATTTTCAAAGGGAGATTGAGTTTTAAATGTAAAAGTTTTTATTTAAAAAAAGGAGGCATTGGAGAAAAGGATGACGACGATGGAGTCAGCGATGTCGTGCAAATCCATTGCCTGCTGACACTTGCCATCACTGGTTTAAATCTCTTTTCTTCAGCATGTGGCACCAAAGGGTGATGAAGAGCATGCTGGATGAATTTTGTCACAGCAGGTACACCCTGTTTTGTGTTCAGGTGTTGCAATTGCATTTTTAATATCTTAGTTGAGGACTTACACATGAAAGATAGTAAACTGATAATCAGTTGGCATAGTTGGTTGAATTTTTTTGCTTTGTTTGACTGTATTTTTGTTGTTTTCTAGAAGAGTATGCAATCCTTTGACTGAAAGCAGCTCTGCCCTTCTTTCTCAGTCTCACAGCTAAACTTTTCTATACAACAGTTAGTTCATGCTAGAAATTTCCATACTTTATCCAGCTGCTTGCTTTTATGTAAAGGCTCCTTAGACCTGGTGACGGGGGTTTACCAGTGAAGAAATGAGTCCAAGTTTCCTGTACAGGATTTGAAATTGATCTTCAAGCAGGGTTCTTTTGTTCTTCTGCTCGGTTGTTACACGTTTGATTTCTTTGGAGTACCTATTGCAGAGTAGAGGGCCAAGCTTCCTGCCCTCAGAGACAGATGTCATGTCATTTAGTCACTTTTTCTCCTTTACTGTAGTGTGCTTTGCATCTTCAAGTGCAAATATGTAATTTTTTTTCAGCTGTGCCACATTGTGTCCAATGTTCCTTCCCAGTTCCCTCTAATTTGCCTTTGCCTCAGCTGGAACCAGACATCCCAGTGTCCTCAGACTGATACCAGAGACTGCTTTGAAGGCTTTGATGCCCTACTGAGCCTGATGATGAGGCAGTTTCTTGCTGAAGCTGAGTTGCTTACTACCTTCATACACATAGCTGTTTGTGAGGGCTTGCTGTAGTCCCTGGTGTCGGAGAGGCAGCGTGGTCCCACTGTGACAGACCCCATTGCTGCACCCAGATATCCAACAGCAGCCATCCTTTCTTGCAGGGTTTTTTGTGTGGTTTGGTTGGTTGGTTTTTTCAAGTGTATTTATTCTGACATCTAGCAAAGTGCATAGTTCTCCAGCAGAGAATGTAACCATTAATTTGAGATAAACAATCAGGAGCAATCAGTTCCTATATTATCAGAATGATTTTGTGCCAGTTAGAGTTGGGGATCCATGGGGTTCAGAGGGATGGATAGCTTAAGCAAGGACAAGTAATACCCATTAGTGGCTTAGCCTTCAGAAGAAATGGAGTTTCCTTTTTCTATAAATAAAGTTACTGTGATTTGCCATAGGCCAAGTACTAAAAAAAGTAAACACAGCAGAGACTTTTTACAAGTGTAACTAGAAAAAAGTGTCCTCTGTAATCCATTAATTCTTACGTGCCACAGATTATCCGTGTTTTCAGTGCACTTAAGTGTTGCTGCTTCACTCCTCAGAGGCCCTTCATTCCCCACCCCCCTGTTCAATCACAGTGTACAGCTTAGGAAGCAACATCAGAGGCTGCGTCGTCATTGCTACAGTGACTCTAAATGGGACCTGAGAAAAAATGTTAGGAAGGTCTTCAGGCTTTCCTGCAACTACTTGGATTTCATTCATACTCTAGCAATCCCGTGCATTGCCTCCTTATTTAATGTACTACATACTGATGAATGTATTTGTAGATTCCTTTGTATTCAGACTTGTGACTTTTGTTATTGTCTCGGTTACGAGCTCGGTCTGGTTAAGACTGAAGAATGGCATTATCAATCCTCTGTCAACTCAGTACCAAAGCGAGGGATTGGTGGTCGAATGGTTTGGATATTTTACGTACTGTGGCTCTCAAAGGTGAGAGTCTTCTTGTGCTGGCAGGGTGTATGCACGTCATCCATGTGTACAAAGCTCACGGGTGGAGGCAGATGCTGAAGGACGGAGCCTGCTGGCCCGCGGGGACAGGCCTGCGTTCTGTCGAGGCAGACCTGGTGCTCACACTGCTGAACTGCACCCTAAAATACTGGGAAGGCAAACACCAAGAGTCACCTTGTTACAAGCTGACCTCTGTGTACTATTACAACAGCCTGGCCTTGAAGAAATGTTGTTTGACAACACCTTTAAAAATATCTCCTGAGAAGCCTTTTTACTTTAACTGTTTGTCTTTGGATGTGGGGTTTTGTTTTTGCGGGGTTTGTTTGTTTTCTTTTTTACTCCTTTAAAAGAGGAACAGGTAGGAGAGGGGAAACTTAGGTGACTACTCAAGTGCTGCTTGGAAAATGGCACTTCGTGTCCTCTGTCAGCAGTTCTGGATGGAATTTGCCTGTGTTCTCACAAGTCCTCCACCGACTGACAACTGTATTTTCAGCCCGTCGTTTTTGGCAGGAGCTGTGCACGGGCAGGCATTGGAAAGGTGCTTCTGATCACTACAGTACAGTGAGTGATCTCAGTTGTCTCAGTTACTGCGCTGTTGCTGTGTTCTGTGTAACAGCTACAGATCCCTGAGCTGTTTGTAAGGAGCATCCATGTACACGTTCTGCTGCCTGGACACTACCTTCTAACAGTCGGGGATGCACGGTCTTATTTTTAACTGCTTCTGTCACGGCCTCTCATTCCTACTTCCCTGCTTCTGGTGGTCTTTCCCTTCTCTGTCCTCTAGTGATCTCCCCTGCTGCTCTGAGAGATCCCAACTGGCCCTCCAGAGGCTGTCCATCAGTGATGCCAGTCATTGAAGGGAGGCTAACTCAGGGCAGCATGGTGTAAGCAGAGGGCAGTAGCAAGAACTTTTAAGTAGCAGATTAAATGAAAAGTTTTGAAATGCAGATATCCAGTGAACCAGCCTGGAGTGCTGGGTTCCAGTGTTGAAGCTGCTGCATGGATCGTACACAGCATCTAATTAAATATGTGGAGTGTAATTTCAACCAGTGCTGTTGTTACTCTTCAGTGAAGATCATCATTTGACGTTCCAGCTGTTCAAACTTTAATATTTTTTTTACTTTGTTATCCCAAGAGGACGGGGGTGTTCCCATGTATTTAATAGTTTTTGAATAGAGTTGCTCTGTATTGATTGCAAAGTATTGTATTTTGCAATGACTCAGTAAATCAACCCATGTCACCAGTATGTGTGTGTGTCTGTACCTGCCAGGCAAAGGGAACTATTGCACCCTGCCTTTAGAAGTGTTCCATTTTATTTGGTGTAATTGTGTGCTGGCAAATGCCACGGTTCCTGGGCAGCCTTCAGTGTACACCAAGGTTTTGCTGTGGTTTGTTGTGTTTGAGCAGCAGATCTGGTAATAGGCACAGTTATATTGTGCCTTTCAGAGTTTCTTTAGTGTACAGGGTAAGTCTCATCTTAATTATTCTTTAGGATGTGCTTTTGGTTTACTATTGGATGGGAGAGTTGAAAAATGGTCTCCTGCCAGACTCTCAGATAAGAAATGAGCCTTCCTCTGGAGCTTTGTACACTTGTATTTGTTAAAAGGGTGTAATTTTGTGCCCAGGACCTGTTCTGTAGGGTACTTTTCACCTCTGTTCGGTCTGGAGAGCTGCTCAGCAGAATTTGTCATGTTCCCTCATACTCTAACAATGAGTCCAAGTCATGGTTACCTGAAAGGACTTGGGGAGCTTTGGGGATCAATTTTTGTTTTCACCACCCTCCGAAGTGTTGACTTTGGACTGCATCTTGTGTTCCATCATCCCTCAGCAGAAGACCAGAACTGGGCTCTCATGCTGGAATTTGATTCTCTCACAAAGGAGGGGTCCTGCCCTCAACAGTCAAATTGTATTAGGGTAAGACCAAGCGAGTTGTTACTTCAACTCAGAAAAAACCCTGGGAAAGAATGTAAACTGTAAACATTGAATTCCTATAATCAGCAGCAGTGTGAGTGCCAGACTGCACTGAGCGTACACATGGGTTTAATTTTCATAGTTTTCATGCATCTCAGTTTGCAGATGATCATGAAGTAACTAGATGGCTTATTTAATGTTTTTTAACATTACAGTAGGGAATTTACAGCAGTAGCATTCCTCTGGCTGTGATCCAGAGTATGTTCTACAACTGCTGTGCCCTCCAGTTCAGTATTTCTGTGGTTCTCGCTTAAAAAAAAAAGGCATAAAATGTTTTTGTGTGTGTTTATGGACAGACAAATTTACCAGATGACCTTTCTCATCAGAACGCTCAGGGCCTGGGTGAGTGTGGTCTCTGTGCCAACGACTGCTCTGCTCCTGGACGTTTGGAAGCATCCAGTCGGGGTGTCCCTTGGTGCTGCCCAGGACACGAGGCCCTCCTCTCAGCTGCAGCCCCTAGATGATGCTGTTACACAGACGCACCGAGAACGTGACCTGGATTTTCAAACGTTCCTTCTAATTTTGGGCTACTGGCTTTAGCCACCTTGGCTCGGTTTTAAAGACTTCATAACTCCTCCGGACTTGAATTACATCTTCGGAGAACAAGAGTGAGAAACTTCTATTTTGGTTTCTACCAAACACACAGGCTACTAATTTGTTGTCCAAGTAACTTCCCTGTTTGAAGGGAGCGCTGCTCTCTCCAGAGGATCTTTGGGATGAACCTCTGGGCAGGGTCCCTCTGGCTTTCCTCCTCTTCCCAATGCCCTTTGTGTAGGGCAGTGGGGTGGGACAGAGTGACTGCTCTTTGAAAAGGCTGCTTGTTCTTTATTGCCAGGAGCTCAGCTGGACCAGGCCAGTTTCCAGTGCTGCCTGCTTGCCTGAGGTTCTGGCTGCAGCAATGAAGCTGTGAGTTCATCTGCTCAGCTGAGCCTGCCCTGTTGTCCCCTCTGGGAAAAGGAAGCCACGGTGTGGGGGTTATTACCGCTTCGGGTCTTGATTTGACTCTCAGTCTGGGATGGCTCAGTACATTTCATCCAGCAGAAGAAAGAATTCCAGGTTTTTTTTATTAAGAGCCACTGAGCAATTTTTCTAAAGATCTGGAAAGTTTTCTTAGTCCAAAGCCTTGTGCCAGTTACTATGCCTTGTATCTGTTAGCATTGCCATGTTCCTCTTGGCTTGGGGGGAGAACCCAACCTCGCTGGAGTTGTATGTAGTCAGCTGAAAGAAGGGATCTCAGCCCTTCCTCCTTACAGGAGGAGACAACCTGTGCTTGCTCCTCTTAACGGGCTTCTGTGCAGGCTGGGCACTAATGGAAACCTATTTTTGTTGTAGCCTGACTTCAGTGCTTCATGTAGAGAAAAAGAATACAGTGAAAAATGCCACTAAAGGATGCAAATTTCCACTAATCAAATAAATAATCTGGAAGGAAACCAAGACCTCTTATAAAATTAAATGAGACATTTAGTTTGTTGGCTTTTTTTATTTATTTATTTTTTATTCTGTAAGTGCTGCAGGAGCTGTAGGTGCTGCAAAATGATGCTTACACTTTTAAATATTCTTCTTTCTGCCCATTTCCTGACTTTGCCATATTTGGATCCCAGATCTGGATCTGCACATTCCATTTGCCCACATATAAAATGCACTTGGAATAGCAGGACAGAGGCGGAGAAACCAGATAGAGCTGAATTGCAGTTTCCTAGTGACGTGTTCTCCAAACATCCCAAAATATCTCGCAGGGCGAAGTGTTCCACTTGTTGACTTTGGGTTTCAGCAGCACACGCCGTTCATTGAGGCCAGATGCTTTCACAGGGATGGTAACATGATTACCAGTAATGATCCTTCATGCTGCAGCAGGTTCTTTTCAGCTTCCACGCTGAAGGGATTTCTTTGAAACAATGCATGGGACATTGCAAACTTAATGGGGACGTGGTCTGTAAATTCATGTTAAAGATTAGAAATGGGGACAAAGGGTAAATAACTTGTCTATGTTTCCTCAGGAAGCTGAAGACAAAGAGAAGAGTAAGATCCCAGACCTACAGTTCCCATGCTGTTACCAGCAGGTTACCATGGGAATTGTTATAAAAGGGCTTCTGTAGTAAATCCAGGAATGTTACCTGCACCTCGGGATCCCCAAAAAAGAAAACACACTGTGCTATGCAGAGAGGGCACAGGAAGGGGGTGATACTCCTCCATCCATATATTCCAGTCTTCATTTTGATTTGCTGGCTTCAATCTGCCTCCTTTTTCCAGTGACCTTTCCTGACCAATACCTCGGGCATCGATTTAAAATGAAGGTTTGCTACAGGTAGGTGGGGATTTGCTAGATGTAGGGCAAAGCAGATCTTTGGATCGCCAAGGCCTGCTGGGGGGGTACTGTGGTTCTGAACCAACCTGGTGTCTCTCTGCTTCTCTTGCCAGTGATTTTAGTCCAATACATTTGAATTCCCCAGGTCCAGGGATCCTGACTGAACCAGGGCTACAGAAGGGACAGCAGCCAGAGGTTGGGAGTGGGATTCTCACGCTGTTTTTCAATCAGAACTGATTTCCAAAGGAAGTCTGAGTCCTATGGAAGACGGTTCCCCCATGTGTATGAAAAAACAGCAGCTGGAACTGTTCTCAAGCAAACAACATGGCAAACGAGGTTCTGATCTCATGGGCTTCTTGCTGCTGCTTTGGGCCCCTGCAGGTGCTGCACCCATTCTCCCTGCAGAGCCCTGCTCTCACTGAGATTATTTCAGGCCTTTGCTTCTCGCAGGTGTGTCTATTTCTCGGGAGCCTGAGTCAGTTTTGTCTCTCAGCTGACTACACAACTGTCCTTACTGGGGGCCTCCACAGTGTCCATCACTTACTTCTTGCTTATCTGACCCCTAGGAAGTCACCGGAGGAGTGCTCTGAGAGAAGCTGCTCTGATCAGCTGATAGCACAGTCCTTCTGCATCTCTCTGAGCAGTGAATCTTTCAAACTCAGCTCTCGTTAGCTTGGCTATGGAGATGGCCATGGATACCTCTTGTGAGCCACTGGCAGTTCCAACTGGCACAGGCCACAGCTCCATGGCAAATACCCACGGTGCTCCCCAAGCAGTCGCCGACGCAGAAATGTGCTGCTATAAATCACTTGTAGCACCAAGCACTGAAACAGCAGTTGTCTCTCTGAACACCTTGATATGTGCACGGCCCAAAGCTGGGATAGGTAGGGGTCTGGCCACCACATGAATTTAAACTTTCTGGTTTTTGATGAACAACTCCACATTATTGCAGAGAAACCTCTTTGCTGTGGGGGGGTGCCCAGACAGGCGTTGCTTTCCTGCACCTGCATGACTAAACTCTACTTGTGGGTGATTTGGCACAGTCCTGATAATAATACCAAGGCCTTAATCCTCATGGTTTTGGTTTTGCATGTACCAGAATTGCGGGGTGAGCTGATCTTAGTATCGTGCTGCTTTCCCTGATTTCTTATAGCAAGAGTAACAGTGATGACAACACGAGCGAGTTTGTACGAAGCTGGAAGGTTTCCTTTCTGCTGCTTAAATACTGCTCTTGAACACAGGTTTAGGAACCAGAGATGTAGAAGGGGAGGGGCTGTCCAGGCCCTGGTGTTCGCTTCCCTCAGCTGTGCTCCTCTGCCTTGACACACAGGAGATCTTTCATCAAGGACTAATTACTTTTAGAACTCGACAGGAGGATGCCAACCATTCCAAAGTGAAAAGCAAAAGGAACTAAAATGCAGCTTTTGTTTCTGTGCTGAGTTCCTGGCTCCTCTCTGTCCTTCAGTCTAATGTGATCCCACAAGGCTTCAGCTTCCAGTGGGTGTAAAGGTGTCCCTGTGACAGGCTGGCTCAGCCTCTGTCCTGCCTCACTCACAATTGCTTTTTACTGCTCTCCCTCAGCAGCCGTATCGTTCATACCCTCGTGCAGTGCCCAGCTTCTCCCCTTCCAGCAGCAGAACGGGATGCCTGGGTTTGTATCCTCTGAGACAACTGACAGAAGAGCCTGTGTTGGGTACTGAGTGCCCATGGGCTTCTTTGCTACTCTGGCATTCCACAGACACCTTCTAAGAGCAAGGGAAGTCGTAGATTATTTAATGACCCTCTGGAGTCCCAGGTGACCTCCAGAGGAGCCTCCACTGCTGGCAGCAGTGGCTACATCAGCCTGCTCATTGCAGCACCTCCTGCAAGCACCTGAATTACAAGGGAGGGGTCCAGGCTGCTGTCCCATATCACTCCGTGGATGTGAGCCATCCTCCTCCTCTCCCTGTTGGTCCATCCAGCATGATGCTGTTTTCCAAATGCAGAAATTCTGTACTCCAGCAAAGGATAGCTGCTGATGGGAGTTATTTGTCACCCTTCTGCCCGATGGTGGGCTTTTAGGATGCCACTGACAGTCTGAGGCCCTTACAGCACCGAAGGAAATGAAGGGATCCATGCTGCAGTGAACATGTCCTTCACCTGCTTTCTTACAGGACCTGCCAAATTTGATGCTGTTTTCTTACCACTATGATAAGCGATATTCAAAAAACACAAGAGATAAAAACAACTTCTCTTTCTCTCTTTCTCCCTCTCCCTTCCCTTTCTCTGCCTTCCCTCCTTCTCTCCCAAGCTGTAATTCATCTTCCCAAGCTTCTTTCTCTAGGAGCTGCTGCAGCTGTCAGAGAGGGTTAAACAACCTCACTAGGAAGCAGAGAACTTTGTCATAGCTAAGGAGGATTAACACATGCATAATCCCCTTACAAAGCCACTTGCTTTGCAACTCCAGTGTGTAAAAATAAAAAATGATTGGATCAATGTTATTTTTTCATATCTAATTTGAGAACAACAGAGCACATTAAGTAATTAAAATGTTCACCTGTAAGATGCTTAAAAGCAAGGCTGCTGGCAGATGTATAATTACCTCCAGTTACCTGCTTGCTTGTTTGCTTCAGTTAATTTACTTGGCGTGGAGTCTTTAGGCTTGAAGCTTTATTTAGGAAACATTTTGTTGTTGCGTATGGTGCTGTGGTGGACAAGCAGGGACCAGAGGAAAACAAAGACAAGACAATTTACTGAGCCAACATACGAGCTAATAAAAGTCATTTCAGGTCCTCTTTGTTAAACCTCCTGCAGATGCTGGCAATTTATCTTTTTTCAGAACTATAGTTCTTAGTGGGTTGGGTAAAATCTGCCCAGACATTACTATTTTTTTCTTGTGTTATTTTTCTTCTGCAGAGGCCCCTGCCTGCTCTGCCCCTCGCTGCACACAACATCCAAAGCAGTGGGTTTTCAGCTTTCTTTAAGGGTAGGATGACTTAGAAAGATGCAGAGCTGTGCATGCCCAGAGCTCATGGGCATTCTGAAACCATACCAGGGCTAATACCTGCACCACCAGATAAAAACTAGTCTTAAATCATGAGGGTTCACTCGCTATTTGTGTTTGGTCCCATTTTGTTTGTGTGCATGCACAGGGATGCGTGTGAAGGGGTGAAGAGCAGGATTTTTGCCTGGTTTCACACGCCATCTCCGCCAGCCTGCCAGCTGCCTGAAAGCCAGAGGCTTTGGGCTGACAAACTGTGGCAGGACAGCCAGCCAGAGACCCACAGAGATGGAAGGGGAGAGCAGAGAAAGGCAAATACGGGCTGCCGTTGACAGCTCCCTCGCCGTTAGTGACGGGATCACTGCCTGTGGGTTAGGACCATTCATTTCACTTGGTTCTTAGAAAGTGTCTTACAAAATGCTGACAGCACTGGGAAAGCTTACCTTGGGAATGATTTGCAGTTACTCATTGTGCAGTTGGTGCGTGTGTATGGGAGACTCTGCACAAGAGCCCACAAGTGGCTGGCGTGTGTGATATGGGTAAGACATAGCAGAGGCTGGAAGACAGACTGACACCGAGGAGGAGGGGAAATGTTACACTGCTGTTGTGTGAGGGCTGCAGAGGAAGTGAGCCTTTCAAGTGTGAAACCTCCAGTACTTGCAATGATAAGCTGTGCCTACAGAAATCAGCTTTGTGGGATCTGTTTCTCTTGCTAAGCTGCCTTTGAAGGTTGGGGGTGGTTTTGCTTTCAGTTCCCTGGGGAAGTTTTCCTGCCTTTCTAGTCTTTCCCGCTGATCAGACCTACACCTCCAGATCTGTAGGCATCTGTATTCCCAGGGCAGTCTATGATAAAGCCCAGCAGTCTTTTGCACAGGATAAATGATTGTACTTCCCTGTAGGTCTCGAGTTCAAGAGCCACAGGAGACTGGGCCTCTCAACAAATGAGTCCTTCCCGGCTTCTGCTTTTGTAGTGAAGTGTTGGTTCCATGGCTCCTGACAAGTGCATCTCAATATAAAAGTCATGTGTGTGAGATGACTTCCCACACACCTTTTTTTTCTTTCCTTCTGTGGAAAACTCTCCATTGCCACCTGTATTTGGTCTCTCGTGTAGGCACAGAGGACTAAACCCCCACTGGCCAGCTCCCCTGCTGAGTCCATGCTCCACATTCCCCCCAGGAACTGCACTTACTTTCCACGACCCATTGATGTTCAAGAGGCCTTGGATAGACCAAAGATTCCAAGGAGCTCATCCATCACAGCCTGCCTCAGTCTTTCCCTCTGTCACGGAGCTGGAACAGGATGCAGGCAGCTGCCACTTGTGGATAAGGCCACCAAAGCGGGGGGAGTTTTACTAGAGATGGCTCCATCTGTCCATTCAAGTGACTCTAAGGCCAAGTTATCCCTTAATGTCCATGATTTACAAGGTTTGATTGGAATAATGAACTCTATACTGCGGACAGCCTGGGTACTCAACTCTTTTGAACCCTAATTTCTCCCTGTGTCAGAGTTGCTTGATGCAAGGCTGCCACCTGGCCCCTGCAACACTCGACCAATATCACCAGTCAGGATCTCTAGCCACATCATGCCTCCAGCTCATCGGGGATGACTGTGGGAGTTCTCTCGGCCTACAGTCACCCTAACGCCTTTTCCTTGCAGAGCAGCAGCTGCCTTCCCGAGCTGGCATGGCCAGCACACAGGAGGCAGCCATGGGCCTGCTCTTCCCATGCTGCTGTGGCGCTTCCAGGCCACGGGTGCTGTGGGATGTCCCAGCACGGCTGCCACCCCTGCTCTCAGCTGGTGGCCAGGCAATGGAGCCTTCACACTTGGCTCGGACAACAGGCACAGGGTAAAAAGAGGACATATCTCAGACATAAGACAGAGAGACTTTTCTACTCCCTGATCTTACCTCCAGCAGCCTGTGTTTGACCACTAATGAGTGACCTAATCAGCTCTCCCAGTGTGCTGTGAGTATCTCCAGCTGGTCCTCGCCAAATGGTGAAGGGGCTTGTGGAGCTTGGACCTCCTCAGAGAGACCTTGGACCTCCTCCTGTGCTCCCCCAGGCTTCCCTGTGAGGGGATGGAGACAGCCAGCATCGTGCTCAGCCACTGTTGCAGGCAGACGGGTTCTGCAGCCCAGCACCACGTCAGTGATGGGAAATCCTGCCAGAGAGCCCCAAAACAGTCCTGAGTTACCCTCCAAGCATGGCTGAGGAGCAGGAAAGAAACAGGTTCTTGTGTCCACCAGGTACAGAGTCAGCTGCCTCCAGGGGTGGGCAGTGATGCTATGAGTGCTGGATAAGTACAGCTAAGAGCTGCCAAGGAGCTCCATCAGAAATGCCTGTGTGAACAGCTGGGATGGAGCAGGAACTTGAAACCACATCTCCAGAGAAGAAACTACAGACCTTGAGTGACTGACTCGGAAATGGGACAAAAGGTAACAACTGTGCTTGTTTATCATTGTAAAGATCTGCCTCACCCCCTGATCTCACCCTTCCTGTTTCATATGGGTCACCCTGACCTAGTTTCAGAAAGTATTTTTGGATTTCACAAAGCCACGATGAAGTCTGGATAAGTTCAGGGAAGCACAGAGAGGGCTTCCCTGGTAGGTTTGCAAATGCAGGCAGGCTTGGGGTAGAAAGTCTTGAGCTGTGTTTCTTTCTCCTGGTCCTGGACTGCAGCATTTTCTTTACAAACCCTCCCTGTGACGGAGGTGGCGGGTGGCAGGTTGCAGTGGTGGGACTGAAAGGGCCAGTACTGGACTGTGTGGGGCTACCTGAAGAAATCTGACCTGAGGCTTCCCATTTAAGCTAAACCTCTCCCTCCCCAGGAGGAATAAAGGTTAACTCAGCTGTGCAAACTACTTTATATTCAGCAGCACGCGACCATAAGCTGGACTTTCTGTTCCTGACAAATATGAATATGGTATTTGCTCTGAAAATTCACCATTTCTCATGCAAAATCTTTCCCCTTCCTGTTTGCCTCCGCGATGTAGTTTTGCTTGGCAGATGGACAGTGCAGGGGGGTGGCCAGGCTGCGTGGGAAAGAGTGAGTGCCTGGGTTATGGGGTATCCTCTTTTCCTCTGAACTCTTGTGCAAGTTTTAATAAATCGGTGAGAGGCGAATAGATGACGAATGTTCTGTTGAGCACAAAGGGAAGACATCTTCCAGTGAGAGGATGGACAGGACAGTGGTAGATACAGCCTACTAATGGGAAAGTTGTTTCAAGACCTTTTCCATCTTGGAGATTGCATTTAAATATGGGACCTGTCAGGACTCGGAGCTGTTATTCAAAGGCGGAGAGTATTTTTTCAGCTGCTCTCCCTGTATCGCTGTGTCTTTGCTCTGGATGTAAAGGCCTGGAGTACAGATTTTGCTACCTGCAAGGAAGTGCTTGGCTTCACTCCACTCCTCTTACCAAAGAGCAGCTGTTGGGACCAGCGTGTCACAGGACTCGCTGTACAATTTCTGGTAGCCTTAAGAGAGGCACATCAGCCACATCTCCCAGTTAGACAGCTGGCTTTGCCACTCTCTCCATCTGGAAGTCACTCCAGGAAGAGTTTTTCAAGGATTTGAAAATTTAGTTTTATAAACTTCCTGCTCTCTTCCAAAATTGGCAGGCACTGACACCCTCTTTTTCTGGAATTGTCATCTCTATCCTGTAAAAGCTATGAACCTACCTACATAATGCAAGTCAGACAAACTTCTAAGAATTTTCTGCGTGAGCTTGGGAAATAATGGGAAAACTCTCCACGTGAATATTTAATGTTGCCAATCAGAAAATCCACATATATGTGTGCACATATATATTTCTATATGAACCTTCACAAATAATTTCCCTTGCTCTGTGTACTGGAAAAATAACAAAGAAAAAATCTTGGATAATATTATGCTGTTGGCCACAGAGCTGTTGAGGTAATTATCCAGCTTGTTGCCCTCGGAGCAGAAGAGTTGACTTTACATTCTGCCTGTTCCCAAACCCGTCATGTTAAACGCAGGACTAACCCACAGACGCAGAACTGAGAAGCACAGGAGACATGGAAAAGCTATTCACGAAGCTGGCAGTTCACAACGGGATCTTGAAAAATTATTTCCTTCAATTCAACAGAATTTCTGCTTCTCCCGCTCCAGACAGCGCTCAGCTAGGAGACAGTTTGGGCCACTGTGGTTGAAGCAGCTTTTGAAATCTCAGCCAGCTCCTGAGCTAGCAATAAACTAATCAGAAACTGCCTTCAGAAATCTCTGCTGCCTTGAGCACTGCTGTTTCCCTGCCCAGGCAACATGCTGCCCATCATCAAATCAAACAGCAGCTTATTCCTGCTCGAGCCTTGAGCAGGTGCCTCTGTCTCCTGGCCCCATGCCATGCTATGCCATGGTTGCAAAACCCCTTGGTACTCATTTGGCAGCACACAGCACACCCATGCCTCTAAATGGCATTGTCCCTTAGCGTGGGGATCACACATACTAGTGTGATGAGTGCTGTTTGAGACGAGATGATCAAGAGATGTTGGAGGGGTTTGCATCAGCATTTTAAGACTCCAGTAGGTCAATCCTTGAGGCTCATTTGTGACCTCAACTCTGCCTGCTCCTTCATCTTAGTGTAAAGTAGGGCTGCGCTCCCCAGACAACAGCGCCAGCCCCAAGGCAGCCCTGGGTTCAAAGGCTGAGCCAGAACTCAGGTTCTTGAAATACAGAGTTTCACTCTTGTTAGCAGTTTCTGGCAGTCGTATCCCATCTGCACATCCTCACCTTTAGTCGAATGGAGGGCACCTCAAGAAGAGGAATGATGATGCATGTCCCCTCTCTGTGCCATTGCTAGCAAGACCCATCTGGATTAAAAGGGACTGCTGTCTTCCTGGTCAGCTGCCCACCCTGGCTCGCTGCACGGGTGCCCCTGCCGTGGCAGAGCAGGGCACCGCACACACTCTGTCTCTTCAGGCTGCACAAAACACCGAGCTCAGGCTTGCCCTGCCATATGGCTGTGCTGCTAATCCTGTGGAAACAGCAGAGATGTGGAGGCTGGACGCATGGTTTTAGCAGTTTAAACATAAGCCCAGAGAGGGTTTATGCTGAAGCCCTGGCTCTGACATAGAAACCGACAGGAGGACACCTGTGGCTGGTACACTCGGGGCCCTCGTGTTGCAGAGGTGGCCCCAGCGGCAGCCCTCCAGTGTCCCTTCTCGCTGACATGTGCTGCAAGCTCATCTCTGATGGTTAGGTAAGAGGAATTGCCCATTTACTTTCATTTCAGTTGTGCGTGACTGGATCAAAAGATGCACGCTCTCTTGCCTCAGTTGTGCATTTTGGTCTAATGTAGTCCAGATGGCTATTTCATCTCGGCCTTTCTATTTATTCATGGCCTTTCTATTTATCTTTCCTAAAACAAATACTCCCTCAAAGGCATATATTAATTCAGGGACAAGAACTGCCTCAATCAATATGTTGAGGTTGCGTTTCTGTACCACAATAGGTCCTGTGTACATTCCTATTTTTATTACCCCACTGCTACCCTCAAATATAGGAGCAATTTCTTTAAAGTGTTTACTTTGGCTTTTTCCTAAATTTCAGCAAATTACAGCTCTCCCAATTATTCGATTTCACAATATGCAGATATTCTTTCATTGACCTTTCAGTTAATCCCTTCTGCAAACATTGGCTGAATATCAGTAAATTTGCAGTTAATACCAAGGAGCCCAAATGCCCGACAGCACGACATTGCACCATCTCTGACCGTGTCTCAGGCACCCAGCAAGGAATGAAATTTGTTGTCGAATTTAAGTACAATCCTGCAAGCAACGTGTCAACGCAGAGCTGAAAAGCTCCAGAGACCAGCGAGACAAGATACCAAGAGTTTTCAGTTTACCAGCACATCGTCTGTCAGACTGGAGCGGGAGGCTGGGTGCGTGAAGAGCCTCGGACGCTGCTGGTGGAGAGCCGAAGGCAGCACCCGGCGGGGGGTGTCTGAGGAGGGGCAGTGCCTGGCTCTGGGCTCAGCAGCTCAGTGGCGGAGGCGATGCGGGAAGTTACTGTGTAATCTGTCTAGCATTTGATTTGGGCTTTTGGCCCTTGTTTGGATAATGTGATTGCAATTCCTCTTGGTACACTTACAATAAGAACATCTGAAACTCGGCTGCAGCCAGGCAACAGACTTTCATTTTGGGTAACCTGATTTTAGCTTTGGTGATTAGCTGCTCTGGTGTCAACGGCCAAATCTAATTGTCGTTGCAGTTTCTCTTCTGGACACGCTATGTGCTAATGTCTTACAAGCCAGGTTTTGCTTCACTCCTGTTCCCAAGTAATGTCTCCCGAGGCATTCACAAACAGAGGGGGATTTCAGACCAAAGCATGAGGAAGCTGGTAGCAATCACCGGTCAGTTTTTCTGTTGCATAAGGTTAGCTACTTTCTAACATTCTCAGCATTAATATTGGCCTGGAAATCTTACACATATATCTAAATAAATACATATATATTTATCATTCTTAATATACACATACTTTTAATGACGTACATTAAATGAAGTTTTCCCAAAGCAGATTCTCTGCAACACTTTACATCCATACTTGTANCAAGGAAAGCCCCCCAAAAAATCCCTTGTGAGATAACAATTGCTTTTCAATGAAATGACCTCAGACTAAGTGGAAAAGTGGGAACAGTACACAGTCGCCCTCAATACAGCAGCGCGAGAGTTTGCCTGCACAAGTTAAAGTCCATCCATCTGTCAATACTTCTCCAATTTCCAGGCCGCCGATGCACTCACTGTGGCCAGCTCCGAGCCACGCCAGCCACCGCAGGTGGGCACGCGCCGTCTGCAGCTGCCAGGGTGGACAGAGGCAGGACCTGCTGGGCTGGGTGCTGTCCCCCACCTACTATTCAGTAGATGGCTAAACCACTCCTACCTCATTGCTAACGAACCTGAATGAGGCATCTTGGTAGCTTATAATGGCAAGGCTGGGGCTGCCCTCAGCTGCTCGGACCTCGGCAATATTTTCCCCAGCAGCAGAGGACTGCTCTACTTGCTCCCATCAGACCCCATCGGTGCTGGCTGCCACAGGCAAGTGATCACCAGTTTTGGTGGTAGCATGTGCAGGGATGGTGCAGGAACAGAAGGGAAAAGAGGAGAGGTTGCAGGACTTAGAGGGCTTATGAGATAGTCTTTCCAGAGGAAGGAAGGAGAGAGCTGAATGCACTGGCAAAAGATTCAGCAAAAAGCTTTGGCTAGAAGTGCAAACTGCAGTTTGGTTTCAGAGTCACCATGCGTACCCTGGGCAGTACAAATACTTTCAGTTTCTGTGGCTATAAGAAGAACTGCTAATTAGTCAATTTTCTGGGTACACAATAAATAGCCATGCTATGATAAAATCCAACCACAAATTGGCTGGTTAGAATTTCTGTCCGTTAAATAACAATGTTGTGAACATGTTTTCCAGACTTGCCCGTGCCAAACCACTCGGTACTTTGGAGGGCGTAGGCTCGCGTGGGGCCAGCAGCACAGAAAGACAGCACAGCATTTTAGGTTCCTCTCACCAGCCCTTGCATTAACAGCTAAAACCTGCGAGAGCTTGGGTTACAGCTATTGGAAGCATCCTGCACAGACACCTGCAAGGATCGCACTGAAATTTAACAAACACTAATGGTGTTGAAGAGAGGAGCCAGGTTTTTACTGTTTTCTGTTATGCATATTATCTTAGATTCAGTTTTGTTTATTGCTGTGATTTTCTTTCCTCTGTTTTAACGCATCCCCATGGGCCATCTTTAGCCAGATTACTGACAACAGATTTAATTGGTGTTATAGGGATGAACTCTGATGGCATAGCGTGAGCTGCCTGGAGCTGGCAACCAGTTGTAATGTACCCCACGTCATTTTCCTTTCCTATTTATTTTTTGCAGCGTTGAGTGACGATGTGCTTCTTCATAAGTGGATTGGTTTGGGATGGCAAGAGGGTGCTACACAGTTTTGAGAGTTTGCTACTGTTTTTAATCACTGTCACTGTAGTGCCAGATGAGAATTTAACAGATAGGTGGAAATCAAGAGGCCACCAGTCCTACATCCAGCTATGTGACAGGCTGAGTCAATTCTTCTTTTGGGTACCTCGGTGTGGAGTAAGACAGGAAGAGCACAGGGCTGTGGAGCTGGAGGCAAAGCAGGTCATTAGGAGCCTGGGGAGTGGACTCTGCACTGGACCAGCTTGCACCGGGGGCAGAGCTGACCTCTTCTGGCAAGGTGTTGGCTGGGGAGAGTGATGTGTGTGTGTGGTGTGAGCCACTGGTGTTACCAGATCTTCTGCTGTGAGATCTGTATCCAGGAACCATTAATTTTAGCAACAGAAAGTGACTTTGTGTTAAGGGGAAGTACACAGAGAGCTTGGAGTAAAAGGCACGTGACTACAAAGGATGGTGGTTACTACTGAACTGTGACATAAACAGAAGTGGCTTGTACATTGTCTTTCTTTGGTGGTACTTCTGGACAGCAGTTTACAGCAGCACTCGAGTTTCCTCTCTGGAAATATGCTGCAGACCACAGGAAATAGCTAAGTCTAAATAAATGGGCTCATTAACCAAAGAGGAAAGCTACCGAGTCCCTACTCCTTGTGATCAAATTTCCCATTACGTTCTGGTAAATGTTTGAAACACGGGCAAAAATCCGAAACTCCAAGGAGCTGGAGCCATGTGGACTGTCCCTGGCTTCAGCACAGCTGCATGAGGACATGAAGAGGGACTGAAGCATCGAGTCCTGCAGCCTTACTAATAGAGATCTCACCCAACCTCCACAGCATGGCTCTGATTACCCAGAATTTTGGATTGCAACTCTCTGATTTCCTTGCCCTTTTCTCACTTCCCGTACCTTGTTACAGAGGCTAACTTCACACTGCGGAGCTAATTGCTGCTGGCAAGTCAGAATGTGGTACCTGTGCCAGCAATTGCTACAGTCAAGCATGCCAGCTTCTGATATCCCACCAAAACGACTTGACTCACCTTAGAAACACTGCAGGTAATGGGAGGATGGGGGGGGAAACGAATCCCGGGGAGGCAGGCACAAGAGGCTGCTAACAGCAACTCCTGCCCACAAGACATATTGGAAAAATATCATGTTGAAAAAAATGTTGGTTTAAAGCCATTTGATTTATTGGTTTCTTCCTTGGAAATGTAAAAGAAGTGGAGAAAAATACCCTAGAAATGGAAGAGAACAAGGTACTACTCACATGCAGGAATAAGAAGGAACCTTTTGCTACCATGACGTGGGCAATGATTGACTAAATACCACCATCAAAAGTTAATATCTGAGAACAGTACTGGCCAGCATTTCTGTAGCTCTGCACAACACTCCAGTAGTCAGATGTTTGATGCTTCCAGTGGTCCTCTGGAAGCACAGCTGGCACTGNTATTTATCATTCTTAATATACACATACTTTTAACGACGTACATTAAATGAAGTTTTCCCAAAGCAGATTCTCTGCAACACTTTACATCCATACTTGTACGTGTACTAGTGACTGCTCCAGAAATCAGTGTGACACTGGGATCAGATGGGTTGTCCAGGTTCCACTGCAGATTATTTTTTGTTTGTAAAAGTTTTCTCCGGAGTTTGATTGATTTAAAAAAAAAGAAAAAAGGATAAGAGACAATTTATGACAGCTTTTCCCTCCTCTGCCAACTCTGTTTAATCAAAAATCCAGATGGAAATATGGAGTTAACTTCTATACAGATCCTTAGCCTGGGAGGAAAAGGAGATAGCAACTATAGTATGATGACAAGGTTCTTCTAACGGCACTCTCCTTTTGGTTGGACTCCTGCACCGAAGGAAGCTTCAGATTTAGATCCATAGCCCAGGACCCAGGCCCGCTGGCTGCTCACAGGAGAAACTATTCCAGTCTTTTCCTTGGCTAAAAACAGAAATAAAAT
>VWZY01012528.1:111418-126271 GCA_013399075.1 Chloroceryle aenea
AGGTTAGATGTTAGGAAGAAATTCTTTATAGAGAGGGTAATCAGGCATTGGAACGGTCTGCCCAGAGAGGTGGTGGATTCACCATCCCTGGAGGTTTTTAAAAAGAGATTGGACATGGCCCTTAGTGCCATGATATAGTAATTGGATCAGGGGTTGGACTCGATGATCTTGGAGGTCTTTTCTGACCCAATCTATTCTATGATTCTACCCGAGGGAATTTGAAATCAGGTAAATGTGCTTATTCAGCCTTGTCTTCTCCAGGCAGGACTAACTGCGGGTGTTGGAGTCATGCACGGCTGCTGCCTAGTGCCATGACATGAAGGACTTGGCACTTTGTGAAGTGCTTTGAAGGCACCAGTTATATGGTGCTTCTCGGGCACAGAGTGATGTGCACACAGCTTCTTACTGATGCAGTGCTAGAGCACCAATAGACAGGAAATTGAATTTAGCCTCTTAACAGCATTTATTTAGATTTGCTTTAGTAACAGGCAAAAATAAGGACCTAGGAGCCCAGGGGACTGTAATCCTTTTAGACACTCAAGCTCCTGCAGAGAGTGAGGTGAATCTCCAGATGTCATGTAAAAGACATGAGTGACTCAGGACTGTGTCCTGACCATGGAAAAACTGGGGAATCCTGTTGCCTCTGAAGGAGGCAAGCAGATGATGGCTTAGAGCTGTTTTACTTTCTGGCTTTTGGGTACAACTGGGCTTAAGAACAGGGATCGTAAAGACAAGGACTGAACTGGCATGAAAATTAACTTTCTATGGATCTGTAACAAGCCATCTCTTTTCCAAAAATGTGAGAAGCAAGGGAGATTTTGCAGAATCTGCACATTGACTGTCAAGGCTTGAAGACACAGTGCTCTAAGCCGCTGAAAAAGTATCAAATCCTTCAGCAATGGATTTATCAAAATGCTAAGTGAACTCTTCATAATGCAAAGTGGAACTAGGATCCTTGATAATATGGTTTCTTAAGGAGATAAATAATAATGTAGGATTTTCGAAGCACGTCAAGTCTTGGAGCCTACTACTCTTGCTGTGCTTTTTCATCTCAGGAAATTCTGGAGACTATAACTGGTAAAGATTTATTTCATTGTGTACTTGTGAAGAAAAATCCATGTTAGAAAACAAGGGCTGGAGCTGTGGCAGATGGTGCTTTTCTGGAGAAGACATTAGTGTTTAATAAAGATTGTAATAGTGTGAACCAGATGTTCATCTCACATTTTAACTTTGAAAAGATTTGGGAGGATGCCAGATAGATACATATGTGCATCACAGATCCTGAAAAATACACAGCTAGATCCCCGGGGACTCATTAAGGGAGGAGTAACTTTCTGTGAGCCATCAAACTCCACTGAAAAAGCAAGGTCTGTTTAAACTGTGACTAAATATCTCCTAGGAACTCCCTTTCACATGGACAGAGTAGCACTCCAGAAGAATAAGGGTAGGACTGATCTGGTTTTCCAAGGAAAATGGTGACTAGTTTCAACTAGTATTTTGGAAAATAATGAATTAAGGACAGCTCATAATGAAATGCTGCTCTTACCAGGCTTTGTCTAGCTTTCCAGTGGTGAGTTGAGCACTCCACTGATGTGAGTCCCTAGCTACACAGGACATTTTCAAGTGCTCTACATAGTGGGCCTCCCAGCAAAGCACAGCTGTATTTATTGTGTCTGAACTGCTCTTGCTATGTGACAACCCCCCAGTCTTCAGTGAGCTGTCCCAGTTTCATGTGGTGAAGTGATCCCACCTCTGCTCTCTCCACCTGCATCTGGGCTACCTGAAGGCTCAGTGTCACACTAAGTGCTCCTGGCAGAGCAGAGACATGAGGTCAGAGTTCCCAGTGCTCTGGTGCTGAGATTTTGCAACAGGACTATTTAAACTGCGTGTGCCTGTCACTCTCCTGTCTGTGCCAAGCACACTCTTCTAGGGTGAGTCTTTGCCTCAGCTGCCTGTGAGGAGCACAACTGTACCTGTGCTTCTGCTCAGGCAGGAGGTCTTCCCTCCACCCATCCCCCTGGGCTGGCTGGCATGAGAGTGGACTTCACTGGACATGGCTGTAGAAGATCAGTTATTGTGACCTTGTTTCTCTTTTGTACTTACAGTAAACAAGTCCTGGTTTCCAACCACGATCTCCTGCCTTACTCTCTTCACTTAGCAAAAATACACCTTGCTGTAGAAAAAGAGCTCTGGATGGGTAAATGCCTTTCCAAGCCATGGCTGAGCCACTTGCAGTCCCAAGCTAATGAAGCTGCCATTGGTTACTACAAGAGTCAAATTCAATCCCTTTATTTTTCTGGTAGTGGGTCATTCCCAGCAGAGGATGTGCAGTAAGTACCGATGGTGTCAGCCATGCCACTGCAGCTACAGCAGGTGCCCATCACAGGATGTAGCATTTGTTATTGACTCCTCTTCTTACTGTAAAAGGTGTGTGTTCTATGTGCACCTGTGAAAAAGGAGGTTAATCCATGGTTATTTCATAGAATCATAGAATCATAGAATAGGCTGGGTTGGAAGGGACCTCAGAGATCATCGAGTCCAACCCTTGATTAATTACCGCCACAAAGCATTAGCATTATCATCTCTGTGTCTGTTCATGGATCTTTCCCAGGTGGGTAGACACAACTGAAAATGCAGGTGGCAAATATTTCATCCGCAGCGCAGCCCTGCGGTGCTGCTGGCTCCCTGCAGTGCTGGGAGCCCCGTGCTGGGCACAGGTGTCAGGGCAGAGGCACCGATGCACCCTCTGAAGCAGAGTAACTCCTTTGTTTGGGCTTCAGGCCTGGACCCTGGCTCCTTGTGGGGTGAGGACAATTCAGGGGTGTTGTTCTGTGACAGGGGCCCAGCAGCACCCGTAGCTGCTGACCTGGGAGCAGGGGGAGCCAGCAGCCCCATGGAAAGCACCTCCAAAATCATGGCTGCTCCTCCAGCTGTGGCTGCTGACCTGCTTTGGTCCTTCCTGCTGCAGCAGCAAGGGCTGTTGTTCTTTGTTCCCAGTGTTTTGACAAGGAATTTGTCACAGCACTGACATAATACCAAGGTCCTGTGCATTTTAGTTAGGCCTGCTGTGATTTTGGGTCTCTTTCCTGCAAGCCACCAGGGAGACCAACTGGAAGTGTGCAGGAGGGTCTCCATTAAGTTGAGGGAGAGCCTCTGAGTCCCTGCTGCCCTCCTATAGCACATCTCTGCAAGCCTTCCTCTCCCTTCAAACAAACTCAGAAGGCAAGGATGCTCAAATTCTGTGAGGTGTATCAGAGAAGCACATGGCAAATCACATTACTCTAAGCCCGTGGTGGACATAACTGTCAGGATCTTTTCTCTGGGCATGGCATTTATGCTTTTGTGTATTGATGGGAGTTTCAAAGGCATGGACACTTTTGCTGTTAGAGCTCAGGGTTTACTATCTGAAGACCTTTGTGATGTGTTTTGTATAGATAAAACTAGCATTAATTAATGGGGTTTTAATTAAGAGGATGAGCTACCTTGTGCACACTTAAATTGCTTTAGAACTGATTGACATAAATTTCCTTGCTATTAGTTAGCTGTAAAACAATTAAATATGTCCACAATAAATGATCTGACCAGTATAAAATGCAAGACTTGATTCACAAATTGCTTGTACTTACATCCCAGTTCAAGGTCTCCTTGTGGTGGGGCCAGATGCTGTCCTGTAAACAAGATGTTTATCTTCTCCAGCTTATTGTTTTCTTGTGGTTCAGATACAAATCTGACTACTGGAGGAAATGCTTGAAACTCTTGTAGCAGAGTTCATGCTGAGTAGTCTCACCTTCCAATTAAAGAAGGTGAGGAGTGCAGATAGATGTTGATTGACATCTCTGGGAGCTCAGCTGATGCAAGATTGGTTACTTAACTCAGTTATCTGCTGGAGCCCTTGAACTAAAAGAAAGGTGATTTGCTCTGACAGCACCTTTTGTGCATGCAAAAGCACAGGAGAACTCTTTAAGGAAGATATTCTTTGAAATTCTTAGGATTCTCACCAAAAACATTGCGGATGTTAAATAAGTCCTTCCAGAATTGGAAGCTATTGAATTTAACCTGTTGTTCATTACAGAACTTAGCATTATGCCTAGAAATCAGCAACATCATCTGCCTGAACCACTGCATATTTCCAAGGCTTAAAATGGACAAGGTGATTCTCCTTCTTTGTGCCCACTGCAAACTATTAACGAGGGTAAGTCATGCCCAATTTAAACTAACTGTTCAGGACTGTAGAGACATCCCTCTGCACTCATTCTTGCCAGCTGTGGTTGTCCATTATCCCTGATTCTTGTTCATGCAACATCTAAACAGAGAACCTTGTGGGACGGAAGCAACAATTCTCTTTGTGCCTAAAGAACAGTTGTAGAATGTCAGGCAATGTCTAAACAGATAAGTTGAATAGCATGTGTGTTTGTGATTTTCTCAACCACACAAGACCTTTTCTTCACCTTTGTCCCAGGTTCTGTCCTGCAGGTCTCCAGCACTGTCTGGTATCCATTGGACATAAATGTGCTGGCAGTGCCAGCTACTGCAAGCCAGTGTGCGGAGGAAGTCGCTCACAGAGCAATCCCAATGGCACGTGTGGGAATAGGCATGGGACTTCTGTTACTCGTAGGGGTTGCCATTAACAAAACTCAACCCTTATGATAATGTTGAAGCCTGTGCCTATTGCCCCACATAAAGAAAGAAGGGAAGGAAGAAAGCAGTCACTGCTTTTGCCAAGGTGCAGGAGATAATTCCCACTCTAGTGCATGTTACTCTTTTTTTTCTCTTCTGCTTGCACCCTTCTCCCTCCCTCCTATCTTCCCATTTCCTTCCGCCACTACAAAGCCCTTCAAAGATCAAAGTCATCATTGACCATGAGTTTGCACAATGTTTCTGCTTTGACAGTGGCTGGGAGCCAGCTGGCATGTGTTCAAAACCATCATCAGAATCTGTTTAATTACTGTTCCCAATGCAGTATTTTAACAAAACGCCAGAACGGACACCGTTCCAGCAAGCTGATGCCCAGGGATGGGACACTGCAGCAGTGCAGCCGTGACTTTGATGCTGGCTGTTTTAATTCTTTTTTGTTTCATACTAGTAATCCACTTTTTGCCCTGCTTTGAGATGATACCTTTGCAAACACAGTGAAAGGATATCTCTAAGATTTTCCCATTTAGTAGAATTTTTTTACTAAAAGAGGTCCTGTGAAGATTTGGATTCAAAATAAATCCCTCAGAGGAAAAGACACCCTTTCTGCTAAGGCTCCCCCCGACCTGTGACCTGTTGCTGGATAGGGACACTCTCCTGGCTAGCCTTGCAGCTGATGGTTAGTTCAGAGATTGGTTGCTCCAGGCAGTGCTTGCAATTAATTCACTCATTAAATCAAATCCATTTCAGCTGCTTCTAAGACTTTTCCTGACCTTTAATATATGTCTTGACTTCTTGTCCTGTCCTCTGGCTCGTACATCTCTGGGTTCTTCCCTGATCCATGACCATGTATTTTTGCTGCCTCCAGGGGATAACACCCAGCACAGGCCAGGTCAGATGCAGCCCACGTAGCCAGTGGCTACCTGCATTGAAGAACCTCATGCTGTACACCTCTCTAGCCAATAGCACACACCTGCCACCCACAGTCTCAAACACCTGCAGTCAGCCAGCCTGGGCACGTGCCACTCCAGTGAGCAATGCAGTCTGGCACAGGGGTGTTCACAGCCACCACTGCCCTTGTAACAGGGCAAGCAAGACCTCTACCCTTCTCGAACCGTGCAGCTGGATACCCTCCAGGTTGTTCCCTGTTTTGTGTCGAAGACCTGGCACCCCTGGTGACTCTGCCCATACACCTCTATGGTCACACTCACTTGATCAAACTTGAGCTCCTTATCTGGAGGAGGAAAGATAAACCTCTGGGAGAATCATCTGCACTATCAGATTGAGAGCCACAACACTCCAAATGAGTGCAGCCAAACCTTGGAAATGCAAACTCTGCGTGAGACAGGAGAAGTCTGAGCTATCTGGTAGCAGATGAGAATCCAGCCCAATATGCAAGGGAAAGGGAACAGCCTCAGTGCTCCTCTAGTTGGAAATTACAGCACCATCCGCTGAGAGGCATAATCAGGGCAGTCTTCTCTGGCCAATGCACAAGTTGTCCCTGTTTTGAGGACTGAGACTATGTTACCGCAACCACCTTGACCACAGCTAGGTACCTGTTATTCTACTTGTCACCCAGAAATCTCAGGTGCCCAGGGCTGGATGGGGATGACAAGGCAAGTCCTGCAGCCGAGGGCATCGCTGTCCTGGCAGACGCATCCTCCCATGAGCCAGGGAACCACTCCTGCTGCTCTGCAGTGGACAGCCTCTTTGGCAGCTCGAGGGACTGTGAATAATACTTTTGAGCTCCTGCCACCCGTCTCAAAGTGTGATCAGTATGTGATGATGCCAATGACATAGCCTGAACCTTCTCCTGCTTCGAGTGGATGGGTTTGAACAACAGCAAGAAGAAAGATCCAGGATGTAGGGGACATTCAAAAGGACACTCTCCTTTGCACAAATCCTGTGACAGGAACGCAGGCACCCCATCAGATCCCAGGACGGTGTTGAACAGAGGCCATGTCTTAGGGACATATTGTCCTGACATCCCCACCTTGCTCCTGGCTCATGTGAAAAGTGCATCTTTTTGTCCTGCTTCCCTTGTCCCATCATGCAGCTGGATGTGACCTCAGCCCCAAGAAGCCTGTCTCACGATCTCTTGCCACAGGGCTTTTGCCCATACCCAAAGCAAAAGGCAGATGGGGAAATTATTCCTCCTGTTCATCGCTGCTAAAGCCGCAAGCGAAAATGTGCCCTCAGCATGTCCACGATGCTGGCCTAGGAGCCTCTGCATCCAGGGTCCTGCAGCAGGACATGGCACATGCAGTGCTTGGGGCATGCAACCCTGTCGCATGTGATGTGGTCATGTTTTCACTTCTCACTCATAACTCATCTATTGTTCTTTCTTGTCTAAGATTCTGTGGTGGATTTAATGGAGGCTTAACTTTTAGGAGCTTTATTTCAAAAAGACATCGGAATACTTGATCACCCTATCTCAGCAACTGGGGTGTGCAAAACTATCTGGGAATTATCCCAAGGATGAAGGTAAAATCTTGCCCTTGGAGAGTCAAATGAGAATTTTACCACGTATTTTATTGTATCCCTGGAGCTGGGATTTTCCCCAGTGAGACTTCTAACACTTTTGCTCTGTGCTCAGTCAGAAAGACCGCACATGATGCTGTCTGACTGGTGTTTAGCTTTTCTGCTTCCAAGGCTGGCTTGACCTAAGACAAGAGCTGGGAGCGGAGGAGAGGAAGGGGAGACAGGCTGGGCAGGAAACAGAGTCCAGTGAACTTTTACAAATCTTAAACAACTGCAGTTGGCTGGGATTCAGTGTGTGAGATGGACCAAGGTTCAGGGTGATTTATTTTATCTGGAATTGTTTCACATCTCTGGATGTAATGTGTGGGGTTGGCTCCCCCTCGGAAAGAAAGTAGGCATTCCGAAGTAGGCTTTCAAAACGATCATCCATTTATCTGTAGTGCAGCATTTGCCTTCTCTGCATTCACAAATTGGGAACTAATTCCCTGTACGACATAGCATTTAATGAGTTTGTCTCCTGAGTTCTGCAAAGCATTTAAAATCCTTTTGATGGCATTTTCTCTTTAGTAATTAATGTCTTATCAGTGAATTTTGCATAGAACAATGGCCTGATTCTCCTCCGATGCCATTTTACATCTCTGTAGCTTCACTGACTACAAATGAGTTACTCCTGCTTTGTGTAGTGGGAGAGGAGAATTAAGACCTTAAGCCTACCACAATTTAATCACATGCTTTGAACTAATTTTCTCTCATTCAGAATTTGTCCTTTGCTTGCAGCCCTGCATAATTCCCATGTTACTATCATCAGGAACCTGGTCATTACCAAGAATGTGTGTGCTACCTTTTGATTTTAAAAAACCCAAATGAGGGATGCTCCAGCCAGGGGAAGCCCCACACCATGTTGTCTCATGACAGTAGGTGGTGGGTCTTCCCCTCACCTGGGCATCGGACTCCCCCCAAGGAACTACTCTACAAGCACTGAGGAACGCTGGTCATTATTTCATTCCATCCCTAATAAGCAGCCTCTTCTACATACCTGATAAGTTTGCAATTACACTCAGAAAGGAAAGCTTGTCACATGGAAATGAAGCTTTTTCTCTAGCATGCAAAGTCCAGCTGCATTTTCTCTTGGAAACAGTCAGACCACAGACTCTCCTTGTACTGCAGACCAATTTGTTTTGATGCTCACAGGATGTATATCCTCAGCCTGGAATAAATATGCTGAAATGTGTACGACCTGGACACATCTTTATTTTATTCTTTTGGATCCAGATCCAGTTCCATCCTGAGAAGGTAAAAACAACATCAACAGAGAGAAACAGAAATATGAAGGAAACAAATAGCTGTGATAAGGCGTGACATAAACAAATACTCACTTGCTGCTGGAATATGTCTTTATTTTTAATACATTTGAAAATAAAGTATGAGCAGGCAAGAGGCGGCAGATAGTGGTTTAAAATACTTTCATCAATTATACACAGATCTGGACTAACTTTAGCATGCTCAGTATATTATGTGGGCAAGTCGTGCAGTATCTGTTTACTCCCATAAGTTAGGAGGTGATAAGAGGTGTCAATGCCAGTGATTTTTTTATATGTGCAAACATTACTCATATGGGTACAGATTCTCAGAGCCAAGTAATAGAAATTAGTCAACCCAAGTGTGACATGTTGTGCATTATATTTTAAAAGTAACATTAAGAAAACATTTGATATGAAAACATTTAAGCTACAATGCAAAGCGCTTGGTGTTGAGAAACATCAGAATTAAGGTTGTCCTTGTAGCTAATGCCTTACGATACCATCTTTAATTACAGTCATCTTTGTCATTGTCTCCATAGCTTTCAACTTCTGTAACAAAATGCTGCGAGGATCTTACTGACAACATTATCTCTCACTACGCAGCCTATTATTTATGCTGATAAGCCAATGCAGAGAGTTGGGGCAGACAGACATCTTCCCATCACTGTTTGCTGACAGGAGAGGAATATGGAGCTTTATGTTCACTCATGGTACTTTTGAGGTCTGGAGGAGCACACAGTTGCCCAAGGATTGGCAGTTATCATCTTCTCTTCAGCAGAAAAATGAACCTCCCCTTCTTATTCTGTCTGCCCCAGACACTTCATCGCTCTGCTTTCCTCCCTTGCTGCTCCTGCTGGTACCACATACCATGGGCTTGAAGGCCTGCTGCTCACCCCTCTGTGCCAACAGCTTCCTCCACCCTCACGCTTGTCCTTCCCCACTATGCTACTCACTCCCCATATCCCCCAACTTCCTCCTCTCTCTTCAATTCTTACTACCACTGCACCTCTCTTTATTCCTCCACGAGTAAATCAAATTCCCTTCTCTTCCCCCTCACTGTGCAGGCACACACAGCAGGCCTTGTCTCGCCAGTGCTGAGAGGAAATCCAAAGCCAGCCCTTTTATTTCAAGACCAACCACAGAGAGATTTCTGTGGCTCTGAGCTGGAACATGCCTGGCCTAGATGGGATTTTTTGATGTCAGAATTTAACAAGTCTCTACCAAGCACATACAAACTGCAAAGACACTGATGCTTAGACATGGTCCAAATTCAGAAGTAATTTCCCAAATGTGTTGAAAAGCAAATTTCTGGTGTTTGGTTGACTCTTTTTGCCAAATTTTTCTCTTTGTTTCCATGAGTGGAGGTAAAAACATCTTGTAGAAGAAATGTTTGAAGGAATTTCCCTTACCATAGACAAAACAACATACTTTCTCCTAACCTTGCTCTTGGATACAGATGCACCATTCTTGATAAAACTTGCAAAACAAAAGTAAAATGAAACAAATAAAGTTGGCTGGAGGCTGATACCCAGCATAGGATACTTCAGTTTGATGCATTAAACTTTGGCAAATGTATAAGCTACTGACAACAAGATATAATAAGGAGAAAGTGTTGGGCAATCTCTGCACCTATAATTCATAACTCCTACACATTTTAAGATAATGGAAATTACTGGTGTTCATCAGGACTTGAATAGATGCCTCTGTTATTACTTGTATTATTCAGTTAGCAACAGCAGCCAAATGTATGTCTAACTGACTTTCATTAACTTCAGCAGTATACCTGGAAGAATTAAAGCCTATTTCAATTCAACCCTTCCATATTTTTCTCCTGATGTACTGCATACAAATCTTAACCACGATATCATCTTTGGGGATAATAAACTAAATCAACAATGCATTTCATTTTCAGGGATCATCACATATGAGACACTTCCAGGTATGCAGATATCTCAGGCAAATATTGAGCCATAGCTCTAAATGAAAGTTTCAGAGATAAAGAATTATCTTTTGTATTTTAAAGGTACATTTTGTCCTAATAAAATAAATAAATAAATAAATAAATAATAGCCTTGGCTAGAATGGCAGGGTGGAAAATTTTACCCTAGTCAGGAGACCAGCACAAAGTGACAGTGAGTTTCTTACAGCAGTTAACAGTCAGAGCCAAGGCTGGGAATATATTTCTTTGGCCAGGTTTCATAACTTTTTGGTGGTCCTTGCAGTCAGTATTGTGTCATTTGCTGTGTTTATGGTGCTTGGTAGGCAGCTCCCCTGGAAAAGAGACCCTCAAATCGGCAAGGCACTTGAGGCAGATATTTTACATTTAAAAGCATCAGTGACTTGCTGCATAGCAGGGAACGAGACCTGCTCTAGGAGCACGGCCAAAGCCAGTCTTTAATGCCATGGTGTAAAGGCCATCTTTGAGTCTGGATGAGTGACTGATTCAGACGTCCCTTTCTAGGCAGGTGTTACGATTTTCTGCCCATAACTCTTTTGGAAAGCCTGCTACCACCCTTCCTGCTGAGCAGGAGATTACTCCAGATACATCCCCCCTTGCTTGGGCCACCTGCAGCATTCCCCTCTGCAGCCATCGCTGGAGCAAAGCCCCCAGCCTGGGTTTATCTCTCTGTCTCTTTGCATCGATGCTCACTCCTTTTGTTGCACAAGACAGACAAAAGAGATTTGTTTTCAGGCTGCTCCTGGGCTGCTTCACCCAACCCACCATCTCTTAGGAGACTGCTGTTTGTGCTCTGCCCGTAACGCCAGCCTTTTATTTTCTTCTTCATGAAATCTCCCTGCCACTACTCTTCCACAGAAAAGGAACAAAAAAAGTTGTTTGCTGCAAGTTTTCTGCTGTCAGTTGTTGCCCAGCTAAGTTGCAGGCCAAGGTCAGACTTTCTGTTGCATTCATATAAAGCCCAGCATTATAAACCACCCCATAAACCACATGCGGTCCAATTGTATGGCCCTGGGAGTGACGTGGCAGACACAACAAGCACTGGTTGCTTAACGGTGCCCTCAGTCCTGCCATGCTGTTGTTTCAGCTATCAGGGAGCACCCAGTTCTGTGCAGACATATTCTGTGGTTTACAGCTCACCAAAATAAACAGATAGATGAAATAAAAAATAAATAACCTGTATATGACTCCTAAGCTGCATAGCAGAGGAGGCCTTTGAATCAAAGAGAAACAGATGTCCCAGGGTGCTTTGGGGATGCTTAGAAGAGGTACCCTTGAAACAAGAGCCTGTTGAAGAAGGATGCAAATTCACATAGTTGTACTGCTAAGAACTAATGCAGAAAAGAACCAAACCTCAGGGTTTCGCTGTGTTTACCGGTGCTTTGGGCCTAGCGTGCTCAACACGCCTGGTATTACTGACCAAATCTTAATGGAGAGGCTGCATAAGCAGGAGTTCTCCTCCCCATGTAGGTGTCTCTCCCTAGCCTTGCTGTTTGTGCAGGTCACCAGGAGGACTCAGCCATGCAGAAATGATTGCTGGGGAAGTACTCAGGAACCTGATAAGCACACTTATCCTTAGTGGTGCTTTGGCAGCCATAGGCTGCAAATCTTTTTCCCGAGATGTCCAGACTAATTTTTTTGCACAGCTACCATATCTTTCCAACCACAGCTCTTCCCTAAAATTCTAGTAACACCATGGCACATCCCACTAAAAGGGTGCTGTGAAGTCCTGTCTGTGCTCTGTGGTACTCCTAGCTTTAGAAATGTTTGTGTTGGGGTGAAGTCACTTGGTGCTTTGACTGCACAGTGTGAATGAGCCAGAGATGGGAACACAGGGTACAAATCCAGAAGGTTTATTTCCCCTAAGAAGAGAGCCAAAGCTGGACATTTGGGTTATCTCTGGGGCTTTCTGGGAGGTGATAACTGCATTGTACATGCTACATGTGAATTCCTCTCACATCCTTCCAGCATATATAGCACTTTTTTAACAAAATGGCCTCTGGTGAAGTTTGTCCCTTTATCCCACTCCATCCTGGATTGACTCGATGGTGGAATTGTGATCAGGTGGCTGGTGCCCACTGGAGTGCTGGGGGGACTCAGAGAAGCAAAAAGGCAGCACCATGATTGCTGCCTGACAGTATCAGCAATGGCCAGGCCTGCAGCTTTCTCTTGGCAGCTCTGTCTCATCACCTGGCTCCAATTACCCTCTCATTGCAGTTCTTATTAGATAATTCCCTTGGGTTAAAAGCACTTGATTTCAGCTTTGTGTTGGGCTTTCGGCTTGCCTGTGTCCCTGTAAAAGCTGTGTGTCAAAAGGAGCAGGTGCCAGAGCACTTGGTTATGGTAAGGTAGGATGGCTGTTCTCTGGGGGACCACGCATGGAAATGCCCCTTCCATAGTGTAGTGCTCCCACACAGAGAGCTCATGAGGCAGCAAGTGGGTCCCAAGACAATCTTTTGTTACTTCTGTGACCTACAAGGGTTATTTCTTTTATCTTCTTTCCTGCTCATGCTCATTTCTATTTTTCCAAATTATCCATCTTCTGATCTTCAGTTCTCCCTCTAGTATCAGAGGGTGTGCTCAGCTTTGTGCTTGGCATCAGAGATTGCCCCTGCACAGGCTTAAGGATGTGTGTTTCTGCAGGTCCTAGCCCTGAGTCCTTCATGGGCACTGTCCATACGGGCACTCGTGGTCTATGAGGAGCCCATTAGCTGCTGTTGTCCTTGCCTGAGGAAGGTCTTCTCTTCGCTGGCTGCAGATGATATTTTGGTCTTTCACAGATTCTACCAAGTACATGAATCCCTGATAATCATGGGCTGTAACATGAAAGAAAAGATGAGCTTGGTTTAGTTGTTAAAGACGTGCCTGAAAGGTCTGAATGCTAAAACCCCACCTTACTGTGGTGACCCCTTGCTGTCTGACAAACCTTGGGATGCTCCCTGTACTCAGCTTCTCTGTCTTCACATTTGCCCTTTTATGTTATTCGTTTCTAATGTGGTGTTCTCTTTTCCTGCTGTTAAAGATCCTGCCAGCATAAGGAATAATATTTCTGGTTTCCTCTTTAACTTGGGGCAAGTTGCAACCTCTTTCTCTCTCTCATCCCTGCAGACCCCGTGCCTATGTGATGTCCTACAGATTTGTCCAGCTGAAGTTTTCCTCTCTTTGCTTTGCTGCGTTTCACTCGCCCACATCAAACAGCACTGAAACTGTTGCTTAGTTGGATTGAAGTCCTGCTGCCGGCCAAGGAAGAGAGTACACAAAATTGGGTCCTAAGTATTTGCAACAGACTTTGAAGGAGCAGGATTATATTAAACAGTCTGTTTAACATAAGGAATATATTAAACCATCTGCACGTGACACCCATGATGAGCAGGCCATTGAAAATCTGATAAGATTTCAGTGGGGAATGCAGCCTAAAAATCAATGAGACAGCACATCCGGAAAGTGGATCTAGAAATAGCAAGCATGGTAACTGTTGAGAGGTATCATGTTCCTGGGACTGGGTCATAAGCAATGAGAGCACTCCAGGCATGGCCACCTACCCCTGCGGGGACAGGGTACTGCTGCTTCCCAGCACGGAGCCAGCTGTTGCACCCACATTGCACAGGGATCTGCAGGGATGTGTGTTTGCCTGGGAGAGGCTGGGAGAGTGATGAGCAGGGTGAGGGATTGCTTGTGCCAAATGAACTTTATTTTCTTACATGGCATTCTTGTTTTGATAGGAAGGCAACCAGAGCGGGTAAGCAAAGGCAGCTGGGATCTCAACACCACCCGTTGGCCGAGGCGCTCCGCAGAGCAAGCAAGGCAAAGGGTGTGGAAAAACATCTGCCTGGGAAAAAACATCTGTGGGGGGAATCTCCCTGGGCTCTTCTTTGCCTCTCCAGGCTGGGGTCCTCCAAGAGGAACAGATTTTGCTAAAACAAAAGAGATCCTTACAGTCCTTGTGACCATTTGACTCGGGCTATAAAACGCTGCCTGCAGCCTTCTGGATGAAACCACAAGTGGCAGTCCGTGAGCAAGACTGATACATTTTTCTTTCCTGGTTATTGCTCCTTTCCCGTGTCCAATGACTGATGTAATACGTGGACAGATTCAGCGGTGGAAACATGCTGGCATAGGCGACTGGACTGGGCTGAAGCACCTAAGACCTGCAGTACCACCATTTTCCCCGGCTGAGAAATGCTGTCGTTGACCAGTAACAGCAAGACTTCTTGTTTTGGCTTTGGAGCACCCTTTCCCGGGGCTGTCAATTCTCGCAATATTTATTCTGAAGACAGAGCTCCTGGGTCCAGGTAACTAGTTACCAATCCCAGCTCCCCTTACCTGCCACCCCCCCGCCCCTACAAGTTTCTAGTCCTCTTCTTGAGGGAGAAAAGTGGGGAAAAAAAAGCGCGAGAATTTTGGGACAAATAGCCACGTGAGGATCCAAACCGGACTGGCACTTTGGGATATCACCCCATATCACGATTTTTAGCCCCTCCG
>VWZY01012528.1:127092-140562 GCA_013399075.1 Chloroceryle aenea
GGTGTCGGCTCGGCGGAGCCCGAGGCTGCCGCTGGCTCCGCCAGCCCTTCCCCTCCGGGCTTGCTGCGAGGTGCTTGGGGATAATGCCGCTGTTTACACTTTTTCCGAGCCGCGAGTGTATTTGCTAAGCGGGGACCTCTGCTTAATGCAATTATCTCTGTTGCTGGGATTGGTATCTCTGGAAAAGCCACTCTGGGCGAAGCGCTCCCACCCTTCCCGGCACGGAGCCGGGGAAGGCCAACCAGAGGGTTTCAGTCTTTTCCATCCCTGGTTGTCTGGAGGGAAGAGGACACGCAAGTAACACTGTTGCAGTGTTTGGGCAAATATTAGGAAATAATAAACTGCGGTTTCAGTATGAAATTAAAAAACCATGACAATTTAATCCAATTAAAATGAGCCGCTCCACTGAACTAAATAATGTCACTAGCTTGGGTTAACTTTTGAAGTTGTCTAGCTATTGTATAAATTAGCCCAGTCACAGCCTTCCTGCAATCTGGCTCATCATTAGGGATTTCTAAGGATACAATTGCAAAACACTTTTCTTAACGACTAATTAAAAAAGGGCTGTGTAGAGCACCAGCTCTGGTTTCCGCTAAGCATAACTGCACTGAAGAAACACCCCCGGCTAATGAGGTACCGTATACTTCAGTTTTATAGAAATGCTGTTCTTACCAAGTTCTCTGATGGTGTAGGAACTATTCAACTGCCACGGTAATTAGTCAAGTATTAAGGTTTACAGGTTTTTTTGCCTTAGGATGAACACACTGCAGCAGCATGAGGCAGGCTGTTGGGGTGTACTGGGGCAGCCTTTTTCAGGGGGCAGGTGAGGGGAGCCTGCCTGGCCCTGGTGCAGCACCCTCGCTGCTACCAGAAAGTTGTGGAGAGATTGGAAAAGTAAGGGGATGGTATTTGGGGTCTTTGGGGTTTTTTCCTCCTTTTTTTTTTCTTTTTTTCTTTTGTGATGTCTGGCAGCAGCTATGTGGTCCCTTACGGTGGGATTTTGTGGATTGGTCTCTGGGAAAAGACAGATGCCAAGTCTGTTGTATCTGCAGAAGGCTGACCTGGTTGTAAGAAAAATTTTATATGGATGCTTAAAAAACCTGTTAGCTCTCCAGAGCACTGTCAAGTGGTTTTAGCTCTAAATTTCCTCCCCTTTGATTGATTCTGCTATTTATTATTATTATTATCATCTAGGCAAAGCTGCAAGGTAAAAAAATTCTCTCATTTGTGGTGAAGTAAATTACCCAGGACTTTCTTGAGCAGGGGAGTGGAAGACAGCAGGAGATTTTGTTTCCTAAAGCAAGCGTTCCCTGTATTTGCTTCACGTAGCCAACAAACCTCTTTACTGGTGTGGGCCAAGTTGATGTCAGAGCCATGTTAAAAATGTGCTGGAAATGAGACCTGCCACTGAACCTGGGAGTGGTTTGTCTGTGCTGGGTGCACGCTTCGCGTTCCCTGACGTGGGCTGTCGCGCCGTAGATGCGCTCCGCTCTGCTGTGCCAGCTCCCCTGGGGCAGCAGCTGCTGGGGGACGTGGTCAGGAAACAGAGAGTGAGAGGGAGCCCGACCTGTTCATGCCAGCCTGTGTGTGGTGGCGAGCGTGGCCCACATCAAAGCTGGTGGATCAGAGCCAGGGCTCGTGGGGTGGTTTGCTGCCATCAGCGCAGCATGCGGTGAGACGTCAGATTAGAGTGGGGTCTGGTAACCCCAGCGGGCATGAGGGATGCACCCAGCCTTGGCTGAATGGCAAGAACGGTGCTTTTTAGCTACCTTGAAAGTTTCCTGTCTGCTTTTCAGAGAGAGGGAAAGAGAGCGACATGAAACCTCTGGAAAGAAAAGGCAAACTCTGTCAGTTAGGGGCCTGATGTCCCTTTCAAGAGGTTGGGTCTGGTCCTGATGATAGCGGGGGTTAGCTCTTGCTGATTTTAATAGCACCAGAGAGCAGTGCCAAGTATCCAGATGTACTTGTCAGCCCCCATTCAGAAGAGGCTGATAAACCTTTCCGTTTCATCCTGGTTTGCAGCAGCAGGACAAATGGTTTTCCAGAGCTTGTGTGATGGTCTAATCCCTTCTGCAAGCACAAGCGCATGTTGGGAAACTTTGCTGGCTTGCAGGTTGTGCTGTGTGTACTGCAGCATTGTAGTGCTGCTTTCCTAACAGAAGGCTAATAGCAGCTCTCCTTGTGAGCTGTCTGGAGACTTTGCTCCATGTCAGCAGTGTGTGTGTGGGGTTGGCTTTTAGGCTTTCAGTAAAAGAGAGCACTGGGGCATCAGCGTCAACTGGGTGGTCTTTCTGTTTCTTCTGTAAGTGCCTGAGCGCTGATTTGTTGGCGTAAGTCTAGTTAGTGAGGGATGATCCAAGAGCAATATTTGCTCTATTTTTCAGAAATATTTAGAATTTTGGAAGGATGATGCTGTAATTTTCCTGCATTTGTTTCTAACGGTTACCTTGCTTTTGGAATTTGGAAAATTAATAGTGTGTTGGAGAGGAGGGATGTTGGTTTTTTCTAAAAAGGCAGCTAGACTTTGGAGATGGTAATTAGAGGAGAATAGAGAAAAAAAGATGAAGAGGTAGGTGGTGTTTCAGATTTATACACTTTGTGTGTCTTTCCTAAGCGTGTTAAATCTTCGTTGCCAAGTAAGTTTCAGAGAAAGGTTGGAAGCTTTTTTGGTCTTGATTTATTTCCACCATTCCCCAGCTCACGTGACCTTTTCCTTCTTTCTGTAGAATTAATAAGTATCTGTCCATTTCTTTCTGTGGCTTGGCAGTGCCTGGGATCAGCCAGCAGTATGTGCCATGGCTGCTTCCCTTCCTCTGGCTGAACATCTGGGTGTTCCTACCCAACAGCTGTCTGCACTGCCATGCACTGGAAATCTGGGGGAGCTCTGGGCTTTGCTGCCAGTCTCGGGTATTACAATTCTGGCGCTGCAGTGAAGCTACTACCCCTTCACTGGATGTTGTCAGGAGCCCCTTTCTGGGAATAGGTTTCCCTCCCAGATTAGTTTATCTTTTAAAAATTAAAAAAGAGATGATTCTTGACCTGAGATCAAACACTGAAGCAGTTTCTCTTTCTTTAATACTTCAGCCCTGAGGTCTGTGTTGGAACTGACTTAATATTCAAGCCTAAAGTGCAGAGATGTTTCCTCTGCATTTTTTTCTAGATCCTTATCGAGGAAGTAAATGAGAGCCTCATCTTCAGGAACAAGTTTGGACAAATAACTCAGGGTTTGAAGTTGGGTGTTGGGATTGTGGCTTTTGGGCAGATGATACCTCTGTGGTAGGTTTGAGGCAATTACTGCAGCTAATGGGATGGAGATGGTGGACTCTGGAGAATAAGCCGTAAGTCTTGGGGTTTGTTTGAAGTTTTGATGGATCTGAGTCTTTGTGGTCTTGGTGTTAAGTGTAATTTCAGGGTGACCAGATCAAGGCCTAATTTCTTGGCTAGCAGAGGTGCGAAATGTGAAAAAGCCCATGTCAAACACACAGCCGTCATCTAATGCCTCCCAGGAAGGTGGTGGAGAGCTACCTGCCATCCGTGGCGGGGAGCTTGGCATTTTGGCAGGGAGTCCTGAGCTTGGAAAAGAGCTTGTTCCTCCCTGCAGCAGCTGAGCTCCCGGTGGGGCAGCCAGTCATGTTCAGAGCTCGCTGTTTGTCCTGCTCTTCATGACCAGTTGTCTTTATAAGATGTCAAGCAGAGGCATATGGATGGCATTTATTAATTACATTATCTCACCAAATTGACTTTTGCCATTGACTAGTTTAAACATTTTCCTTACGGCAAAGAATTGCAGGCTTTAGTAAGGCTCAGCAGCTGAACAAAGGGCTCTTGTCTAGTTACGGAAAAGTACTCTTCTGCCTTCTGAATAGACTTGAGTGACGATGATTTTCAACAGACATGTTGTGTTTGAGAGTGGCCAGCTTATTGAAGGGCCCATGTAAGACCCTACTTGAATGTAAGTCACAAAGGTGCCCTCTGTGTTGCCACATTTGAGAGAGGAGGCACAAGTCATGAGCAAGCAGTTTGGTCCACATTCAAGTTGCTTTGCTCTCGGTGTTGTAGCAAGCATGAGAGAATTACTTGTAGGCTGGCCTGTGAACAGCTTATTGTTTGGTCATCTTCAGTTTATGTTTACAAGATGGTAATAAACTGCTGTCTATAATCTTTTCAGGACTAGTGATTTATCCATAGATTACATGGCACTATTTAGTGATTTGGGTACAAGATTTCTCTTCCTCACATTGAAGTATAATTTGCAATCTCTCGAGTAAAGACTGCATTAGCGTTTGACCCTGTAATAATGACAGCTCTCTTTATGTATGGTGTTTTCTTGATTAGCTCAGCCCTGAGGGATGCTTTCAAAAGCGTACTAGAATTTTAGGCAGAAATACAAAATACGTGTAATCCTCAAAAGTATTGGAAAACTGATTGCAGTAGGAGAAAACATAGCATTTAACAACTGTTTGCAACAAGTATTTCTGTGCTGAACAAATTATATTTGTTGACAAGTCAAGTAGGAAGTTCATTTAAAGTGAAATAATGACTAATATGCCTGGAGAAGAGGAGGCTCTGGGGGGACCTTACAGCGACCTTCCAGTACCTGAAAGGAGCCTGTAAGAAAGCAGGGGAGGAGCTCTTCACAAGGGTTTGTAGTGACAGGACAAGGGGTGAGGGCTTTTAAGCTAGAAATGGGTAGATGTAGGTTAGAGATGAGGAAAAGGCCCTTTAATATGAGGGGGATAGATCACTGGAATAGGTTGCCCAGAGAGGTGGTGGAGGCCCCATCCCTGGAGACATTCAAGGCCAGGCTTGATGAGGCTCTGGGCAGCCTGACCTAGCTGGAGATGTCCCAGCTTATTGCAGGGGGGTTGGACTGGATGACCTTGAGAGGTCCCTTCCAACCCCGTATATTCTGTGATTCTAATAGGGTGGTGATGAATCTGCAGAACTTGGCTTTGTCTGTAGATAGGTTATTAGTGTGTCACATAAGCTGTGTTTAACTAAAGGCTGAGGTGGACACTCCGTCTGAAATCACTGTTTTTAGTTTGTATATAAACTTCTTCAGAAATCTTCCTTCTAAGCTAAATTGTTTTGTTCCAAAGGTGAACTGAGTTGGGAAAGTTCAAATAAAAACCTGTTTGTCTGTGTTTGAGTTGTGAGCATGAAGACAAATACATACTTTGTACTCTTATTAATGCTAGGGAGACAAAGGGACTTGCAGAAGGTCAAATGGCTTGTGGTCTAGCAGGAACTGGATCAAAATATTCAGAAATGAGCATTGTCAATAACAAACAGAACATATTGTCTATCTAAATACTGTGTTGTCAGACATGTTTTGTTCCTGCTTGATTAACCATAATAAAGCAGAATAGTCTCTAGAGGTGCTTCTGCACTAATATGGAGGTCAGCTGTCACCTTTCACATCAGTGTGAAGTGGCCCATCCTTATTTATTTTGAAGTGTATTTCAGAGGTATGACTGTAATGGTCTCACAGAGCTGCAGGAAACACTATTGCTAAAGTAATGGCCTGGGAGGTGAAGTACTTCTCAGGAAGCAGCTGGGTGCGTGACCGGTGTGGCCTCAAGGCTAAGGATGTTTTGAGAGAAAAGAAAAAATGTAATGTACTTGCTGCCACACGAGTGAATAATTTAAGTAGGTCTTCCACCTCTTCTGGCTTCCCTAGGATCCTCGCTGGTACGTGTACGCCTGTCCCTTCATTAGTTCTACAAGTAGAAGCAAGCTTTCCTTTTCTCTGTGCTGAGCTGCATAAATTCCAGCTGTGGTGACTCTGCAGTACATGCAGGAACAGCTGGCTGGGCACAGCAACAGGAGGGCACAGCTGTGACCAGCCAAGCCCTGTGCGCTTGGTCTCTTTTGGCTTTAAGAGCTGAATCTTTGTTTTCTGGACTCGGGTCTGCAGGGGAAGGTTAATAGAGGGTTTGAATACATGGTATATCACACCGGCTCCTGAGATGTCCTGGAGACAGATTCTTCCTTTTCTGGGCTGTTCATACATGCTCGCTCTGGACGTGGAGATCCCAGAATCATCATGTTACTTAAACTGGTTAGCAGGTGAAAGCCCCTACAAAGCCTTTCTTTTCAGATTCAAGTGTTGTGCAGTTCCATCTTCAAATACGCAGAGGTGTGACATTGGTGGTGGTCTTATTTAAAATGAAAACCTGCAAGGGAAGCAAAGCGCAAAGGTGAAGCTCATTCGGAGGAATGGAAATGCAGCATCAGTGGGACATCTGAAAATTGAGCTTCCGTCAAATGTAAATTTGTCACATTGCATAAAAAAACAGGTATGGGTTAGTCCTATAAATAATAACAGCATGTGATTCTTGTGACAAGAATGTGCATAAAATGTCGTTTCTGAGAAGCAAAATTCTGATTTTTCTGTAGGATTGCAGAAACCCAGGGCCTGTCCTGGCCATGGGACTGTGTCTCCTCCCAGCTGGGGGCTCGGGGACACTTAGCACTTGCCATGGGTGGCAATGCAGGCACAGTGAGTGGAACTGTTTGTGCAGCAAGGAGAGGGAGCATCCTCGAGCAGGGTGTGTGAAATGTGGAGATGTTAGTAACTGGCTTGTGTAAGCCTCACTGTAAGAAGGTGAAAAGTTCTGAGGAACTGCTGTGTCAGCATACGATGCTAGAGGAGTAATGCTGTAGCATCATCACTGACTTGGCATCTGTAGTGTGTGGAACTCACAGTTCTCTTTCTCCATAGTAGATCAAAAAAGATGACTAGTGCTGGCGGTAGATAGGAAAAGTTCCTAAAGTGCCATGTGTGTCTTCTGAATTACTGTCCTTGGTGGAGCTGATTATAATTTTTCAGTCATTTCTTGTCCATGAAGGCTGATTTTCCTTGAATAACATCTAAAATGGTATGAAACAAAACTTCCGGGAGTGCGTTTGAAGTTAAATGCCTACTGAGACTTCGGCACTGAGCTCTCTGCAACTGTTGCAGTGGTAGCCTGGAAGGTCTTTGAAACTTTGTGTGCATATATGTATTTTATACAGATTTTTATTCTACATAGATTTCTATTAAATATACTTCTATTTTATATACTTTTATGTATGTATCCTTTACAAAAGGCAGTAGTATATCTTTCAAGTGTCGGGAGAAGAAATGCCCCGCAGAACATGAGAAGGACACTCAGTTAAATAAACAGAACACGATTGCTCTCAAAATTATCTTAATTATTCTCTTGGTCTTAATTAGGCTGGAAGGAGCAGTTTCTCTGAGCTTAACAGGAAAGTGAAACCTTAGAAGGTGTTCGTTACAAAAAAAAAAGTTTTCTTCTTGTTTTCTTCACTTGTGATCTAATTCACAACAGTTTTTCTCCATGAGGATGACTTGATCCTCTGTCGCTCCCCCGGGTGCTTTTGGTTTGATTCCCTGACAGAGCCTTCCATCTGCCCTCAAAGCCCTCGTAAGGGGCAGGCACGTTCATTGCTGTGAAAGGTGAATGAGCTGGAAAAATATTGTACCACAGAAAAAAACCCCGTGCCTAATAGTTAGCATAGGTGTGTCCCTGACCTGGCCAGGCTGGGAGGTCACACTGGAACTGCTCAGCTGAGATTGCCTGCCCATGTTGCAGCTCGGGCTGACTGAATTGTCTTTTCACCCCTTCTGACCAAAATGCCTTGATGGACATGTCTATATTCTGTGTGAAAACGTGGCAGATGTCTCCAGAAGTTTCCAGAGTGTGGCAGTGGGTGGGAGGTAGGTGAGAAGGCCCTGTAGCAAACCATGAGATGGCTTCTACTCCTCTGGTAAGAGCTGTGGCCCTTCCCATGGAGAAGCATAGAGCATCTCTTGGCATGCAGAGGGGAGGGATGACGTGAGGGCTTTGAAGAAGCAGCAACTCTGAAAACTGACCATAGAAAATACTCTGATACCATTTAACAGCCTGATCTCCAGCCTGTCGAATCACATTTGGATACCTCGTTGCCACTTAATGGCCTGACTTGCAGCACTTGAGCGTGAGGGCAGTAGGTACCGTGGGCACCAGTTAAAGCCAGACTCGCCTCCTTAAAGTGTGCAGATGCTGAGGAGACAGGGTGTTGAAGTTGAGTTTGACTGGCTGTCTGGTTATGCTGCCTGCTGGAAATGCTTTTCTCTCTGGTGGTGGTGAGCCCAAGCAGCCGTGCCCTGTAGGAGAGCATGCCTGTGTTCCGCAGGGAGGTGGATCGCTTTGCCTTTGTTGAGGCTCAGGCTCAGCAGTAAATCGCTTTCTGCTGGGATGAGGAGGCAGATGTGTGCCCATGCTGGGGCTCACGGGATGAAGGGAACTCCTGAGCTCTTGATAATGCAAAAGCATTGGGTCCAAAATGGTTTGAGAAGTACTCGTAATGGTATTGCTGTGCTGAAAATGCCACTTCTTGCCTGTTTTGTAACTGTAGGGGATTAGAAAGGGGAAATGACCTTTTTTCTTTATTCCTTTTTGTTCCTGTTCTTACTGTATTTCACGACCTGAAAAGCTTATCCTACCCTTGGCTGGTTTGGGGTTTTGTGCTTTCACTGATGCTGTTTTCTTGACCATATCTCTCCCACTTAACCAGGAGCTGGTAATTTGGCATCTTGATGTAGGTCTCTTCTGGTGGACACCTGTAATTGGTCTTCTGCCTGGTGGCATAGTTTGTCATACGCCAAAACCCGGAGAAAATTAATACTGTTGAAGGGTTCCTGATACTTCTTTATGGGTTCAAGAAGTCTTTTGGGCTTGTGACTATTTAGTAATGCTACCGAGGTCAAGTGCCAGTCATTTCATTTTTTGGTTTTCTGACTGTTTCTGTCTGCAGTGGCAGAATTAGGCAGCTTTGGGTTGTGAAAGAAAAAAAAAATCTTAGTTTGGGAAAAAAATGTGGTGCTTCTATAGCATACAGGAGTCTCTGGGATGGTTCGTCACCACGTTACTCCCTGCTGTCTCACATGAACATCTGAGGATCTTCTCTCCACTGGTTTCAATGTGTAAAGGTATTTGACTTGAGGAAGACTAAGGAGAAAACTTTTGGCAGATGCTGTCAGCCTCACAAACGGTAGGTGGGATCCCTTGTCATGAAGCTTGTGGCTGTGCAGTCAGCGCTGGCACAGTGTCTGTGTAGTAGAGTAGCTCACATGGAATTTCTGTATTGGTGATTAGCAACAAAGAGGTCCTAAGGGAGGATTAGCAGGAGTATTTTTTGGGATTTCTTTGTGGCTTCCTAGAGATGCACGGAAAAAGCTAATCTCTCTCTGTGCCTCTATTGAATTCAGCTAATCTAATTGGCAAGCCTCCTTAGAGCAGTCTCTGGCAGCTACTGTAGCAGCTGCATAGTTAGTAGTGTCACCTAACGGGAGAGAAAACAAGCACTGGTAGGAAACTGGAGATGGATGTTCCTGTCTATCTTAACAACCCAAGCTTGCTAGAGGAACTCGGCTGTGAATTTTAAGAGGTGGTTTGTTTTGTTTTGGTTTGTTTTTTTTTTTTTTAAAAAAGGAGAGACTTAGTTTGCAAAGACTTAAAATTCTGAATGCCTCAATTTTCTTACCACAAGTCTTACGTTGTTAAGCTCCACGAAAGGTGGATTTGACCCCAGAGTTACTGTTTTGGCTATAGAACCATCCTTTACCCCTTGAAGCATTCAGTTTTCAGGTTGTGCCATTGTTGTAGTCAATTTTCAGAGTAGTTTATTAATTATACTTTACACAAACATGACTGGAAGTGGGGGCTGGTGGGTTCCATGGCCTGTTCCCCGTGGTGTGAGCCAGCAGGCTGTGTGGGAAAGAGGTGTATAATTAACTGCTTAATGTATCTGGGGAGTGCTCTTTGGCCTTTGCCCTCACAGCTTGACTATGGAGTACAGTTTATTTGGGCATAGCCTTAAAGCCCATTAAGAGCAGGAGCTGGCATGAAGGAGAGCATCAGCCCTGGGCTGACAGTGCTCCAGCAGGGCAGGAGGTGATGGAGCCAGTGGCAATGATGCTCCCTGGACGCACAGTTAGGGGCTGTACTGGGCACCAGAGGGCAGAGACAGATTTGCATTTGAATCAACAACTTGGCACTTTCCAGCTTCACACCATTAATTACCCTGGTGCTAATGTCTTTGAGCCATGGAGATATATTCAGGGAGTGTTTAGTTAAGAGTATGTGTAGGGCAAGTCATCATTTCCCAGTCTGTGCGCAGTTACGCAGCCGTCGCGCTTGAGCGTGTGGTGAGGAGGGATGGGTTCTGGAGGGGCTGTTAACCCAGCAGCGCGTCAGGGACTGCAAACTGTAGGCTGCTGATTGTTCTGCCCAGGTGGAGAGGGCACCGGCCGCTCACGGGTTCGGTGCATTAGCCGGTGGGTCCAATGCACTGCAAAGTGTTTGGTACCAAGTCCGGCGCAGCCTTCGGATGGAGCCGTTCAAAGGCTTCCTGACCTAATTCCGCTGCGGAAGTGCGCGAGTCTTCCTTGTTCCCCTAATTTCTTGCAGGAGGTTTCAGAGATAAAAGTCTTCTTCCCCTACACGTGCGTATATTTAACTGCAGAGCATCTGAATGAAAGCAGGCATTGCAAGCCGGGTGGTAAATATAGCACACAGCTTAGCAGAAATGACCTTCAATTAAGCAGAGGCAGGCCCTTCTCCTGCGCTGTGCAGTCATCAATTAGCTTTCCGTAAGGCCTTTTGGTTTTTTCTCATTTGCTGGGTCTTCTTATGACTAATGACAAGCCTGAAGTGCAGCACTGGCTCTGCATGTACAAGTAAAGACATTTCTTGTTGTTTTTTTTTTTTAACACTGAAATACTGTTTCAGTAAACGCCTCTAAAATGTGAAGCAGCTTATAAATAAGTTTGCTTTCTTTTAAAGGGCAAGAAATTCTTCAGTTATAAAATGTTGTCCATGGAGCTCTGTAAATGTGTCAGTTAAAGCATATAGCATAAGTGCTTTGACTCACCTTTGGATAAATCAGAGCAGATGTAATGACATGTCTTAATGCCTTCAAAAGAAAATGGGGGGAAAACCAAAATCAGTTCCCAGTGGTGGTAGGTGAAGCACGCTGCAGCAATGGGTTGTGCTCCCTTGCTGTCTGTGTAGGTGCAGGCTGTTTGTAGCAGAAGATTAAAACAAAGTAACCTGAACTGAGGGCCTTTATGTTCCGTCTTACCCGTCACTCCTGTGTTTTCTCACACCATTGTCATTGCACTGGTGGTGTAAAACTAATGATTTCCTATCAGAAAGGATGCTTTTTGTTCGGTGTGGGTTTTTTGACTTGTGCTAATGGTACTTCTGAGCAAGGCTGTGCATTGCTAGAGTGCACTTAACTGTGATTTGTATCTTAAATTCTTTATTTGCTCTTTTTCTCTGTAATCTCTTGTGCTTCCAACCTCATTAGCCTGATTACTTTTCTTTATTGTTCTTTTCTTTTGATTTCTCCCTGCTGGTCTTGTGCTGTCAGGCGAGCCAGGTAACTGTTAGCATTGGCACTGCTCTTCAGTCTCGAGTTGCAAGTAGAAGATCCAAGAGCAGAAGGAAAGGTAGATGAAAACCTGGGCCTGCTCTGATCCTTTGCCCACCCTCAGGAATCCTTCTGCTTGCTGAGCTCTCGGCAGTGAAAAAAAGAGAGGGGGGAGGAGGCGGTTGGGAGTGACCGAAGTGTTGGCAGAACTGTTGGGTGTGGAGGGGGTGCTGGCCTGCTGGCATGTCTTGGCCAGACTGTAATTCAAGGAAAGACCTGGGTTGGCCTGGGTTGAAAAGAGTGGCTGTATTAGGGATACAGGCTCCATCTTTGACTCGTCAGCTGTGTCTGACAGCACTGGAGCACGTGAACCAAGTGTTTAAGCAGATGTGGATGGTTTGAGCACTGCATCCCTCATCCCTTTGCTTTTTGGAAAGTCAGAGCATGGAGCCAAGCTGTAATTTGGCATTTCTATCTGCTCTTCAGGTGTTCTTGGAAGCCTTTGTACTCTCCTCTTGAACTAGGGAAGGACAGGAATGGGGGGTGCAAAGTGCTGGTGAAGCTGGTGCTCCTCCTCTGACCTGCAGCATCACTTCAGAACTTGATTTTTCTGCAAATCAGCGTTTGACTGTTGAAGCGAGGGGTAGCCGTGCTCCCTCAGAGGGAGGGGGGCAGGCTGAAGGCAGGCCTAGTTGAAGAAGTATCAGATGACTGAGGGCACTATAATCAAGGTGACAGCTGCTTTCCTTATGCTCTACTGAAACAAAATATCCCAAACCGCTCGACAGAGCCTCACCAAATACATTAACGTCAGTGCCTTTATTCTTTCCACAAGTTGGTGGAATACTTAGCGCTGTTGGCTAATGAAATACTGGACGGCTGATCTCTTTTCCATGGATACCAGAGGGGAGAATGCGGAGTATTGCAGTTCCAAGAGTCTAAATGTCTGCTCCTGCTAACCAGCGTTTTGGAGTGCAGGGAGGGGAGCAGTTTGTCCCCGAGGTGCTTGTGCACCCACTGTAGGTGCTGAGTGTGGCGCAGGAGGAAGAGGGAGGGTGGGCTTCAGCGTGCCTGGAGGGATTATCCATAGCTCAGCAGCTGCTGCCTGGATGCTTGCTTCATACCCTGCATGGTGAGCAACCTGTTAACACAACCCTGTCTCTCTCCCACCCCTTCCAAGGTATTTACACTTGCCCTTAAGTAACCACTTCTTTCTTTGCCAACTTAAACTGACACACTTCAAGATGCTCGGGAGTGAAAAATGGGAGGTGCTACTTGAAATAGCCTTGATGTGCTGCTTGGGAGAAGTGTGTTTGAGGAGCAGACTAAGAAAGTCCTCTCTCAGATCTATTTATACCTTCCTTCTAATATTATCAGTTGATATCATTTCAAACAAAAACTCCTGTGGGTGTCTTAGCCACAGAAAAACACAAAAAAGACCTTGCTGGGTATTGGGCGCAGTTTGTTTCCAGTGATGAAGGACGAGCATGTGTGGGGAAGAGGTTTATGTGAAAGAGGAAGATAAATGAAGATCATGAGAAATTCCCAGTCCTGGGCTTTATTGTGGGACTGTGACTAAAGGTTTAGGAATCTTGCTCTTGTACAAGGCCTTTCCTTAATAGGCTGCTCTACAAAGAAAACTAGTCTTAGGCTTAGTTTTTGGGTTGCCAGAGGCTTGCTCACAGAGCAGTCGGAGAGCTGTAAGCCCCAGTTCCCTTCCCAGGCCTCTGTGGCAGGGTCTGCTGCAACAGCCAGCATCAGAAAAGGGCAGCTTGAACAGGGACGCCTGAATCTGTAAAGACAGCACAGATGAGAGACTGAAAAATTGTGGAGGTTAAAGAGACAGTCTAATTGCTGAGCCTCACTGTATGGAAAGTGTAGCTTTAGCTGTTGCGTGCCACCAGCCACAACCCCTTTCTGGTTAGGAATTGCAAGAACAAGGAGTGAAAGGGCTCTGAGAACATCACCAGGATTAAACTTGACTCATGCAGGCCTAGTAGAGTGAACCAGGAGTTTCACTGAGTGTACTCTAGGAGATGTCTGCAGCAG
>VWZY01012528.1:140616-186136 GCA_013399075.1 Chloroceryle aenea
GGCTCCAGCTGCAGGGTTTGCAGGAGGCTCCTTCCCTGCCATCAGCTCCCTCCACACAGCCCTCCTGTTACTCCAGGCTGCCAGAATGACTGGAAACCTCCCCTCTCCCCAGCCACAGAGCCTTCTCCAGCTTATGGAAAAGCACGTCTGCATTACTGCAGTTGTGGAGACATTTCACATTAGTGACCACAGTTGAGTGTGCTTTGAGCGGTGCTGATACTCCTGTCAGGGCAAAGAAACAGGGTGAGAGTTAAGGTCTTGGTAGAGCATGAACTCTCTATTTCCTGGCTTGCAGCTGCCTGGTCGTTTCCAAGAACCTAGTTTATCCTTTTGTCTTCTCAGACGCACCCGAGTGGGTGAAGTCTGTGCTGTGCAGAGGCTGCGTTGGAAGATGTGCATTTTGAAGCAGAGGAACTGTGTAGTAGTGAGGAAGCAGGAGTATCTGACAAACAGCATTTGTACCTCGTGATTGGACCTGGAAGGTCTGGAGCACTAGGTGCCTCAGTTACAGATGTCCCGTGAGCAGAGGACTTAAGAGATGTAGGCACAGCAGCCACTGTTGCATGGAGGCTTTCCCAGGGAGGCTGGCTACCCTCAAGCATTGCAGGAGGGTGGCTGGGCTGTGCCGAGTCCCAGCTCGGGTGGCAGAGATTCTGCACACCACCGTTTTCAGAATTCTTGAGGATTGTTTTGGGTTTGTTTGGTTTTTTCCTTACAGTGCAAGTAGAAGTTGAAACTGTAAGGCTGACCTCTTGCATGAGGTGATGGCTTCTTCCAGGGGAGAAGGAACGAACACCAAGGAAATTAAAGGGAGAGTTGTTCAAAAAAATTTTTGTTAAAACTATTTTGTTTTCTTTTCCCATAATTATTTTTAATCCTTTCCTGCTGGCATCATAGGAGGCATCAGAAAGCAGCAGTGTGTTCATTAGGTGTGGTGCAGGACTTGTGAAGCCTGACCAAAATGAATAGCCTTCACTAGCTGGTCATTGAGTACATGATCTGGAAATAACTCCTTCATTTTCTCCTGGGGTTTGGGAGATGAAGAGGGGACTTTTTCAGCCCTCTACTTATTTAAAATAATGTGGTGGTGTGCCAAGCAGAACAGGATTTATTTTTTCTAATGCTGGGAGTACAAGCCCATGATTAAGATACTGGCATTTTGTGACTCTTATTTTGTTTTCCTGTATTTTTGATACTTGTGCTTGTATGCTAAGGTGTTCACAAAAGCGTAAGAAAGTGTATTTTTGGGAAGGCTGTGGAATGGGTGACATTTTCTGAAAGGCTGGTGTGTCTCTTATGGTCAAACAAGTATGTATGTATTTTGGTAAAGAGCCTAATGCTGCCGACAGACCTGATTTAGACATTGGTATTTTTGATGTGGAGGGATCTACCCTCAGCTAATGAAAACTGTCAGATGTCCCTCTGCTGAAAATGTGGTCAAGATGATGGAGTAATGCTGTGCTGCTGCTACTCCTCTGTGGGTACAGAGGGCATGGAGAATGTCAGATGGAGAGACACAGGCAAAGAGGAGGGAAGACCCACAGTGTGACTTCACGTGCTGAAATTCATTATGGGACTGCTCACAACCAGCTAACAGCATTCCAGAAAATTATGCATGCTTTGGAAGTGGCTACAGCAACACATGGGAGAGAGGCAGCTTTCCCTGGAAAGAAGGAAAAACCCTCAAGAAAACCCACTTGCTCTAACTTGATTCCTTCTACTTTTGTCTCTGTTGTTCGGTTTGTTTCTTTCATTACATGGAGGATGTGACTACAGTCAGGTCCTCGCTGTACTCTACCCAAGAGCCAAGTGAAGCACTTGATGGAGAGTGAGTGGGTACCCAGCACCATCACTCCTGGCAGAGGTGCCAGGAGTTGAAGGAGTTGCCTTATCCCAGCAGTCCCTGAACTGTTCACCTCCTCCAAACTGGTGCTTCCTCAGAGAAGTGTGATAGCACTGCAAGTTCCCACATGAGAGATGAGGGTGAAGGTGCTGGTGGATTTATTTGTAGGACTGCAGAAAGATGATCTGGGGAAGCGGAGGTGCTCTTGTGGAGCAGAAGACTTCTTTCACAAGGAGAAGCAGGACAGAGTGGCAGGTTGGAGCTGGCTGTGTGGAAAAGAAGCAAATACCCCTGTGGTATTTCACATAGGAACTGATGTGCAAATACACAAACCAATAGGGCTGTTCTGTCAATAATTCAGCATAAGAAATTTCTAGCTCCTGCAAATCAGTTACTGCTTTGTTATGTGAGAAGGTAAAGTATGTGTATTTTATCAGTTTCATCTTTGGAAATCCATATGATGCAGGGCTCTCAGCATACGAATTAACTAAGTTAAAGGTTACGCATCACAGTGCCTGTGGTTGTAACAGTCTTTCTTATATGATAAAAATTAGCTAATATTTTATATAAGCTATTAAAACTTACTTAGTGTTTACTTAAATATTTATTAGCTGCTAAATATCAGCCATTTGTGCCTGATAAATGAGGTTCTTCAGGAGGCAGCTTGTCATGGCTTAAACCCCACTTGGAGCTGAGCATCATGTGGCTGCTCACTCACACACACACACCCCCACCCTGAATGGGAAGGAGAGTTGGGTGAAAAAGGCAAAACCCTGTGGGCTGAGATAAGGAGAATTTACTAGAACAAGGCAAGGGGAGAAGAAACAACAGTAATAACAAGAATAGTAATGAAACACTAGAGATAGTGATGCAAAATACACTGAACCACCTGGACCTGCACAGACAGCCTCACGTCAGAGACCTGTGCACCCTGCCCATCTGATCCTCCCCTTATACAGTGGGCATGACCTCAGCATGGTATTGACCATCCAACTGGCTGGTTCGCTGGCCATCCTGGCTGTGGCTTCCTCCCATCTTCTGGTGAAAGGTAACCCTGTCCTGGCAAACCCAGGTCACAGCTTCAGCTGGCAAGTTCTCTCTCTCCTGCCCGCTCTGCACAGTTCTGCATTAAGTGATGCCTTTCCCACCTGCTGCTCTTTGCCCACATTAGAATGTCCCTTCTTAGTGCTTGTTACCAAGTTTGGGTGGAGATGTTGGTATCTTGCACTTGCCAGCACCAAAAAAGGGGCCAGTTCTCCAGGATGGATGAATCCTCTTAGAGATGTAGATTTGTTTGCTTTTTGGGGAGGATTGAAATGGATCATCTGCTAAAGCGATGCTGTGATTTCTGTCTGGGAATTAAGGTGGATATTATGCAGCTGAGCTTCTGAACACATTTTTCTTTTTAAAATATGCTTTTAAATGTCAATATACTCCTCTCTGAAGCTTAAGTATGCGGAGTCGACAGGTGGGTTTTTAGGACTAGACAGTCTTTGTGGAGAGACAAGTGGGAAGGCTAAATGAAGCAGTAGACTATTGGGATTGCTTGTTCAGCTTTAGTATCAGGGGTGATAAGACTGGGTGTACTGCAGATCCCATTTTCCAGGACACTGTAGGCCATGTGATGGCATGAAAAGTTTGGGGTGAAGAGGGCAGGATTTTCTACAGAAGAGGAAAAGATGAATTCATCTGTATGCATTATGGCCGTTTCATGGCAAGAATGATCACTACCATGATCAGCGATGTCCTGGCAGGGTAGCCTCAAACAACAGCTTGGGATATGCTGCTAGGTCTTGTAAAAAGAAATTATTGGTAAGTGGTATTTTGCTGATGATGGTTTGCTGCAAAATTGCCTTGGGGAATCAAAACAAATTAAGGACTTCACTTTTTCAAATGTAGTTTCTGCTACCTAGCAGCTGAGGGATTCCATGCATCAGCATGTTTTGCATGGATTATGGAGCTGGATTCAGCTATGTGCTTTTAGAACTTAAAAAAGTCAATACTTCTTAGCAGTTTTGTATGAAGAACACTAGATAGTATATTTCCATTTCAGCCAGTGTGTTCTGTGTGAGGTTTTATTTATAATGGTTTTGTTTATAATTGTGTTATTTATTTACTTTTCAAGAGACCACAGCATATGAAACTTTGAGGATTAAAAGTAACTTTCAAGGGTGTAATTGGAAGCAGTTCTTGCTGCATTAGACTTGTTTTGTAAACTGTATTTATGCTGCTGAATGTAGTCTTTGAATGAAGCCTTATGTACCACCAGAGTTAATATTTGAACGAAACCACTCGCTTAAAATTGCCTGCCCATTACCCCAGATACATTAAATTAGAAACGCTGGTAACACAGTGAAAAGGTTCTTGTTTCATGGCATGACCTGCTTTCCCACCCTCAGGCAGTAAACTTAAGTCTCTTCCTCTGAAGAAAATAGAGTTCAGTCCTCCAGCTGCACATGGCCATCTCAGCGCCGTGAAAGCAGAACCCAGTGCTATCCCAAATGCACAGCTGATCCCACAGCCAGCAGGCATGCATGCGGTACAGTGACGGCGATGGCTCCTTCGAGTGCGCCAAGGGTGAACACGGGCACCAGGGCTGCAGTGCCCGTGCTCCCCTGCCTGTTCCAGCTCAGCCTCTTCCATCCTGCGCCCACTGGGAAGGGTGCCCTGCGGCTGACGCAGACTCCTTGGCAGCCTCGCTGGGGCGTACAGAAACACCTCAGCTTTTGGTGAAGTAAAACCTGATGTTGCAGCTGCTTAAGTTATGGGGAAACAACCTGATGTTGTCTTGGCTGAATGCAAACCAAAGAGTTGTAGAAATGAACAGGTGTCAACTTTGCTGGTATTCTTTGGATGGAAAACGTATTGCTTCAGGCTTTACAGAACACGATTGTGTTCTGAATTTGTATAGGAAGAAGCAGTTCTGTAAGTTCTGTATCTGCTGCGTGATGTCTTTTGCTTCCTTTCCTCTTAGCTACAAGCCAGTATTTGTTTCTTCCCCTCCCTCACATCAGCGTTACTAGTTACTACCACCAAAACCAGAGTTGGGATCAAGATGGTGTTCTCGGAGTATTTGAGAAGGGCAGCAAAAGGAAGCTTATGTTAATGCCATCCTTTTCCTCCTCTGTTCTGAGCAACATTTTCTAGAGCATTTCTTAATTTCCTTTAAGGAATTTGGGATATTCTTGGTTTTGCTCTTGGTTGTATCTGAGGAAGTGCCATCAACTCAAGTGAAGTTTGTGTTGTAGTAATTGGAGATCTTACTCCAGCTCCTGTAGCTTTGGAGACACTGAAGGATGAAATAATCTTGGGTAGAAAGAGGAATACAGAAAGGTGGTGGTGTTTTTCTTAGAGTGAAAGCATGACAAAGACAGCTGGCCTGTTACTTGTTTTGGTGATAGATACATACACATCTGCTTATCTACTTTAGAGGAGTAAACTTAGAGCAATGAAAATAAATACACAATGTCAGAGGAAGGCAGATGTTCAGGTGGCCTCTCAGCAAAGAGAGGAAATGCTTTGAAGTCTGTGCCGTACAGGAGTTAACAAGCACACAAAACTTTTAATTCATTACAACACCTTTCAAAAGACTTTTTTTTTTTTAACAGGCTTAATCAAAGTGATTCTTAAAGTAGATCCTTCCTTGCTCACAGCTTTCTTCACTTCTCTTCCAAGTAGTTTTTGTTGCTGAATCTTGAGGGTTTCAGTCATCGAGGGAGAGAAGTTGAGCTGGCAGCCATTCCTTGTTGCAGGAGTCCACATCTGTTGGTGCACCTGCTTTGCTCTGCTGGATGATGCTCTTTATTTTTCTGGACAGTCCCAGTCTCTACTTATGACTAGATGCTGCTGAAGGAAGTGTTTTGGTTGTTTAGCACTAAATTGTGGTTGATCCATCGCCTCACTTGGCTCTCTTCAGCTTCTGTCAACCTGTAAATAACAACTGTGCAAATGTGATTTGAGTTTGTGCTGTGACAGGTGTAGGCTGGGCTGCGGCCGTGCCTGATGTGTTGGGTATGTGCAGTCGATGTTGTCTGGGGGGGCTGGTGCTGATGTTTAGTTTAGATGGATCGCATCCAGTATTGTTACTGTTGCATCTGTCTCATCTTCTAGGACCTCTGGATTGTTAATAGTGCTAAGTAAAAAGATTGTAGGAGTTTAAAGTGCAAGTGTGTGCTTGTATGGCATCCTGAAGTATTTAAGAGTTGTAAATCAAGTAAGTAAAATGAAAAATGAAGAGAATTTCTGTTTTCAGAACAGTCCTTTACTGTGTGAATATAAAACAGAAAAAAAAAAAAAAAAAAAGAAAAAAGGGGGAAAAAAAGGCAAATCGNAGGGGGGAGAAAAAGGCAAATCGGATGCAACCCATGACTTGAGCAGATGCTCGAAGTTAAGCACTCTGAGCAAGCCCAGAGGGGGTCCCTGGTGGGACTCTTGTTGTGCATAACGTGAGGTATGCGTGGGGGCATCTGATGGAGGCCCAAGCTCAGAGTCACGGGTTGTGGGCAAGCCTTGATAAAAAAGTTGTGGCAAGGCCCTGGGCCAAATCTGACCTCCTTGGAGGTATTGCTGGCTCTGTTAAAATGCTCCACAAAGGGATTTCACGGTTTTGAATTCTTCCAAGACAGGCCAGAGCATGCTCTTGTCCGCTGGAGATCTGTTTATTTATTTGTAACTTACAAAACAATGCAGTCCATTTTAGTGCTGTAGAGGGAGGAGAGAATGGTACAAAATTCAGCGTAAGCACCGATTGTCATGAGCACTTAGGCTGATGCTGCACAGGTTGCTCTCTTCAGTACAGTAACTCAGGGAAAAGTGTGGAGGAAGCAGAAGGCAAGTGTTGTGTTGGGATGAGCAACCAGGCAGAGCAAGAGGAGCTGACAAACACAGAGAACAGACAGCTGGCTGTCTTGCGAGTTTGTCCTAGGAACTGCTGCTTCTTTTAAAAAATAAAAAAAATAATGAAATGATACATACTGAAGGCAGTGCTTGGCAGTTAAAATTGGGAATACAGCTGAGAGGGGATGCAGATCACTGCAGACAGGCATGAAATTGTCTCAGTGGAAAAGATGAGTAACTGCAGAGGAGAGTCCTGTACAAGTGGCTCCCTTATTTTGGTCAGCCTGCCAGAGAGAATTGAAATGACAGAAGTCTGTGGATCTTGACAAGTTTCCACCATACTAACTGGAAGAAAGGATGCTTCTTCTGTGCCTCATGTGAAGGACACCAGTGGTTGTCTTTGCCTGTGTCATTCTGCTACCCATCATTCCTAAGTGAAGCACAACACAACACGAGTATGATGTCTCAGTTTCAGTTAAGTAATACTTTCCATCCCCTTGTTTGTGAAGCACCCTTGTTTTTCTTACTTAATGACTGGCAGTTGCCTGCTCTTCTCTCCTCCCAGCTCCCCACCCCGAACCCGAACTACTAAGCAGTGCAGGGATGAACCCACGGCATCTTTCCTCTGTCTGGAGCTGCAGAAGCCTGCCAGAAGCCCTGGGCTGTTGGATGGCCACTGCCTTGAGGACACCTCAGACAGCTTGAGACAACTTCAGACAGAGCCTGGATGTTTGTAAGGCTGGAATAGCACTGCAGTGCCTGGGAATCTGCAGCTGTAGATGTGCTCTAGTGTTGAGTTGGCCAACTCATACCAGCTGTAGGTACTGGTTTAGCAGTGCAGAGGCTGTGCATGTGAACCTGGGGGACACTGCAGAGTTGCGTCCTCCAAAGTTGATGACGCAGGGACTGAGGCCTTCATTCTGCCTTTACCTACTCACCACCCCTGGAAGTCATTTATATTTCTGATTCTGGTTTTTGTTTCCTGCCAGAGAAGCTTTGATGTCGTGTCCTGTATGGATCGGGCACAAATGAGATCTACCTTACTGGAGCGGAGTACTTAGCTTGAAACCGTGCTTACTCCTGAGTTCCTCCGAAGCTGGTTGCTCAGCCCCATGGCTGGGGAGCTGGCAGGATTTGTAGGCACCTACCCCGTGGTGAGTGCAGTAAGGCTGTACCTCCAAAGCCCATAGTCGGAGCAGAACAGAGCAGAACTCTGGAATGCTTTGCTGTTAGGCCTGGCAGATGAATGTGACTAAAAATAGATCTGGCTGCAAACTGATTGAATTCCCGGTTGGCTGAATTTCCATGTAATAGGACTTTCACCATAATTTATCCACTTGGGGTGTATTAGTGATGAAAAGCTGCCTTTCTGCAATCACAGTTCTATTCATTGTGTTTTGTTTGAGAAGCAGCCAGCAGGCAGCGAGCGACCTGCTCATGGATGCTCATGCGTGGCACGTCAGACCCTGCCCTGGCTGTGTGAGGTGCTTGCTGTGGTACCTGCTTCTCCCGTGGGCAGGTCTGTCCTTGGTGATGGAGGGCTGGCCTCCTCCTGAGGCTGCCTCGCCAGCAGCAGAGGGAGAATAGTGCCTTGGAAGGTAGAAAAAACTGGTGTGGGCTACATGGCAAAGAGGTTTTTCTTTTGGAAGCTCTGTTTTATTTGACTGGAATTCCAGCAGCCGTGCTTCATGCGTGGCTGTTGGGGAAGCAGGTTTCCAGACTGTTGATGCAGTGACTTGACTGGTGCCAGCAGTCGGTATGACCTGCATCTTTCCCTCACGATCTGTGGCACCTGCTTGTGTAACGTGGATAAAAGCAAAGCAGGCAATGGAAGTTTTTCCCCCTCCCCTTCTGCAAATGAAGCTGAAGCTTTGGATCTCTCTCAGTTAGGCTAGAGGAGTACGCTTCCAAAAGGGGTGTGTGTGAGTTTGGAAGCACAGTGTAGTCTGCAGGGAGAGATTTCTGCTAGCATGTCACCTCACCCTGCTTCCCCGGCCTTTTGGAGAACTTGACAAGAAAAGTGTTGTGTGTAGTTTATGACCTGTTCATGTAGAAATGACAGTATCATACCACAGACACACATTTTTTCACTCTCTTCCCATAACTCACCTTTAACTGCTTCGTTTTAGAAAGTGTATGCATTGTAAAATTCTGTTTTAAATCCTTTACATATGTTCTGTGGGACGTTTTTTTAAAAATCTACTTTTTAAAATGTTATTAACTTCCAAAGTCATTTCCTTCAGTGTTGTGCGGTACTTAATGAGCGTTCTTCCCATTTCCTGAAACCTCCCGCCTTTCTTGGTGTATAATGTTTCTGCAATTCATTAAGCTTTATAGGAGTTTCCTCTAGTGAATGAAAAGAATTTCAGGTATTTCAGGAATCTATGAGCAGCTATTTCATAATAAAAGCCGGAACTTTTTTTTCCTGGTAGTCTGAGTTTTGAGAGAGATGAGTCCTGAGAGCTCAGTGTTGCAGCCTTGCTGAAGCTGGATTCTTCAGCTGTGTAAAAGAAAGCTGTAGTCCTCAGTGAGGCTGCGGAGAACAAACATACAGGTCCACACTGCGTCAGAGAGTCTCTTGTCACAGCACTAAGCAAGCACTGAGGTCTTTATCTAAACCAGAAGTGCCAGCAGTGGTGTCCTCAACACAGCCAGGAGCTCAGGGGACTGGAGAGCCAGTCCCCTTTGAGTGCCAGGAAAAAGTGAGTAACTCAATTACTGGCAAATTCGGTAATATGCTACAAGTCTGTCTCTGGCAAGGTGCCTTAAATAATTCTGTTTTGAAAAGACATCTCGGGATGAGCATTTTGCCTTTTGGAAGAGTAATTCTGCTAGATGGGCTTCGCTCTATGCAGCGAATTGCAGTATCTGCTGTGAGAGCCCTTCAACCCTAATGCCTTCCTTTTAGGAAGTGGTATTGCTAATGGGAAGTTGTAGAGATTAGGTCATATCAGTGCCTGGTTTCTGTCAAACAGCTCAGCAGGAATTGCTGCGCTCTCTGCGAACAGATTCAGTCCTGTAAGGGTGTGTCTTTCTATCTCAAATGAGATGCTGTAGTGAAAAGTTTTGTTTCATGACTGTATTTAAGAGTATTGCCTTGAAATCATGGAGGCTTTTTGTGCTTCGGTTTACTTAGGTTTAATTTTTGAACAGGGATTCCCTTGAGCTAGGCACTCGGTGTTACTTAAGGCAGATAATAAGGTAAGTATCAGATGTGGCTGATTGTTTAATGGCCATTGATTTTCACTGTATAATTAAGGTTAATGTTTTCCTGAACTTATTTAGTTTTGTATCTTTTTCAGTTAGTGTCTAATATAAAGGATAGGTTTGTAGGCTACCTCTGCTCTAAGATTTTTTATTTTTCTCGTGTGATTTAATTATTTCTGAGGGAAAAAAACCTCTCTGCTTTGGCCTCAGTGTTTCAGCAACCTATAACATTAGAGGAATACGTCAAAGTCTGAATTTAGCTAAACTTTTCTTTTTCCACTCTCATCAGTAATGATAAGGAATGCCTTTCCATAATTTAAGGCTGCATCTTCCAAGGGCAGTAATATCACCTGTGCTCTGGGTTCAACCCAGGCAAGGTGGGTTTCGGTCCAGTTGCTGAAGAAGGGACATCTCTCAGTCAGTAGCTCCAACAAAATAAAGGTCTCTTTCTTCTGTTGTCAGAAGCAGCCTTAGGGTTTTGCTGTTGGGCAAAGTTACCCCCTAATAAATAAGTCTGAATTTATGCATAGTACTTACGGTGTATCAATTTTAGGAAGGAAAGAACATTATTTCCAGAGTGAGGCACGTTTGATTTAGTGCTACTGGTTCAAGGCAGTATCAGCAAGACGCAGATAAATCTCACCCGTGAGTTTGAAAGCAGTAGAAACATTTAGATGGTGTTTCTCTTCATAAAGGAAAAGATCTAGGCCCAGATAGTAAAGTTCATCGAGCAAGTTTAAACTGGAAAGGTGTTTTCTGCCTTAAAAGGACAGAACATACATAGAGCATGCAGCTTGCTAATAACCTGTAGTTACCTGTGACTGTTGTTGTTGCAGCAGCTACACTTTGTGTGAAAATGAAGGACAGTCGAAAGCATATGCAAGTTTTCTAAACCAGACAAAGGTGTTAAAAATCTCCTCTATCCCCCCAGCTCATACTGTGATCCTGAAGCTGTTGTGAGGAGTGTGTGCAATCTTTTCTGTTCATCACAAGAGATACTTGCATTTAAAAGCAATTAGAAGCCCTTGTGGGAATACCCGTTCTGTAGGAAGCTGTCAAGGCTTTCTGGTTGTATATGCGGTACAGCTTACGTGTTTCTGGCACAAAAGTTAATTGCTCTTGTGTCTAACTTCATCACAGAGCTCCAGCATATAAAGGAATTAAAATCAGGGACTCGTCCTTCCTTGGCAGTGCCTAGGTTTTGTGAGGGATTTTTTCTGTGCTTTATGCAGGCAGCCTTATGTTATTCCAAAATTGTCCTTTTATCCCTTCTAGAGTTATTGTAATAAAACAAACTGCCCAGTTTTAATGGAAGTGAGTGCAGTAGGGAGTATGGTCGTGCATTTATTTATTATTTTTTGACTGCCTGTACAAATTACACTCTAAATGCCATGGTCCAGTGTGCTAGGCAGTCTGATTTATGGTTGAAGAAAAATACCATTGCTAGTGTTTTTGAGAGCCTGGGAAGGAAGGAAGGAAGGAAATAGGTAGCCTTTCTGGTTAGCTCTCAGTGGAGTGTTCTGAAATGCATGGCCTTCAGTCGAGAGAACAAAAGCCCTCTGTTGGTTTATGAGGTTTCGGGGTGTGCCCACACCCTAAAAATGTCATAGTGGCATTTATTTTGGAAGCTTTTATTTGGAGTTCTCATCAACACCTTGATGAGGAGGGGAAGGCTACTGTGAACTCCACTGCCTGGCCAATTTCTGGCTTAATCCAGCCGAGAGGAAAACATCACTAAGAATGCAACAGCTTTTGCAAATCCTGCGTGGACCTGTCCTGCTGGCCTTGAAGGAGGAGTGAGATGTTCCCCAGGATTTTCTGCTCATCTCTGTATAACTATGGCTGGTGATCTGTACACTGAGAAACTCTGGCAGTAGAAGATCTGTAGGTGTTTTAGCACAGCCAGCGGATAACGCTTCATTTTGCTGTCTTCAGTTGCCCATCTGATACAAGATGCAGTTCAGCACTGCAGACTGCAAGTTCTCTTCAATGTTCATTGAAGACTTGCCTTGGTTTTGCAAAGGGACCGTGTGGCTGAGAACCACTACAAGTAAATCTGTTCAAACCACCTCGTAGCTATATGCACCCAAGCGCATATATCAAATCCAGAATATTCCAAAACAGAGTATTTTCTCCAGCTTTTATGCCGGAGGTATGACTAGAGTCACATCTTCTAACCCTATGCCTGTGTCTACAGGCATAAGACTGAAAATGATTCTCTCTATAGTTGTGGAGCCCAGGGCTGTTGAGAGCACTGATGTCTCACTGTGGAGCCAGAACGGCACAAGCCTGGTGAGATGGGTGCCCTCCTCTTTCCCTGCATGCCTTCGTTAGCTTTCCACCATGGCAATGGGGAGGAGGATTGTTCCTTCCCCAAGAAGCTGTGGCTGATGTAGCAGCCTGCGCTCCCACAGCCTCTGACATGAATGTGCTGAAGGTGGCAGGAGATGTGGGGAACTGAATGGATCTCAACAGGGTGCTGCACAGTTCAGATGTACCTCTTCACTGGTGCAGGAGCCATTGCTGGTTCTCAGAGTCTTTCCCACAGCAGCAAGGAGAAACAGTTTAAGCAACTCTTTAAGTTGTGGTGGGGAAGGCAAAGATTGGGGTTCTTGGTTTTCTCTTTATTAGAAAAATTGTCCTAATTGATTTGTTACAGAGGCAAGAGTTCTCACTGCTATAAGCGACAGGTTATTTAAATGATCTTTGAAGGTTTGGAAACTTTCTTCTGTGCTTGGTATTTTTAGTTTAAAAAAGGTAACCTGAGAGAAAAGAATCTTGAGTGTAGTTCTTGTATCCTGCAGAATTGTCTTGCGTATGTGGGATAGGAAGCCTGCACTGACATCTGCTGCTGTGAGGAGCATCTGGGGGTTGGCCTAGACCACATCATCCAAGGTGTTTTTAGGTGATGTAAGTGGACTTCAGGAGACTTGTTGGATGACACCGTGGAGTGATCCCCAAAGCATGTCCTGCTGTGCAGGAGTTGCTCAGCAACTTATCACTGAAACAGGCTTTGCTCATGTTTTATTCAGTACCTGTGTATAGGGAAGGTGTGCTGGGGTTACAAAGCGGAGGGTTCCAGGGGTTCAGATGTCTCTGCAACCTTCATTCAGCATCCTTTGACTTGTATATGCCACTGACCAGTCACTGATTCAGAGACAGCCTCCTTCTGCCTGAAACTCCTCCCCTCTCAGCTTGAAACAAAGAGAAATGATCTTAATGTTTTGTGCCATTTGAGGTACCCACTGTCACTGGGAGGTCCATACAGCCCTGGAAGGTGTGATGGGACCTGCTGGAGGCACATGTCCATCTGGAACAGGAGCTAGGGACAAGGCAGGGTGCCTGAACCCCAGGCTGCGATACATGCCTGTGCTTGGGAAGCTCCCTTGGCTACCGTGACTGGATCTCCTAAAATGAGATTTGGGACACTGAGCTCAAGGCAGCTGCCTGCCCCAGAGTAGATGTCTTTGGAGCTGAATCCCTCTCTTTAAGACTGGTCCTCTGGGCACTTGGGGCCCTCCAGGAATGGGGTTTAAATTCACCATGCCTGTTTGTGCTTTTTCTCTTTTCCTTCTCCCCTATCGCTGACAAACAGAGATGGTCCTGCAGCTCGGGGCCAGGAAACACGCCGATATCCTGTAATTGCCTCTCAGTCATTAGCTGGGAAGTCGCTTTTGTATAATTGTCTTGTTTTGTTCTTGGCTTGTTTGTTCCCACAGCCTCCTGTTACATTAGGACAATATGTCCCTCTCGGAAGGTTTTCTAATCCACTGTAAGGTAATTTCATCTTGCTGACCAGGACACCATTGTCTGTAAGTGCATTGTGTCCAGGTATCCTTAGAGAGTTTTCATACTGTGCGGGCATTTATCAGTAGCCCAGCTCCAATGAGAAGAAGGTGACAGGAATAGGAACGGGAGTGCTGCTGTCTTACGCTGGGGTAATAGGACCGTGGTGTCTCCAGGTAGAATAGGTGTATAATTACCAGAAATGTCAAACACTTTTTAACACAAGCACACCTCACGTTTACAGCTCGGTGTTGGGTCAGATTTTCAGCTATTCTGTAACTGATAGGGGCACGATGCTCTTTTACAGAGAACAGCAAATTTTGAACTGGTTTGGCTGGTTTCTTTCTTATTGCATGATGCATACAGGATTTTTAATTTCGAGCCTTAGACAGATTGCACTTCATTCTTGTTGTGCATGAGAAAATAAAGTAAAATACACAGTCTGCAGGTTCTACAAATCATTGCATCCTTACGAGATACTGAACAGATGTGTATCGTGTGGGTTTTGGGAACTGTATTGCAATTCAGCTATTGCTTTGGTTTCCATTCCTCAAAGCAGCCTGTGGAAAATCTTAGTTCTAAAGTATAATGTTCAGCATGTGTTCTCCAGTAGGCACTGGACGGCACTGGGAAAGGATCTGATACCCTGTGCCGTTCATTTAAGGACTGTGCTGGGCAGAATTAACAACTGGAGGAGAGTTGCAGTGCTCCAGGTGTGGAACAAGACAACTTTCATAGCAGTCATCAAGCATAAGAAGAGGTGAAAAGTTTACCTGGAAGAGTTTTTTTTGCACACAGTACTGTGCTAATTAGCCAGCAGAATTGGTTTTCTCTACAGCCAGGTCCACACATTTAGTTGCATGAGGGTGATGTTTTGGTGCTTGTAGACTTCAGAGCTGAAATAGCTGCCATTGTACATGGCCAGAGAAATACAGCTGCTTCTTGCTGAAAAATCTGCAGTCAGGAATTCTGTGTTCTGTGACTGCTTGCCTTTTTTTTTTCCCTCTTCCTTATAAAGCATCCAGAGAAATGAGTGCCCACTGTCCCACTCCAGGGGTGAGTCACCTGCTCGGTTGGGTTATAATGTGTCATTACGAATAAGCAGAGATCTGTTAAGAGGAGCTGCAAAAATACGGGTCTGCAGTCTGAAGCCATGGGGTTTGGGGTTTTTTCAGTGCATCTTACGGCAGCACTGAGATACTGAGGTTTATTTCTGAGTCTCATCAATGTGCTGTTGTCACGGTAATTGTTCCCTTGGAAAAGACGGACGATACGCTGGTTTTGCAGTGTGTCTCTACTGTTTTGTGCCACTGTTCAGTCAGACCTACTGGAACCTCATGTTGTAGATGCCATTTCGATCAGAGATGGACTCCCTTGCTTAACATGCATTGGAAGGACTTGCTCAGCTGTTAACTGTTAACCTAGGAGTCTGGATTCAGACATAAAACCAGGACTGTGAACAGCCCTCTGGAGAAGTAAGTATACCTCTCACCACTGCTCTGTAGGACTTCCAGCCCTAAATTTAGCTACTCTGAATCGAAGTAAAGTTAGGTGCCTGAAATACAGTGTGACTCTGTGTCTTCCCATCTCCTTAGTCTCATCTGCGAGTTCTGCTGTATTAAAGCCCTGAGTTGAAAAATCTGGCATGAGGCCACTGCTTTCAAAAGTACAAGCGAAGTCTATTGGTAGTGATTATGCTAATTGCACAGAGATTTTAAGAGGGAAAGGAATGCGCATATGACTCTCTGGGGACTCACTTTGATCCTTTACCTCCCCGTGTGGAGCAGAGAGGGGCACTGAGTAGGTGCAGATAATGTTGGAAAAATACTTTAGGTTTCACCCAAGGCTGATGTTGTGTTTTAGGCATGGCACATCTCTCCAGGCCAGATGAGACTCCCAGCCCGTGCAGGAGGCACTGCTGAGACCGGGTGGCTGCAGTCAGCAGCAGAGATGAGCACGGGCACTGCGAGGAGCAGTGCCCTTCAGCTGGGCTCCCTGTCCTGACCAGCACCATGCTGGGCACTTGCTGGAAACTCAGAATTTGATGGTGAGTAAGTGGGCAGGAGCTGCCTTTAAACTAGTTGTCAGCTGCAAGGTGTGAAATCAGCAACTGATATCCCTGTTACAGGGAACTGACTTCACCATGTCTAAATTGAGTGATGTAACTTGTGCCTTTGTGGCACAACCTGTCTGCCCACTCCAAATAAAACAAGGGGCTCTGCCACATAAAATCCTAGCTTTGGAGAGGGCATGAAGGGGAGAACAGGTGATGGTTGTTAGTCATATGTTTTAGATACCACGTCGCAGAGCTCTGTGCAGTGACTTAGGCACGACGGAATAGAGGAACATGAAAAGGTTTAACATTAATCCACTCTGGAAGCCATCTCTTGTGTAAGAGGGATGGCCTGGGCCAGTTGATGTCCAGATGGGGAAGCGGCGTAATCCGGGTGTGACCCCATCACAAGGTGCACCAATCCTCTGGGAGGTACCTGTCTTTAGCTCTGGCCTCATTCCAACCTGAATCCCATGCCCGCGCCAGAGTGCGCACGTCTCCTCCCTCTTGGTTTCCCCCACTGAAATGGAAACACCTTTAGTTTCCCTGAGCAGGGACAGCAGCTGCTGGCGTGCATAGCTTTTGGTGGCAGGGTCTGGGAGTGAGGGCCACTTAGATCTTAACCAAAATGTGTCAACACAGATTGCATTGTTACAAGAAGTAAGCCTTTGAATCCCCAACATGACAGTTGTAATCCCACTGTCATTACAATTTCAAGCAACAAGTCTGAAAAAGATGCTGAGTTTGATGCTGTTGCTTGGGATGGCTCCGAGCTGGAGCAGCCAAGCTCCATGGGTGGCATGGGACTGCAGCTGCATCCTGGGCTCTCTTCTAAGCTGCTGACGTTTCAGAGAGTGGGGAGACGAGAGCTCTGATGGGAGGCTCTGCATGGCTTTGGCAAGTCCTCGTGGTGTTTACTGCAATAATGCAGTCGGAGGGAAGCAACATGGCGAATAGCAGCCGTAGCTGGGGGTTTCACAGAATCTTCTGTGCTTTGCTTTCAAAATAGAAGCCTGATGCTTCACATGTGCCAGGATCATTGTGAATGCAGACTGAATCTGTGTTCAATTCTGCTTTAGCATTGGGGTTTAAACAAGGAGTATGTGCCCTGGAAGTTTTTTCAGCTGCTCTCAGAGAAGCAGTAATGGAAGTTCAGCGCTGAGACCGATAGATTGCTCACAGATTATAGAGCAGCAGTTGCAGACAGTTTTACTGTTTAAACACTGCTTGGTATTAAACCTATTTTATAGCAGACTGGAAAGGCAGATGTCCATTTAATCTGTTTGGCTCCTTCAGCACTGCATAATGTCATGGATGGCAACCTTCTCCAGCAAAATGGGAACCTTCAGCCGCGTGATCCAGCGGTGTAGGCTTGGGAGTGAGGGAGATGCTCTCTACTCTTAGTGGCTGCTCCGATGGATGTGAGATTGAACTTTCAGATGATAGGGCTGGTTATAAATTGATGCTAGGATGTGGTATGCCCAAGGATATATAGGAAACGATGTATCCTGGTTTGAAATCAATAGTAGGATATTAAGTTGATTTCCTAAGATAATATAAGGTGGACAAGCAGTGCGAGATGTCTTGAGCTATCCCTTTATTTGAATCTCATGTATTAGTTTGAGAAAGAAAAGACAAAAAAGGCAGTACTACTGCAGCCTGTCCCTCAGCATACAGACTGTATGTCCTGAGGTTTTGTGGTCAGATCTTTACGTGCTGCTTTTATTTGCTTCAGCAAATGCTGAAGGAGGGGGGCTGGCTGTTACAAACCCAAGTGCGTTCCATTTGGTGTTACCTCTGAATTGCAGCTGTAATCAGCACAGAGAGGGGAACAGCACAACCCCCTTTCATCCTCACAGAATGGGGGTTTGAAAAGCTGGGCCCCACTGGCTGCTCAGTGCCAGCTGGACTTGCTGCAGAGCCGGACCAAAGTGGGCTGGGACAAGTTAATGTCCAGCACGTGTGTGCCTGGGACCAGCTTACTGGAAACTTCTCCTCAGCTTTCTGATGGCAAAATGAGGCTTTTCACTCTGAATGCCAGCGGCGTGCTTCTTCAAACAAGCTCTACAGGAAAACAATGAAGAAAACTCTGCATTGTCTGCAAGGTAGGCCATGGCTTGCCTACAGGGTTGCCTTTGGCTCCCGGTGCCGCTTGCTGCCTGCCCAAAGCCAGTGGCTGCCAAACTGGTGTGTGTGAGGAGCGGCAGCGTTCCCAGGGCCCCTGGCTGCTGATGGCAGGGTCGGTGGGACAGACACTTCCCTCTCTGTCCTGCCCCGTGGCCTGCTGTAGAAAGTGGCGTGACCTCCAAAGCAGATTTCAGTAATATTAGACTTGCAGAACGTGGTCTGGTCGTTCTTTTTAAAAGTGCAAACAGGCTCATGAAGGATGTAGTGTTTGGGCAGAAAATAAAGAGCAAGACCTCATGGTGGCTGGGGCTGTCAGCAGAGCCTCTTGACTCTGCCTGGTAATTGAAAACTGAGGTGTTATCCCACATCTTCGTGCTGTGTTTTAGGGGGTGATCTCTCTTTTTTCAGTGTTCTTAATAACCGTTCATTTTTTCCCCCTTCAAACTAATTTCAGAAGAGTGAAATGGAGGCTTGTTAAGCCTTTTGGTTGCATAACAGGTATATCTGAGTCATAAGCCAGTAGTAATCTGCTCTTGCAGCCCATCAGAGGCTTTCCTGGGGGACTGTATCTTGGGCCCATGTGTGCATACATGTAATTAATGCAGGGCAGCCCCTGCCAGCAGCTGGACTGGGGCCTTCAGTCTCCCGAAGAGGCCATGCTCTGTCAGGCTGTTAACTGAACACTTCCAGCACAGCAAACTCTTGGGGTGCCAGTTCATCTCGAGAAGCTGATTTTTCTGGAAGTGTAGTGCACCTATGCAGTTCTCTGGATGGGTATCGTTACCTTTTGTGGGATGTGTCCTGTACAGGCTTATGTTTTTTTTAAAGAGATGGAATGAGCTGATGCCTCTCCTTTATCAGAATGCCAGTGGCTGCCTCATGGTCTTTCTTTATCATGTCATAATAAACTTCTGAGTTTCTTTTAACAAGACACCTTGGCTACTGACATGAAATGAGTTTTCAGCAGAAATGATCTTCCCCTTCTCAGTTCTCAAATGCTTCCTGGTTGTTGTCTGCCTTCATTCAGTTATTGTCCCTGAAAATAGCATATGAAAGTATCTTTCTTGCCTCTTCTGTCTGGTCAAAGTGAGTAAACAAATGCCGCTTGCTGTGATGTAGCATCTCAGTTACATCCTTGCAATTGTCTTCCCCAACATGCCATGAAAAGCTGCCTCCATTTGTATCATTTGCATTATTGCGTTTACCAACAAGCTCTTGGTCTTAATTTTTTGATATATGTTTATGAAAGAACTTGATTTACACGCTTCATGCCCTGCCCTGTGAGAACTTTATTTTTGATCAAAATATTTAATTTGAGAAGCACTTAAATACAACATAATTGTGTGATAGAAAACTCCTCTACACATTCCACTAAAATCTCGTTGCGAGCACATTCTCCTGTCTAACTACAGATGCACATGTTAAAATGTTCCTTTGCATTGCCTTGCTGTCGTTGGAAAGCAGCACAGTCAATGACCACTCTATTTTTGTGCACACGTGCAAGTGTACTACTAACGTTCCAAAACTCTTCTGTCTTGTCTTGCTGTGGCACATCGGAATGTTTTGCCGTATGGTCTCCCTAAGCAGCCTTTGCACCTCCCTTCTTTGTCCTTGGATTTATTTTTTTTTAAGCTCCCAGAACCAAGGGAGGTGAGCATGTTTGTGCAAGGTTAGGTCTATTAAGCAGCTGTAACCCTTATGCTGATGAAACCCCTTTTTTGTTTTTTTCATTTCCAAGTGCCAAGTGCCACTTCCACTGAAGCAGACAGAAATGGGAACTCGGAAGCTTTCTGATGCTGTCAGCATAGCAACTTTTTTTTATTGCTTGCAGAGAAAAACCTGTGGTTTGAGTTAAACTTTTGTCATTAGTCTGGGGGTAGTCTTGTAAAGTGCAATTGCTTTGGACACATCTGCAATGAAACCTTAAGAGAATTTGTCCAATGATTGACAGCTATATGGAGCAGATTATGTGCTGTATTATTGAAGCAGAACTGTCGGAAATAAGGTGCAGATAATTGGAATGCATGTGTGCTTTCTCTGCAATAACTCTGGGTTGACCGGTTACTTACCCATTGTGCCCACTGGTTTTGCTGACACCTGACTGCATTAAGTAGTGTAAAGATGCCCCTGCTGAATTAGTTGCTTCCGTAAGTCATTGCTTAAAAGGTGTTTCTGTGGTACTTGCAAGCTCTACTGAATTAATAGCTGAGAAAACTGTTCCTGCCATTCACTCCACAAGGTTTGAGAAGGAAATAGGAAAGTTGATCTAACATTCAGAAATAAAATATCACTAGCAGAGATTTGTGGACTCAGTTTATATCAGTTTAAATATTTCTGTTACCCCCTCCCCCAGCAGCTTCCCCTGTATGCCTAGGCCCTCAGCTAAGAGTCTAGTTATCAAGTGTGATACAGAAGTTGGTACCAAATCTAAATCTCTCTCTGCCTGCATGGGCTGTCTTTTGAGTATGTCTTCAAGTGTACCATTGGGTTAGGCCAGGGTAGGTCTTAGTAGCTCTGATGACACCAAGGAGTAGTATGGGTCACCAGCCACGCAAGCTTTCACAATCTGAAACCAAAGTAAAAGGATGAGCAAGAGTTGCTTCCCCAAACAGGATCACCTCATAAATATTTAGATAAGCTGTAAAGGATAATCAGCATGGATGAGGCTGCTGCTTGACTGTGGCTGTTCATAAGTTACAGTCCAAAGAAGATGCTGTGTTACCATCAGCCTTCCCAGCGGGTACCCCAAGGCATGAGCCTGCAGCAGCTTTCTGATGTGTGGGGATATGTCGGGTTGAGCTTTGCTTTTCCTACCATGCCACAGCAATATGATCCATGAGCTCGAGACCCTCATCTGATAAGGGAATTGAAAGTAAAGCAGAGTGTTATGGTTTTGAAGTATGAGAAATTCACCTGCCTTTTTCCTCTTCCCTTCCTTACCTCCCAAGCCAGGTAATGTGTTTTCTTACTCAGTAGGTAAATACATTTGCTAGCTTCTATTTCTCTGATATATATAAATGCCAAGAAGGCAACAGCAAGTGTGCAGGGTAAATAGCACGCTCCTGAAAACACGTGGGTTTGGTCTGTTTTGTTTGCTGTACATTCAGGTTGCCCCCTGCCAGGAGGTACCGTCAGTGTGTAGCCAGATTCCTGGCAGCAGGGCAGTGATCAGTAGGATATTAGAAGCATATCAAGAAAGTGGAGGTGAAAAAAAAAAATCGATAAAAAGGGAAGTTGCCAGACCTCTTTCTGGTTTCTGCTCAGTACCTCCTCATTTTGTGCTGTATTGTAAGCAGTGCTTTAGCAATAGTGCAGACAAAGCCTAACAAAGAGACCTGCTTGCTGGCAGAAAGTTGCTTAAAATAACTTACTGAGGATAAAGAGGCAGCCCAGGTCAATAATGCCGTGAAATCCTCACTGTGTAACAGCTCCAGGAGCTTTTGTAGGCGTATGGATTTTTAAAAGCTTTAGAGCATTGATAAGGCAGTGAAGATTGTAGAGTGCTGCTAACCTTGTATTGATGGTGCTGAGACAGTCGTGTGAGGATTTCAGAGTTTGGCTCTAGAAATACTGAAATCTTTGTTCCCTTCAGCAGAACTCTCATTTAAAGTATGAATGGTAGAAAGAAAGGGTTGTTCTTTGTTAACAGATACTTAATACCATTAAGAGTCTTTGTTGTATTTTATTCTTTAGTCAGATTTATGACTGCTAAAAGTGCTGTCGAGCAACTTACATGGCTTGCTTCCTTTTAAATCAAGGGAAGCTAATTTATCAGGTACAGTGTAATTTATCCCTACCTTAATTATGAATGTAATTATTTTGGTTGTAGTTCTGTGTAGCATTATTTTTTAAATGACAACTGAAGGTAATCAGTATGAAGCTTTTTTCATCCAGTTTTCATTATAAGAAGCCACTCATGATAACTGGGAGAGATTATGTTATCAGTTCACTAATCCTTCAGTTAAAGCAGCAGCTTTCTTGACCGTGCTTTAAAACAAACAACAACAACAACAAAATGGTTATGTGCTGTTTGAAGGTGGTCCCCTGTATAATTTCAGCTGAAACATTTATTTTGAGAAATTCCTAACTTTAAGAGTTGCTTGATGCATGTTCTGCCACATCAGCACACACAGTGCATAGGGAGGGAGTAGCACAGGGGAAAGGGGCAGGAGCTGGGGTTGTGGTAGGGAGGGGAACCTCTGTGGAAGATCAGGTATCAGCCTTTCCACTGCTCATGGAGTAACTTTTATTTTAGTGTACCCTGTGCTGTGCAGTTTCAGCTTGATGCTTTCTATGTTCATTTGTGGGGAATTTTAAGAGCAGACACCTGAATTTCTTCTGCTTTCTTTCTGAATGCAGCCTTGGGCTGTGTTTATCTTCAGAAGAAATCATCCCCTGCGTTTCTTTGCCCAGTCTGATGCTGCAGAGCAAGCCCTGGGGAGCCACCAGGACAGTGAAAGGTGGAGGGAGGGCAGGAGGGAAAATCCTTCCTTCCTGCCTCGGCCCCACCTGGCTAAGAAGTTGGCTGGTGCTGCTGGCAGTGTGCTGTGTTCCCCCTCCCAGCCAACCAGTCTGTCATCTTTAGCTGAGGAGTCAGGCAGGCTCGGGTTAGTGATGCCTTCTCCCGGGTGGAAGGAGGGGCATCGTGCCCGAAGGGCAGCATACCAGACAGAAGACGGCTCCTGAAGCCAGGTAACCTGTACTAGCTGCCGTATCTCTGATTTCTCTCAACTGCTTTTATAGTAAAAGTCAGTAGTGGTGATTTACCCCATCTGAAGTAAACTCACTTCTTATCTTGTATGCATCAAAGAGGGTCTGACCACCAAGCCTTTGTAGCAAAACTGCAGTTACGTAAGACAGGATCAAAGTGCCGAATCCAACAACTTCATCTTGTAGACCAGTGAGGTGAGTGGGAGCTGGCGCCTGGAAACAGCACTAAAGTAATCTTTGTTGTGTTACTGTTTGGGGGTCTGGGATACGACGAGGTATGGTAGAAAGATGTACCTGGTCTCGTCAATGCTTTTTGCGTTTGCCGTTTCCATCTGCGAAGACTGCACCAGCCTGTATATCTCTATACAGAGATGATGGCTTCTGGCCCAATCTGACCAAGTCTTGGATTTACCAGTGCTTTTCCTGACAGAGGACAAACTGATTTCCTAGCTCTGTGTGTCCAGCCACCCCCTAAGAAGTTCAAAGTAGTTGCCTGAACAAATGAAGTCATGATTGCTTTCATGAAAGAAGTCAGCATGTGCAGCATGTTCGGCTGGCTAACGTGAAGTTCACGTTGAACTGCAGCTCAGTTTGCATTTTCCATCATTCAACAGTACCAATTTTGAGCAGCTGATCTTCTCTGTCAACCACCTGAATTAGTATAAAGATGATGATTTGGGTTTTTTTGTTTCTTTGTTGGGGATTTCTAAAGGTACTTGTTTAAAGGGTGACTCATCTTGAGCGCACAGCCTGTGTCTTCTGTTGCAATGAAAGTAGGAGTCCCAATACAAAGGTGTTTCATCGCTTAAAGCTTATTTGAGCACTACTCTCCTTGAGTAAGAATCTAGTGAACCTGGGGAATGAATGTGTTGCCACCAACATTCATCTCTGTTCTAGAGGATTCAGGATTCCTCTTCAGAGTAGTTTATGACCATCTTCTGAAATAGGTTTTGTGGTTTTGGAGGAGGGAGGGAAGTTTCTTAGCTAACTTTCACAATAACACACAATTTAAGAAAGATCAAATGGATTTTAGATCTACCAGTGGCTGTTTTTCCACCCGTGTGGAGCTTTGGTGGATCATCACCTAGAGCCTGCTGGCTGCAGGTGACAAACAGAAGTGTCCACTGAGAGATTCATGGAATTCATTGTTCAACAAGTAAGTCCCTGTTGAGTACAGGTTATGCATTCAGGTTTTGGAAACGTTTGCTCCTTAAGCTGTTAAGTCCGATTCCTCCTCACCCTTGACAAACTTCAGTTGCCATATATAAACTTTGCTAGTAATATTCAACTGGTATTTAATCTAACTTTAATAGCATAGTTATATGTAATTTCCCTGTTTATGTGAAATTTTGCCACTAGTGGCAAAATTATCTTAATTTAAATGATTTCATGTTAGCTGATTTCTGGGTTCCTCACATAGCAGGGGTTATTTTGTTGAAATCCATGGACTGGAAAGAAATCAATATAGGACTTTTGAAACTGGTGGAGGTTTGCAGTTCTCCCACTACAATTGATTACAGCCCATGTTCTCGGGCTTTAAAAAGAACAATCTGTATTAAAAACATCATTCTTCGGTATGAGCTCAAACAGCTCCAAATAGGTTTCCATGGGGGCTGCCCTGCAATTTGACCACTTCAAGGGATTGCAGTAATCACCAGAGGGCCAGGGCAGCGAGGCAGAGGAAAGGCTGTTACGTGGGGAGTTATTGGCATGCATGCCAGAGAGGTTACCCTGGCAGCTTTAATCATTCATCCTCATTCTCAAGAGGAGGGAGGAAAATATAAGTGTTAGTTCTTCTGATAGATTAGGAAAAAGGATCAGTAAAGCATGAAAGGAGAGGGGAGGTGTCCGTGGAAGAGCTACTGCACACTAGATTTAAAAGCATTGACTGGGGCAGGTACATGTTGTTATGACCTCTGTACCCAAAGCTACCTTCTTGTCCTGTTACTGTCAGGCTTGCGACTGGTGATTCAAAGACAGGCTAACCTCTTCATTCAGCCCTTTCAAAGGAGCGCATTTAGCTTCTTGGTCACGGCTGTGCCTTAAATTTAACCTGTCTGCACATGGCTGATGTGTCCTTAAAAAAACTGATTAGCATTTTGAGCTGTGACAACGATTTGCATAGTAGTTTTGATCCTATTTTTGGTGAAACCGATGGATGCTTTTTGGAAAATGTGCAGAAAATTGCTATGGTAATTGAGAGAAATCCATCCGTGCTGCACATTGCTGGCTGCTGATGCTGTTTCACCTGCACGTTGCCCTTTCATATTTCAGTCTGGAGTAGTGCTTCGGAAGCTGATTCAGCATTGTTGTTTCTAAAATACTTTCCTTGTTGTATCGTGCCTGCGTCAACAGTACAGTTGAAGAATAAACTGTTGTTTGCACTGATTGATGGCTTGGCATGAAAGCTGGAAGGGCTTTGAATCTTTTAAATTTGGGATTCCTGGAGAAACTTTGGTATTAAACTTCTGCTTTTATGTGGAAGCAAGAATTGCTGTGTACTGTACCTAGGCTGTTAAACAGTCTCGAGGCTTTCAAGGTAAAGGAGACAACTACATTGCAGTGTTCAGTTCTAAGTGTCACGTACGAGGAAAGACCTGTTGGGAATGTGGTATGATGTTGAATTAGGGACTTCACATAAACAACACAGTAGTAGTTTGCTTGGGTTGACATATCAGATTTGCCCTGCCTGTCATTTCCAAGTAACCGTTTTTAAGTTGGAGTAAGTTTATGTGGTCATTGGATTAGGAAGGTCCCTCAGTCCTAACTTGTATCATGTTTGGAGGTGATCTGACCATGCAGCTCCCCAGGTCCCCCAGGTCTGGGGGAGGACCAACAAACAGGGCTGGTTCTCTCCTGTTCGGGGTTTTTCAGCATGAACTGAGGTAGAACCACAGGAAACTGTCACTGCTGGGGAAAGACAATAAGAATGTTGCAGTTTTGTATCCTGTGACCCAGGTAGCTTTTCTTGGTGAGTTGTGAGATGAGGCTATGGCACTTCTGAGGTGACTCTGCTCAGGTGAACTGCTCTTCAGTGGGGTTAGCAGTGGCAGAGATCCACAGAGGTAAAGATTTGGTGTTCCATACAATTCTGCATAACTGAATAAAGGTGTTAAGAGTCTTCTGCAGGGTAGATGACAAAGGCATCTTTTGTAGGGGCAGACCCAACCATGGTCTTGCTCAGCTAGTAGTCCTTGAATACTACTTCACAGGGGCTTAAGCCTAGTTGGATAGCCTAGGAAGGCTGTTGGGTAACTGGTGATCTCTTTTTTTTTTTTTTTTGTTGTTTTTTTTTTTTTTTTTATTTTTTTTTTTTTTTTTATTTTTTTTTTTTTTTTTGTTTTGTTATGTTTTGTTTTCTTCATTTACTAAGCATCTGTTATAGCTGGAGAGCATGGAGCAAGTAGTTTGATCTGTCCTTCATCACAAATTGTGCTGTTGGTACTTGTACATAAGGATAGAAAGCTCTGCTTGATCTTGCTGCTATGGTTGCTGACCTCCCTCCTTCATTTTCCATACAGCAACCTCTGTCCCACCCTGGGCAACAGATTTTCTGGATAAGGGATTAGATTAGTAGACTAAAGTTTGGTCTCTGTGAGCATCTAGTAGATAAATGACGCACAACTGGAAATCAGAGTCTGTGAAAAGAAGTGGAAAGAGACAAGCTGTTTCCATTGAAATTTACCTTTAGAGGCCAGAACTTCAGAGAAGATTTATCTTTTTCTTCAAGGCAGGACAAAGCTGTAAGCAGGCCAAAGACCCACTACACAGATCTGTGAGCCTTTATATAGGGAAGAAAAACAATTAAACTTAAGTTATTCTTTTAAGTTCTGTTATCGTCTAATGTACCATGCAGCATGTAATTACACATTAGAGAATATTTCTAAAGGCACAGATGACTCTTTGAAAGCAGCCCCATGAGTTTCTATGACTCTGTGAAGAGTGTGAACTTATCAACTGTAATTTCTTCACTGCATGGCCATAAGTGAAGCATAGCTGATGTGGTGGTGGCTTGCTGGTGTCTCCTTACCTGGGGGGGCAGCTCCCTGCCTTGGAACATTTCCCTGTGAGCACCATGGATGTGGTGCATTTCTTTAGTGTGAGCCATGACACAGACCCCCGAAACGCCTGACATGGGCAAGAGTTGTTTAATTGATGCTGTCCCTGGCAAAGACACCCGTTTTGGTAATTAGTCTGGCGTAACAGACTGTGCACATCTTAAAAGCCAGCATTTTTTGCCTCTTCTCTCTGACATGAGGCAATCTCTGTAAATCAGTTCTTTTGGTAGACTCCTCTATTGTTGAACGCTAGCAGTAGTAGAAGCAGTTTGCAGTACTTGTGTTTATTTTGGGCTCTCTGCCTTTCCTCTGCAGCCATGAGCGGTCAAACCCTTTCTTTATATGCTCTGAGAGACTGAGAGCCTAAAGCTATAGTTTTGTGCAGCATCAGGAAGTTCTTCTGCATGAGGTACAAGGAGCGTGAATAATCTTTCTGGCATGTGCTCCAGCCGCGGTAGCAGCTCTGTGCTGCACCAGGCAGGGTCTCTGCTTGCTGTGCTGCTGCCAGCACCAGCACCATCCCCACAGGCAAACACCTGACTTACAGCATGGGTAGGGACATCCCTACAAAGCCAATCGACTCTTCGACCCTTATCTGGTGAAGGGCAGCAAACGTCCTCTAAGATTTTTAGAATACCTTTGGAAACAAGTTCTCCAGAATGAGTCACGACGATCAGAGGTTGTTAATTGGCCAAGAGCAGCAGTGATGGAGGTGGTGGCTTTTGCAAATTCCGTCCAGGCAATTTCCGTTGTGAGGCTGGCTTTTACATTGGACACGTGGATGAACGGGACTGGCACAGGAACCAAAAGCCTTGGGGAGTGCTTGGAGGGTTTTAAGCCCTTTCAAGGTAAAACTGGTAACTGTGTCAAAATGGGTGGGGGGGCCATGGGCAGTGCAGATGTTGGCTTCTGTGTGAAACCCTTGCTCTCAAACTTGGAAAATTCAGCCCGGGGCCTGTTGTTATGGGAAGAATATTGTCGTTGTGATCGCAGTTACCCAGAGCATGGTGAGAGCAGCTTTCCTGTGGCCAGCACCCACTCCACTAACATCCCTGTTACCTGGGCACTACAGTTTCTCCCAGGAGAAAACGTGGAGTCCCTAGAGTGTTGTGCTTAAGTCACACCACTAATTATTAGCATCTTATTTCTCAAAAAATCCCACAGCTGCCCACCACCGTGCCTCCCACTGCCACGGCTGCTGAAGGCCCCACGCAGCAGGCACAGTGCACCAAGGTGGGCTGTGCTGGGAAGAGTTTGGCCTCCAAGTCCTTGGAATTGGCCACCACCACTCTGAAAGGAAATAATGGGAACTTCCTTCTCCTTCCTCCCTGCCTTCCTTGCCTCGTCACATAAATGCCTCCTTCAAAATGACATTCGTGACAGGGTACAGGTGGCTGCACAGGGATGGGCAGGCTGAAGGAGGTTGGTGAGCCCTGGCAGAGGCTCCTTTCTCAGAACCAGCAGCACAATGATAAATGGAAGGTGGATGCACATCTTCTGGTTAGCACATTTCTCTGGGGAAACCTAGTGCTTTGAGGTGTAAATCTGATTTTTCAGGTTTTGTGCTGTAGAGTATTTTTGGTTTAAAATCCTGGACAAGGTTAATGAGCTCTTAATGGGACAGTCTCATTGGTGAAATAGCTTTCCTAGTGCAAGGAGGCAAAAAATGCTGGGAAAACACCCACCAGCTTTGAGGCTGGCAGTGCTGAGGTCTGTTAGGACTGACTCCTGTTGGGTGGCAGATGATAGTTTCTTTTGCAGGAGGCCTAGAGGGAAACACAGCTTCTCCTACACACAGCTTCAGCAGGAGTGTCTGCAGTGGCCCTCAGGCTTCAGAGGAATGCATTTAGGTAGTTAGCTTTCCAAAAATGTAGTGCATATGAAGAATCCAGCACTTTGGTGAACTCAGGCTCACCAGCTGAACAAGCTTTTATGCAAGCACTAATAGAACAGCACGATCGGCTAATAGAAGAGGAGAATCTGTTTTCTTTCTCATTCTTATGTCTAAGATCTCTTCCTAATCAACAGCTGTAGTGCTTGAAAATTTTCAGAGCCTTCTGGCTCAGATATTTGGATATAACATCACTTATAAAGTATTAGTCTCTGGTTCTGTGCATACTAAACGGGTTACATCTGAAAGACTTCCATCTGGAGGAAAGGGAGGCAACGTACTGTTAATAACCCAGCTGCAAACCTCAAATTCTCTGTCCCATACATATACCCAAAAAGGCAGAGAAGAGAAATCTGAGTGCATCTGTAAGTAATAAAATGTTTCCTTCCATATGTTAGTTACTCATCACTCTTCCCTCTGAGTTTCGAGCAGACACGGCAGACATTACTTCTTTGCTGTTCCTCACAGCGGTTTCTTGGCTTCAGCCACACGATATGAAAGTCCTCAATGTTTTACTCCTAAAACACCCCTGTGTAACGGGAGCACTGACTGTAACAGCAGCACTGGAAAAAGGAATGGCTACGACAGGGCACGTTGTACCTTGCTTTTTACAAATGAAGTGTGCCATCCTCTCCCAACCCTCCTGTCGTCTGAAGATTGTTTTCAGTTTTTTGGCATTGTAATTCTGATGAATGAGTTATGCCTTTCGTGAGGCCATGAATCAGAAAAGCTCCTTTGCTTCGTTTCCTCTCTCGCTTACCGTCAGAATGAGGGTTGTTTTAAAAATATGTTCTGGATGTTCTGAATTTATTAAATTAAAAATAATTTAAAATGTAAGCTTTAGCAAAATAAAGACTGAGATTTAAAATTCAGCATATAACTGGTCTGGGAATATCTTTTATCTAGTATTTAATGGGTGCTAATCTACACTACATCCAAGAGATTTAGATTTATGCCTGTGTAGTCAATAACCAGACCGGAATCAGTGATCATTGGCATGTAGCAAGTGAAGTATTTAGGTCACAGGATTTTGCAGCATTATATTCTTGGAATAAAAATGTAAGTGGGATAACAATGATGATGGATGAGAATGCAATCTCTGTCAAGAGGTAATGAGCAGTTTTTGTAGCTCCAGGGCCAGATTAAAGGACTGGTAACAGAGACATCCTTGCCTGGTGTTCCTGCCACTTTAATAGCTCTGAACATGAGGCGGTTACATAAAAGTGACACGAGGGCCCTCATTTCAGTTGTTAGCCATAGGAAATAGCACCCTAAATATCTGGCCTTCATAATAACTACAGCTAGGTATATGGAGTTAAAATATGCAAGGTTTTTTGGTTTTCCTCCTAAGAATATTGAATTGCTGGTACAGACCTTTCTCTGTCCAAGCCTACTGACAACAGACTTGTTTTTCCAGCTTACCTTTTATGAACACCCTGGAAAGAGTCCACGGGCCCCCATGGCTTTCCAGCTGACAAGGAAGAAAACATTTCTAGAGCAAATATTAAATGAAATTGCTTTTTACATGGCACAAAATTGCAAAGCATGGCTTCAGTCCTTGATACTCACTTAAGCACCGTGAAGTATTCTTTTGTTTTCATTAACCGTCTCTCATTTTCCTAAGCTTAATCTTCATGGAATTATTTTAAATGACTGCACATTTTTTGTTAACTGTTGGGCTTGTCTTTTTATTCTTAAGGGCAGTTTTCATTCCAAGTGGACTAAGACAGCTACAGGCTTCTGAGCAACAGGGAAAAGAGGTGCAAGCTCTGGCTGCAGAGGGGGAGCCCATACCCCAAGTCTACTAGACGGCTTGCAGAGAGAGTCTGTTTGGGGACACGATGCAAATGCCTTGAGATTTTTAAGATAGAGCGTGCTTCTTTGTGCCTTTGGTTTGAGAGGGTGCTCGTGTCCTGCCCCAGTTACTCTAGATGAGAATCATTTGTAGCAGAATTTGGTTGAAGCAGAGGGCTCTGGCTAGAGCAGCTGCAGACCATCTTCCTCTGATGGAGCTTGATGTCTGATCTGAATGCGCAGGGTGTTTGTTGTACTTTATAGCAAATGTTTCTCCTTGTAGTAAATACAGTACTGGCTGTATAAGACTGCGGGGAATAATTTTCTCATTCTGGTGGAGTTGCGCCGTTCACAACGCCAGATATTGCATGGTGTTTAACATTGCATCCTTTGCATCCCCAGAATAAAATACAAGGGACGCTCAAATGTCTGCTGAAAACTACTCTGGCTTTTCTGCCATTTCTGTTGCTCAGCTTGCAGCTGGTTTAAATCTCAAGAACTTCTCAGCATACCTAGAAATGAAAGCTTTTGGCAGCTGAGAAGCCGTAACTCATTGTAGGAAAGGGAGAGAATGTGATGGTGGAGAGCCTGGCTGACCAGGCGCTTGCAGCTTGGGCTGGGCTGGGCTGGGTTAGCTGCTCATCTGTCTTACAAAAAAGTGAATATTTAGAAGAACTGTCAGGGATCATTTCTTTCTTCTCAGTCCTTTGAGGCCAAAAAGGGCAGTTTGTTTGGGGGAGGGGGTTGTTTTGAGGTTGTGTTTGGTTTTTGAATTCTACTACGTTTGCTTTTGATACAGACAGGAGAGGGAATGGCCTAGGGAATGTATTGATTGGTAAGTTTATACCTTTATTCAATACTAAAATTCTGGGCATGGCTGTGTGATGCTTCTGTTCTCATGCAGACTAGTTTTCATTCATTAGCATTTGCAAGCTCAGGCTGTTTCTCAGCTGTTGCCAAATGCTATTGGCAATTCCCATTGTTAGGAAATTTCTCCAAATAGATCTTCGATTTTTTTTTCCCCAGCTTGGTGTTGGGTAACATTCACTACTCACCTTCTGAATAGTGTATGCCTTTTCTATACTCATGGTCAGCCACCTGCATTTCTTTTTAAAAATGCTTTGTTTTTTCCTGCCTGTTATTGAGGAGTGGGCTGTTTTGTACCACGATTATGGCTGAAATAAAATGGGGCAAAGTGTCTTTGTCCATTGTGGCAGCCTGATGAGCAGCAGATATTTGTCCCACGACGGGGAGTTGGTTTCCTATACGGAAACTGGCTCAGCTGGGTTTTAATTACAATACCACCTATATGCATGGAGACATCTTTTAAAGGAATTAAGCCATCTGATGGTGACCAGACCGCCTTGAATTTCTGTTTTGTACTGCAGCTGGTTCCAGGCAGACCATGTGAACTAGCAGCAGAGAGCAGGCCTTTTGTAAACCTATCTTAAAAACAGGGCTTCCCCCCATATCCTACAGGTAAAAGCTGCCATAGAAAGGGTGGACTCTGACCAGTGATAATGTTGCCTTTCTTTTCCTTTGTAGAAGAAAACCAGGGCAACGCTGTTTTAGTTCAGAGCTGTTCAGAGAAGTGTTAGGTACCCCTAGTGCAAGGATCTTTTACTTTGAAATGCTCTAATAATCAGGATGGCCTTTCAGATTTCCATCAAGAATCACTTTTTATAGTAGATCAAACTGAAGAGCAGTTTTCTGCCATGAAGCAGCTTAGAGCAGGAATCTGTTGTCAAAAACCTCCTGGAAAAAAAAAAAAAAAAAAGGAATAAAAAGTATTAAGTGTCTTCAGTGTGTTTTTAGACCTCTGGGGAAAATTTACCTCAGCAAGTCAGATGTAGGTCTTTGTGTATAGAAGATACCCCATTCACAGTTTGTACCCTTTTAAGGAAAGCTACAGTGGCTGCTGAGGAGAATAACATGGACAGTCAATGCCATGCTGTAAAAAGTAAGGTGGAAACCCTTGGGACTCGGAGCAGCAGGTTTGGACACTTACGAGATACAGAACAGATGCATTCTGACATTCAGCTCTTTGACTTAAAATGCCATTTGCAGCTGTCGTACTTTTTTTCCACGAGCTGTGGCAAGTGGGCGCTCACAGAAATGCTGCAGGGGGGTGGCAGTGACAGTGGCAGGTGCCTTCTCGGTCATCGCAGGTACACGGCTCCCATAAGGAAGTTCATGCTCTGATGAGAAAGTGCAAGCTGCTGTGGAAGAAGGCAATTTCTAGTCTTTCGAAGTTTGAATCGTCAATCTAAAAGGATGGCAGATACCTCCTCCTGTTATCAGATCATTTTAGCAGAACATCTCTTCAGTGGGGAAATACTTGCAGACACAAAAGTGAAGTGAAAGCCACGAGAAACCAACTTTTTAGTCTACAGCTAAATTTTAGGAGATGTGTACATTTAAGAATTGGAGCATCTGGCCTGACCAGAATTTTGGAGATGTGCTGTGTGATCTGGCTGTGTCATAATCCTTAATCAACAGCACTGTTGTTCTGACTTGTAAAGAGTTTTATAAGGTTTGGCTCGATACCCCTCCGAGATGTTTTTTTGATGTGTGCTCTTGTTGCTTCCCATTTGAGATCTTCACAGAGAGCTTCAATCCTGGGATTTGCTGTTTCTTATTATGGGAGCTCTGAGGAGTATACTGCAAATCCTACTTTTTCATTCAAGTAGTTAATGAGAGGAAGTGTGATTTGAAGGGTGATTGCTTCCTAAGAATGGGTCGTTTCTTAGTGTTTATTGTGCAGCCTTGGATTTTTTTTTTATGCTATAATTTTACAGATTTCTTTAACATCTTGGAGAAATGCGTTGCGTAAACTGAAAGCATAAACTGTTCATTGTGCCATCATCGACTTCGGAAATAGTAGCAAAGATTAAGAGACTGCTGTGCTGGAGAACTACTATCTTGTTAAATATTCCCTCTTATCTATTTTCCAGAGAACAGATTTGACTTCTGATAAAGATTTATACCTTGACAACAGCTCTGTTGAAGAAGCATCAGGCGTCTATCCAATTGATGATGATGATTACTCTTCTGGGTCAGGATCAGGTGAGACAACACATCACAATTTGATTTTAAAAAGTGTAAGAAGTAATGCAATTATTTCAGGAAGAGCTGTGCAGCTTACCTTTATAAGCTGGAGATGATATTTTCAGTGAGTATCATGAGTACTTGGCTCTCTACGGAGCACTGAGCACCCCTGCGGGCTGGGCTTTAAATATTAACTTTCTGCTCTTCTCTCTTGCTCCTTAGTTGCGTCATTTCACTGCGTTATTTTCTCTCTACTGTGTCTCTGCTTTCCTTCTGATTTGTGCGTAGATCTCTCTGGAGTTTAGAAATAAGGATTAGAGAAGGCTTAGTTCTCCCATGGCATAACGCTAATTTAGCAGCCTGTAAGAAAACATAGCAGCAGCAATTTTGTTTTCCCTTATATGCACTCAGGTTCATGTAAACATGGTGTCCGATCCTTTGTTGTTGTTCTTTTTAAATTTAGAATTCTAGATACTGTCCAAACCGTGAATTTTCTCTGAGGTAATTACATGAATACAGTGAATGAAGACATGCTTAAACATAACGTACTGAGTTCTCCGACTCCAGTACTCTTTAGAGGCATGTAGCTAGCTCATCATTTTTCAAAAGACTGTCAGTGAAACCTCATTAATCATTTATCTTGGAAGGCCTCTTTGTGGAGTATCTTCTGGACTAGCTGGGAGGCTCCAGCCGTTAAAAGTTCTGTGCAGGCTTTTATGGTAGTTCTGGAACAGAAACTTCCTTATTCCTGTGCGTATTTGCTGCGCTGTTGTGGAAATCCATTTATCTTCCAAGTGTGTTACTAATTTGTGTGGTACTGCACTTTTTGTAATCTGTCTTTTGATACTTGTCATTTTTAAAGGGTAAGCTCTTCTTGTAGCACCTTGTCTTCCTTACCTGGTAAGCCACAGCTGAGATTTTTCAGTTGGCTTTTTGTGTTTTTTTTGGTGATTCGGAGAGATGTTAAAATGAGGTCTGCAGAGGTCTGACTGTTGCCAGGCAAACCCAGGCCCATTGTCATTGGCACCTGGGTGATAACCTGTGTTTTGGGAGTCCTCCACAGAGACCGTTTGATGTTGCAGTGTGACCAGAGCCTTAACTGGACCTCCTTGGTGTAGACTACTTGGAGGGGAAATGTAACAGTGCAACTGGAAAAAAATAATAATTTTAAATTAACAAGTTACCTTAAATTAACAGTTACCAGGATCTCATTCTGTTGCATCTTCCTATGCCTATGAGATTGGAAGCTTCAGGAAAGGAGACAGCTTGACAATAAAGAGCAGTACAGACAGTGGTCTAGTTTGGGATTTTTTTCATCCCTCTGTGGAGTTTGGCTGTTTCTAATAATGGATGATTCAAAAGGCAGCCCTGCTTTTGAAGTGGAAAGGACTATATGAGAACTGGCTTCAGATTTTATTGACCCAGCTCGGTGATAAAAGTGGTGCCAGAAGGACAGAAATTACCCCTAGACTTAACCAACGTAACACCTTGGCTTTGTCCTCTCTTGCTGTCCTCTGCCTTGAGCCGTGAGTGGAATTTGGAGTGTGTAACATGCACTCCTCCTACCTCTGGCAATCTCTGTTTCTTTCCTACAAGAAAACAGGAAGAGTCTCATCGTACATTGGGTGCCCCTCCAGAGAGCTCATGTGACAGTTCCCAAATCTAATACTTCTGAACAAGGGAAGAACTCTTAAGCTCACATAATTTTCTGAGCAATCTGTGGACCTGGTTTTATTCAGTTAGGAAAAAAATCTCAAGAGGGAAGCAAATTAGCATCCCTTCCACCCTACTCATCCTGTACTTACTGCTTTCTCTGTTTTTTGAAGGTGAAAGTGTCCTGCAGATGTATCAGTGATGAATTTTCCTCATATTATGCTGAACGTGTCTCTTTTTACTCGGTAGTCAGTGACGTAGCGTTCCTAGCAGGAGGAGCCTTCCCACTCGAGTTTTTTTCTAGATAAATAATTCCACTCCAAGCAAACAGATTCAAAATGAGAACATGCTTATTCCTTTCCTTAGTATGAGGAAAGGCTAAGGCTACCACCAGGTCTATGGAGATAAACTGGATTATCAAACACCGCCTTGCAGGTCTGCAAGCAGCAGGAACATAGGCCAATGTCACTGTAAGCATGACACATTTCAAACTAGGAAAAAGAAAGTGATGGCTCTTGATCTAACATGAAGAGAGTTATGCTCCAAGGCTGAAAGGCACCTTAGGAGTCCAGCAGCAGAAGGGGCTGGGTGACGGGTGGTGGCGTGGTGGGGGAGCTGTGGTTCTGGGGAGAAGGCACGGACACTCTTCCAGGTGCTGATCAGGAGGGAGCATGAAGGCCACGGCCACCTCTGGATGCTCCTGGCCTCAGTGGCAGTGTGCCCAGCAGGTGCTCCCTCTCTCCTGCTGTGCTTCCCCTCCCTGGTGCAGGCAACACACCAAGCATTCATTTACCATTTCCTAAGGTCCCACTCATATGTGCCTTTCGAACTGGCTTGGAACAAGAGCTGCTTCTGTCCCCCTGCTTCATCAGCCCAAGCATGCTTCATGACATTGACTGCCTAGTTCTCCAGGTCCCTTAACATAAAAACTACTGTGACCCTGTTTAAAGTGTGTTTTTGTAGTGTTGGACAGAATCTTGTACTTCAGTATAGTTAGGACTCTCTTTTTTATTATTTCTTCAAGTTCTGTTGTTGGGTGGGTTGGTTGGTTGTTTTTTTTTCCCTCCTCGGGTGACATTTACCAGAGACAGGACATCCTGGACCTGTCCCCATTTATTTCCACTGCAGTTCCCCAGTAGGGCACTAGAATTGTGTTTACTGGGTCATCCCTGGTTACCTAATACTGTGCCAATTAAGGGTTGCACTGGGGGCTCTTCATGTGAGGGAGGGTGCCATAAGCCAGGTAAAAACGTGCTGTTCTGGTATGTCTCAGGCTGATGACAGACAGGGGAGGTTGATAGAGGTGGTGGGCGTGTGTGTGCCCACGGTGTGACAAGTTTGCTTGTGGTGGCAGTAATTCCATAGTCTGATGTGCAATGGCAGACAAACATGATGCTGAAAGATGGGGTGAAATGATTGGATTTGTTTGGTAGGAAGAGTTAAATCACCCACTACTTTGCAAGTAAGAGCGTTCACCCCCATGGGCTTTTTGTAGTGCACAGTTATTTAAGCTGGCCTGATCTTGATTTACTGACAGCTTTCCTCGAGCACCAAAAATGTGACGGAGCATTTGTGTTCCTGTCATTCAAGGGGCAGTTAACAGACACATCACTGAGGGCTGTATAAGGTATTTCCAATCAATACTGCAGCATAATCTAGAGCTATTCCGATGGCTACTGAGATAGCAGTTGGGCATCCTGAAGAAGTTGCAGTGGATAAAAGAAAGTGTGTGATGGTTGAGAGATCTTAATTCTTTACAACAGAGATGGTTATAGGTTTGATTATTTCAGGCTTCTTGCAGTACCCTCACTAGGAGGGCAGAATCGACTTGCAGCGGGATTCAAGGCAGCAAATACGCAGCACCACCACTCAGGCTGGCCAGTTGCAGAAGCCTGAAGAGGCTATCCTACCCTATTTTCAAAGGGTGGAAGTAAGCTGTTATACTGCACCCCTTTCACAGTATTCCTCTTAAGAACCTAGTTTGAAATTACACTCGTGACACTCTGCAGGTTTTTTCTTTCCTCATCTACTTGGATTCAGGGAGGGGGGTGGTTCTGTGTAAAACGAACACGATTCTTTGTAAAATCACAGAGTAGTAGAGATTGAAAGGGACCTCTGGAGATCGAGTCCAACCCTGCAGCCAGCGCAGGATCACCCAGGGCAGGTCACAGAGCAACAGATCCAGGTGGGTTTTGAATGTTTCCAGAGAAGGAGACTCCACCACCGCCCTGGGCAGCCTGTTCCAGGCTCTGTCACCCGCACTATAAACCAGTTTTTCCTTATGTTGAGGTGGAGCTTCCTGCGTTCCAGTGTTGGGGAGGTGCCTTCCCCTTGTTTAGACCTACCCATGCTAAGCAGAGACCTGGCTAGATAAAGCCAATTAGAATGCAGGAACCGTAGCAGTCTGTCTGAGCCAGTACCCAAGTAGGTGTCCTGGTGGTTTTTGGGTTGCCAGGACTAACCCAAGGCCATATGGAAAAGGAGTTTGGTACTTTTGGTGCAAATCTAGGAACTAGTCCAGGAGTTAGACTAGTCACCCCGTTGTTGAGAGGCTGGAGATCTGCATCCTCCGTTGCCAGAAAGGCTCAGCCCTGTAACACTCACTCTTTTATCTGGCAGACACCCCTGTAGCCTGAAGCAAAGGTGGCACGTAAGGATTCTGAAGAGCAGTTGTGATTAAATGGGTCTTATCATTTCATAAAAAGAAGAAAATAGAATTCTGTACTCTCAAAGTACGTTTCATCAGTTCTCTAATCTGATCATCAATTTTAATTTCCCTGACCATTAAAGTCTTCTGTAATTTGGAGGAGCTTTGGAAGGTAAAGCAGAATGAGCTATCCTTTGGGCCCTTACTTCTCAAAGAAAGCTCTTGAGGCAAAGCCAGAAATGTTTTCTGTTGGATGCCTTTCCTCACCTCTGTTTTGAAGTAGGATGTTGTTTATTTGATCTTTGAGCAGCATTTCGGGAAAATACCGAATTCTTGTTGTGAGGTCTTTCTTCTGGAGGTTGCACTCTAATTTTAGTATCTCTGAAGGTTTTTCCAGTATGAGTCTGTGCTGGTAGCTTTAATGGAGTACTTTTTTAATGATTCCAAATGTTCTTTTCTCTAGTACAGAAGGTGGTTTAGTTCTGCTCTTGTTAATGCCCTTCCTTTCAATGCCAAATGTATGGAATTCTTGATTGTGAGCTGAAAAATTTGCTATTGCACTTGTATTTGCAGCCCCCTCCCCCCCCAAGTAAGATAAAGAGTCAGGCTGGAATGAGTGAGTCACACTGTTCTGTTGTAAGAGGATATGTTTTTATTTGTTAGGAATTACTCTTACACACATTTGCTGGATTTATTACCTAATAGTTACTTGGGAAACAATGTCTGTAATGGGCAGAACACACTGAGATTCATAAAGAGTGGTCCAAAAAAGAGGTTGATTCTTTTCCTCTTTGAGGTCTTGCAATAATTTAGTCTCTTGTCTGTGTCGTCTTCCTTCCACTATCACCACAGGATATTTATTAGACATGTCCATTATCTTATTCTAATGGAGCATTCATAATCCAGCAGTGCTTTGAATGTGGAGGAAATTAAATTTAAGGTGATCTTTAAGGGCTTTTCTGTCCTCTTACTATTTCAGAATAAAAAGGCTTCTGAATTATTGGAGTTTAAAAACACGGAACATAAAGTAATAGAAATCTTGCTGTGTGTGGAAACTACTTGTTCTTTTATGTCTGAGGGTTTGATTTGCTGTGTAGGAGATTTTTTTATTATTTTTTTGAAGCAGCATGTTACATGGAAAAACTGTTCAGTTTAAGTCAGGATCAAAGAAGTGTTTTTGTGATTGACTTATTTATGATCTGTAATGAACTGGCAATCATTGAATTATAGTTTTGGGCTCAAGATTAGCAATACTTACATACAGAGAACCACAACACCAGTCACTTACAAAATGGTAATGTGCAACTACAACTCTCCAGCCCCGTTCTGTAACTGATCCCACCGTGTGCCCTGGGGCACACAAAGACTTGTGTGTACACACACATCCCCCTCTCAGGCATGGGGTGTGCAGGCCCCCCTCCTCTGGCTGTGCAGGAACCCCTGCCCACGCTCCCCTGCTGTGGGAGACGTGGGGGCCCCCAGCCCCATGTGATCCTGGGGCCCCACCACCTCCAGCCGCCCCCAGGAGGTGACCCTGTGCCCCCAGGGTGCAGGTTCCAGGGGTGCCCCATGGATAGTTGGAGGTGGCTTCTGGGGCACCCACAAGCTGGGGAGGTGGCCCTGCCAAGCCCTCGCAGAGCCCCCAGTGCCAGGGGATCATGTCAGGCAGGGTCACTCCATCCCTGGGAGCTGCAGCTTTCACTGCAGGGTTCTCCCTGTGTTACAGGTGTCTGTGCTTTTTCCAGACTTCTTTTCAGGATGGTTCCTTCTGTTTACCAATATCATGGTAATTTTCTGGTTACTGCTTAATCCAGCTGATGGACCCCTTCCTCTTTCATGGCATCACTCAGGGTAAATATCTCCCTGGCAGTTTGGAGCACTCTGTTGGCACTCTCCTCTTTATCTTAGCTGGCATTGTCATCTAGGCTACTTGTCTAGGGTGGGCTGTGCAGGCACCCCTACCTTGGTGTCATAGTAAAAGATGTGATTGGTCTGGAAGAATTTCACAGGTCAGTGAAGAGTCACTTTTCTTTTTTTTTGTCTCCAGGTGCTGAAGAGGAGGAGGACAGTGCGGTGATAACAACACCCAGAACACTTCCAAAGTTGCCGACAACCAGTGATGCATCTAGGGCTGAGACAAGCACGGTGAAAACGCAGACCAAGGTGCCTGCACAGACAAAGGTGCGTGGTCGAGGAGCAGCACTGTTTAAAATAGTTCTGCTGTACCCCATTGATGGCTTGGTGTTAACTTTGACTTACATGGATTAAAAAGCTCCCACAGACTTTGCTTAATGCTTCTGCAGCATGTTAAATGAATGCAGAACTGTGCAGTTTTATTCCTACTAGAAAGTCCGGATTTCACATGAAAGGAGAGACACAAAGAATATCTCATGATGCACAAGACATTTTTCTCATGATACCTTTGAGTCTGAGCTGTACGTTTTCCACATCTCTGAGTTACACTCTCAGAGAGAATATTGTCTGGTTTGGTTGTAGTTGGAACATGTGTCAGGTTCCATTTGCTATTTCAGTATTCTCTTCTACTGCCATAGGTAGTATTGTCTAAGTTACCCTCAAAGGCTTTCTGAATCTAACAGACCTGCTGTGTTAACTCCAGAATTATTTCATTCACAGGCTGCTCTTCTGATAAACACAGGCAGTGTTCACCAACTCTTCCCTAAATAGGCTTCCGAGGGCTTTAAACTGGTGGGCAGTGATTTTCATTCCGACATGGCTGATGACAAACAGATCCAGTTACAATGTCTAGCACACCTTTCTGTACTCAAAACGCCTCTTGTGTCTTCTGTTGGTCTGTGTTGTGGGGCCACAGCTTCGTGGGTGCCCGTGGTGGGCAGCGGCTGTGCCAGTTTGTAGCGTGCCCTGTCAGTAAGAGATGCTCTGTGTTCCTTTCTGTGCCACAGTCACCTGAAGAAATCGATAAAGAGGAAAGAGCTGAGACGGATGCCAAGAAAAAGAGCGATGAGCCAGGGGATGACAACGATGTATTCACTGAGAAGCATTCAGAAAACCTTTTCCAGAGAACAGAAGTTCTGGCAGGTGAGGTGGTGTTTGCCAAGGTCTATCTCACCAGAAATACCACGGGAAACAGAGGGGATCTGTGTCAAGTGATGCAAACTCAACAGTCGTGTTTTCTTGGCAGAATATTAAACATGTTCATAGTGAGCAGACAGTGGTTGATTTGATGAGAATGAGATGGGCAGCTCCTGGAGTTATTTAATAGCAAAGGCTGTTGCTAATTCATTTGACAGCCATTGAACACTGCCTGCTGAATATCTGAAGCTTCCACAGCTCAGAAAGGGAGTGAAAGTTGAATTGCAGCTTGTGGTGCAGAGATGTATTTCTCACTTACACTCTCATGAGCACATTGCTGTCTGGTCTGTCTGCTGCCGATGGACGCTGGGAGGAGCTCAGGGCAGAGGTGGGTGGGTGGGTGGATGATCACCATCCTTGGGATGTGGAAGGTCTATTCCCATGCATAACTCAGGGATGCACAGGCTGGCCACCATTGTTTTTCATTACATGGCGGGAGGATTTGGCATAAGAGCAGTTTCTACAGGTGTACCTTTCCCCCATGTCCTCAGAGGGGCTGTTGGGAGCTATGAATGTCACACGGTTTTGGCCACATCTTCCTGTGACCATCACAATGTGAAATAGCCTTAATATCCACGTCGGTGGAAGTAGGCAGGGTGACTCTGGAAGTCTAGTTGGACCTGATACTTTCTATACAGTTGCAAGTGCACGATGAATGTGATACCTCTGTTCCTGCAGCTACGTGAAATGTTCTTTCCTATTACCCATCAACATGAAATTCATTTCAGTCTTGAGTCAGAGTGAAAACTGATGGACAAAAGGGAAAACCCATTTTTGAGCTAGTGTAACAAAATAGTTACTTGTAGGGCTGAAAATGTTGACCACCGAAAAACGAATTTGAAAGAAACGTGCGTGTTACTGTGAGGAATGGTGGCACCTTTGTGCTCTGGCACCACCTGCGCTGTCCGCAGTGGAGGTTTTGGAAAACTTGCAATAACTTTGAGGACTGCGAGTCGTCGGCTCGCTAAGTTGCAGGTGGAATGTCTTTTTAAATGACTGCCCTCATAAACACACGCAGGCTTTCCGAGGATGCGTTTCAGGACAGTAATCATCAAGACAGTTGCGTAGTGGGAGCCCTGTTCTGCAGTTCGGCAAAACAATGGCAAACTCATCGTGTGAGATGAAAAAGAAACGTGGTGGTAAACTTGTTTTTCTGGCATATTGTGAATCTCTGTTTCTTTGCTTGCAGCTGTTATTGCTGGCGGAGTTATCGGCTTCCTTTTCGCAATCTTCCTCATCCTGCTGCTGGTGTACCGCATGCGGAAGAAGGATGAAGGCAGTTACGACCTTGGTGAACGGAAACCATCCTGTGCTGCCTATCAAAAGGCACCTACTAAGGAATTTTATGCATAAAATTCCTACTTAGTGTCTCTATTTATGAGATCACTGAACTTTTTTAAATAAAGCTTTTGCATAGAATAATGAAGACTTTTTTTTTTTCCATTAAAGAGCCATTACGGCACCTTTATGATAAAATCCCATTGTATTTAAAACTTTTCATGTATTCCTTTAAAAATGTAAAATTAAAACTTAACATTTGCAGTGTTCTGTGAATAACAGTGGCAAAGCATTATTTTATAAAACCATTGATGTTCACTGAATCGTTTTTAAAACTTTATGCATAAATATAAAATAATGAAAATTATTGATTTATCCTATGGTTTAATGAAAGTTGTTTAATTTTTGTCGGCATGTCTCAGATTGATCTTACAAGTTAGTTTTTATTTCATTAATTTATCTGTTTCCAAAAAAATGCCTTTTTGTAGTTGTCATGGTGCAATTTGTCTTCAGATAATTCAGATAACAGTAACTTTTAGTGTAAATGTACTTTTTCAGCTCTGTCGACTTTAACTCCACTTTGTATAAATTTAAGTGTCAGAATATCAGTTTTACACTTTGCATCGTTTCTCAGCGTACCTGTAGCTTCAGTGAGATTTGTAACAGCCAATTAATGTGTAAAATTGGATTATTACAAACTGTGTAGTCATATTCTTACTAGACAAATCTCCCGCGAGGAAGATTTGGAGTAAGCTACTGACAGACCTAAGCAAACCCAAAGACTCTAACAGTATTTGAGAAGTTGCTGCAGATTTCTACGGCCACTGTGTTTGTTAATTATTTGCAATTTGAAGGTACAAGTAGGGGTTTAAATTTTTGTTCTTTAAAAATGCATTTAAGTTGTAAACGTCTTTTAAAGCCTTTGAAGTGCCTATGATTATATGTAACTCGTTGCAGACTGGTGTTAATGAGTATATAACAGTAAAAGACAATGTTGGTATTTTATAAGCACAGACAATTCTAATGGTAACTTTTGTAGTCTTACATGGATAGACGTAATTGTAATTTGGGAACATAAACACTACTGAATAAATCATGTGGCCTAATACTGAGAATTCCATCGTGATATGCTTTTGTACGCTTTTCATTTTATGGCTACTTGCTTATGTTTTCCTGTCACAGAGTACATCCAGTAGATCTTAAAGATCCAGACCAAAAGAAAAAAGGCTGTCGATCAGCCTGATCCTCTGACCAGATTTATTGCTGAAGTGGCAGCGAAGAGCGGGATCGTTTACGTCTTGCATCTGGTGTATGAGTTCCGAGCCTTTTGACCTTCACGTTATGTTTAATGGCAGCATTGACACAGACCTGTTCTTCCTGCACGTGTTGTTTTCCGTACTGTAAAATTCTAAGGAGTACCCGCTTTCATTTATCGTGTGTATCGGGTTTGGATTTGTTGTTCTGCTTTGTTTTTCCCCTGGCCTTTTGAAGAATTTGGGTTTATTCTGCTCAGACTCCAGCAGAAGAGCTGAGACAAGTGGAGTATCTTCATAAGAGAAGAAGGAAATATTCCAAGTAGAAGTGAGAAGGCTCTGTTGCTTAGACCACAGATAGGTGTTGGATAGAGGGGCAGGTGGAGAAGACAATAGTCTGCCTCCGTGTATTACGCTTTGTAACAGACAAATGGCTTTGTCTTCTGCTCTGTTAACCTCCTCATTTTTTATCTTTGAGGTTTCCAAACTAGAGGTGTTCGGGACATCATGAACTGCTTCTCGGAAATGGCAATGGATTGTAAATAAGATCTGGGAGCTCTTCAGATAAGAGTTGTGTAACTTGTATTTGTTGATGTCCCAAGTTCAGTGGTCATTTAGGAACAAGCAAATGCTATCCTGTGCTAAAATATTTAATATATTGCTTTTTAAATTACTTATTGGCAAGTTTTTCAAAGCCATACAAGTTCAACAAGTAAAAACAGGGTAAGAATTTAGCAGGTATATCTTATTGTGCAATATTTAGTGAAATTCAATTAGTAAAATAACTGCTTGAAATAACTGTGCCAAGAAAAGAAAATTTCTGGCAAATGCTGTGCCACTGCTGTAAAATAAAGCATTTGTTCAAGTGCCAAAATAAAGTCTACCATGCCTAAACTAATACTTTATTTGTATAGTCTGACATCCAGTTTTTTGAAACCCACTTTGCTTAAAGTAGTAGATCTCAGTTTTCCTTTAAGGGTGCAGTGAATATTGCTGTAAGCATAGCTATCAGTATTAAACATCAGATAAATCATCTCTTTCTTCACCTGTAAATGGATATCAAGAAGCTGGGTATTTACTTACACATGTTAGACTCCCCCTCTCTACCTGGTGTACAGGACACTTTACCCAGTACGCAGACATCTGTTATCATTACGCAGGCTACCAAACACTGTGCTTCTCCGGTTCCTCCTGCCTCTGCTTACCAGGAAAAAGCAGCAGTGAAGTTTCAGCTCTTTCACCACTTGCCTTTTTTCCCCTACACATCCAGAATTTGTGCTGTGATACACAGAAGAGTTTTAATGCTTCAATGATACGCACACAGACTTGAAGGATCTCAGTCCTCCCCTCTCCCTAACAGCAACCTGGAATTCTGTAGCATGCGGTAGGTGCGACAGTAGCATTTTTCACCTCTCCATCTCTTTGTCTTTCTATTTTCAGTGCCAAACCATACTGTTAGGGGGGAAATTCGAGCAGAACTATCATCTTGATTATAAACATCAGTTTTCAGCCATCTGAAAACCAGACTGGTGGAGACAGCCGGCTTCCAGCAACGCTGCTGAGAAGAAATGGGCAGCTGAATGTGTGCCTCTTGCACTGGGGCTTCTTAGCACAAGTTGGTCTTTGGTTTTGATTCCCTTTTGTTCTCCCCTTCCCGGATGTGTTTCTAGCAATGCTCTGGCTACTCGTGGATGTTGCCGGGCAGCTGGGAGTCCCGGTGCCAGGCTGCGGACGCGGCGCCGCCTGCCTGCGGCTAGCATCGGCATCTGGACCTCTGCGATGGCCTCTCCTACACAGCCCTGGCCCTTCTCCGCTGGAGCCGCTCTGAAATTCCTTAGCAACCTGATACGGCATCTCCTTGCGATCGATAGACTCTAGTGCTAATCAAAATACCCTTTTGTTTTCATTTTCCCTAGGCTTGGTAATGGGTACTTCCTCTTGGATTCTTTGGGAGTGAAGCCCAATGCAAGTAATGCAGAGCTTACGTTGAAAGAAGTCTCTCGTCTTTGCTTTATTCGTGGAAAAAGAACTTGAGGAGTTTGTGGTTCCTCTGGTTGCCAGCTTTACAAGTGAATTGTAACCCATGTTTACAGACAGCACAGATAGCTTTTTCCTCACTTGGAGCATCGCGCTTCTTTGAGATAGGATAAATTAAACCCAAAATGTCCTCTTGTATCTCCTAACAAGAGAACAGTATTATTTGTAGTCTCAGGTAGTTGTTATCT
>VWZY01012528.1:200114-238694 GCA_013399075.1 Chloroceryle aenea
CCCCATATTCTCCCATCTGATGTTATTTGTGAAACAAATTTGGGTAAATTGCTTTGTGATTTAAGCACTGGAGCTGAGAGCAGTCCATGCATGTTTTAAGCTTTATTTGAGGAGTTATTATCAGTGGTGATATATCCCATGTTTCTTTGATCCAGGTCATATGGCAAGTTTTATTTAAAATAGAAGCATAATATATATATTTGTTTATAAAGCGTATCTGATCTTTACATGCTTGGGTTTTTGTGGTTTGTTTGTTTTGTTTTGTTTTGTTTTTAAACTAGTTCCATTTACTTGTGGCTGTGGTGCAGCCCTCTCAGCTGTCTCATCATTGTGCTACACACCACACTCTCACCCCACCAGTGTCTGTTTATAGGTCACAAGAATTTACGGAGTCAGCAGTTAGGTTTTGGGGGAGTAGTAGTCAAACTTTCTACTTCCCCCCCCTTCACACACTTCTTCATCTCTGTTGGCTTTTCCTTATTGTTGTAATGCTGGAAGATTTGGCACTTCTCCATGGCTTCTGTTCTCAGCGCACTGGTATTAGAATTAAATGTGTTCAGATGAGAAGAGTTGGCGTTGTTCAGCCCAGGGAAGAGACCTTGTTAGGGCCTTTCAGTACTTAAAGGGGGCTATGAGAAAGATAGAGACGTTTTAGCAGGGCCTGTTGCAACAGGACACAGTCTGATGGTTGTAAACTAAAAGAGGCTAGATATATGGAAGAAATTTTTGACAGGAATGGTGAAACACTCTTAACAGGTTGCCCAAAGAGGTGATTGATTGCCCCATCCCTGGAAACATTCAAGATCAGGTTGGATGGGGCTCTGAGCAACCTGATCTTGTAGAAGGCATCCCTGCTCACTGCAAGGGGGTTGGATGAGATGACCTTTAAAGGCACCTTCCAACCCAAGCTGTTCTACGATGACTCTTCTGAAAATCCAGAATACGCAGCCGGGTTGAGCAGCGTGCCGAGAGGAATGGGGACACGGGAATGTTCCTCTGAAAAACATTCTATAAAAATAATTGTCGGGAGCTTATCAGTATGTGAACTGTATACAAAAAAAGAGATGCATGCTGGATAAATAGTAATTAGAGTAGGCATCTGTCTAATCCAAAATCCCCAAATTACCAGAATGAAACATGCTGCCTAACATCCCCTGTCCCTGCAGACAAGGAAGGATGAAAGTCAGGTACTAGTCGCCCTCTTCCTGAAAACAGGTTCAGCTGTGGCGAGGCAAGCAGCTGGGCTGTTAGCTGCAAGCGTAGCTGCAACTGCAAGCGGTGGGCCGTGCAAGCTCAGCTGATCTTAGCAGATCAGCAGAAGGTAACTTCACTGTAGAAAAAGCTTTCATCTAGGAACTGAATGGGACAGCAAGCCTAAGAAATACAGGCTTCTCGCCAACCTTGCCTGCTCTCCAGGACTTGTTTACTCAACAAGGAAGTAAACATGCAGTAAGGGGTGCAGGATTAGTATTGCCACCAGGTCTTCCAATGGATAACTGGGAAGTCTTTGACATCAGGGAGCAGGACTGATATGTAATTCATTGCCTAAAGCACTGTTCATGTCCTGGCTGAGCTTCCAAATGGTTTCACTCCTTTCTGAGGAGTGACCCTAACATGGAAACCATGGGATGTGGGTGCACATGGCCAGACCCTCATCCTAGACGGATCAGCACTTCATCGAGAAGTTAAGGATGACTTTTTGGCTGCTTCTGAGTGAAGGAGCAGTTGTAACTTTACGTGACCATTACCTCATCAATTGCCTCTGCTTGTGAGCTGATACGTGTGATAAACCAAGTGTAAGCGATCCTCCAGTACCAGTTTCATTTGAATTTGGAGTTGGGTTTACTTAATGAAGACACATTTGTAACTCTGGATTCACTGAAGGAAGCAGTGACTCCATTTTTATCTCAGTAGTAACACCAGAGCCCCAAATGATAGTCTCTGTGCTCATGCTGTGGATAAAGCACTCTGAATTTTATGCAGTCATTACGGGGCAAATGTGTGGTTTTGAAAATCACCATTTATAGCTAAATCAAAGTCAAGTGCTCTCAGTGGGTTGTTTCTGTGAGCTTTTGTCTCCTTAATGAGTGGTCTTGTAACGAGAAACATGTTTGTTCTGTGGTATCTCTGCAGATACAGTTGTACAAGAGTAAGGCATTTATTTGTGCTTGGACAGGTCTCTGTATTAACAACATTATCTGAATTGCATTCTATTCTCCTTTGATATTTTTTCTAAAGATTTTTCCTAACAAAAAACTTTAAAACCCCAACTCTTCAGAAACTGTTGGCTTCAGATCTCTTGAAAAATGCTGATCGAGGCCAATGGCTGATACTCCTGAACCTGAAAGCTATACTGTAGATGTATTCTATGTTTAGCTTTATAGATAATTTGCTGTGTAAGCATCTTACTGAGTAGACAGTGTAGTCAGCGTAGTTCATAAAGCCATTGGTCCAATGCTACTGCACTGCATGAAATATTTTAATGTGAGCACATGAATAGAATTTGAACATATAAATTGCTAATACAGCTACTTTTTCTGTGTACTCAGAAATCCACACAGGTGTGGTTTAGACTCTTTTCCACCTGGAGCATCCTTTCAGGTTTATGCTATTGCTTTCTGGCTGCTTCGGAGAGAAGTTTCTTCTGTTTCAGGCATTGGTTTAGTAATCTGGTAATTCATCGAGAGGTACTAAGATAATTGTGCTCTTTTAGTGTCAGTTGTTCTTTGGTTCTGAGCAGTGTGTTCCTCTCTTTCATGTAAAAAGCCAAAGCTGGTAGTAGTAAGGTGTACCTTTGAGAACTAAATATTCAAAAGGAATGTTAAATTTTGCATTGAAGTACTTCCACGTGGAAACTTCATCCTTCTGGGCTCCCCTGTACATATTTTCCCATGCTCAGAACTTGTCAATCCTCACTAAGACTTGCTAGCCTACAGCTGCTCAGGGTAAGCTATTTCATGAGTTAGCAGCGCGATGGGTCTTGAGTCACTGCATGAGGATTCTGGAGAGAAGCATGCCAACTGTGTCAGTGTGCGCACAAAAAGAAGTTGAGAATTGACACTTTTAGGTATTTATTACTAGCTTACCAGATGCAGTAATTTTTTACATTTATAACTATTTTTCTTTCCTCTATTTAAAAATAAAAGGACCAATACAACCTAAAAATATCTTTAAAAATTCACTTTTGGAAGTAGTATTGCATGCTTGGAAAAATAAGAATTTTCTTACCCACTGGTGTCAGCATTTGTCATTGCCCTCTATGCAACTGGAGTGTCTACTCTTTGGTGTGTTCTTTTTTTAATTTTGTAATGATTATTATTATTATGCTGGCTTTTTTTTTCTTGGATTTTGTATTGGATTTTTTGTAATATGAACATTTGCTTCTTTGCAGCAAGCTTTTGCCTGGCTCCTCTTGGTAGTGTCAGACAAAAGGGAATGAGTGGTCACACTAATTGAAATGTCTTTCATGTGGCAACTGAATCACTTGGAGATGTCTCTTCTGGGTCATTCCTCTTCTGGTTGTTTGTCCATCTTGTCTGTCTGTAGTTCTAAGTCCCTTAGGTGTGTTTGTCTCAGTGATCAGTGCAGTGGGTAGCACTGTGGACCCTGATCTTAAGTGAGACTATTGAATGGAACTGGAAATAATAAACGAAACAAAAAAAAACTAAAACAACCAAGCAAACCAAAAAAAAACACAAAGAAAAAAAACCCAAAAACCAACCCACCAAAATCTGATAGATGTCTGTGGTCATAATTGCCTTTTTCTTTTTTTTTTTTTGTTCCTGCAAAATTGATGATTTTTCATCTCTTAAAGGGCAGTAAAAAGTAACTGGAAGCTAAATGCAGAATCAGAACTGCCTTATTCATGGTAGCTTAGTGCTCTGTGATCAAATGTGTGCTGCACTGCAGAGTAGCTTTTATGAAGAAACGATGCTGGAGCTGTCCTCAACATCAGAAAGGGGTCTGCTTTTGATAATTTATTTCTCAGAATTGGCTGAAAACCAGTTTTCTGTCAGCTCTTTAGGTAAAGAGCAGTTATCTTGTTTAAAGTCTGTTCTTTGCCTTGGTTCTTCAGAAAGTTCTTTTTAAGCTTGCTTTTGGTTGTCGATTGCAGTGCAGCCTGTGGTGGGATGGTGCCCCCCTTGTCCTCTGACACTGAACTGTAGCTGTTTGTTTCTGATGTTGATATGTTGGAATAGTCTGATACTCAGTGCCAGCATTATGCCCTAGTGAACATGATGAAATCATAAATGACATGCTTCATAACACATCTCACTGACACTAATATCCTTTCCCACTCTTAATGTAAGCAAAGAAATGTCTGCATTGTAAAGCTTTTTTTTTTTCCCCCTGTCAATTGTAATGAGAAATTCTTGATGCTGTGCCTTTTTCATACAGTTGTGTTGACAAATTCATGCTTTGTTGCCCTGGAAAGGGAGGGCTTGGTGGGCATATCTTAGAGTAAGGAGGCAAAAGACTAGAATATTAGCTTTCTTAACAAGTCTAGCAAGGTGTTCACCAGATTTCTCAACTTCACAAAGCCACTTCAGTATTGTTTGAAAATGTTGATGTTGCCTTTTTTGCTCTTTCTCTTGGAAATGTTTAACCTGTTAACTAAAGTTGTGTGCATAACTCTTCTCTGAACTTGTTGACTTAAAATGAAAAACTTTGTTCCATATGCAAAGGAAAAAATGCTTTGTAGGTGTATAGTCAAAGATGATTATTATACTTATGTATGGAAATGCTAAGGATTTCAGTTACTTCTAATTCTAGAGTGGTATATAATATATGCAGCTGAGATGATCATCAGGTGTAGTTTTTGTTAAGGCCAGACAGGTCACTTCATCAGAAATCGTGGCCTGTTGCCCTCCATTACATAATTAGCAATCAAGGTTACTTGTGCTGGTGTTTCATCATGCTAAATATCTCGACCTGTAGTAGCATATAGTCACCTTTAAAACTCAGATTTAATTGTTGGAAGGAGACACTCCAATTATTTTTATTTTCTGGCCAAAATCTGGCAGCACAAAGCAGACGTGTTCCGCGAGACTGAACAGCCTTCTGCTGGAACGCTGCTTGGAGGGGCACCAAGAAGTGCCTGTGAGTGCCAGGTACTCTGCACTGTGCTTCCTTTCGGCTCTCACAGGCGTAACAGACCAGCTGGTGACAGCAACAGGCCCTCACGGGCTGCTGGGAACCAAACTTGGTTCGCTCCTCTTACAATGTCCCGCCCTCAGCTTAAGCAGCTTTTGCTATTCAGAGATCTGGATTGGACATTTGCTGATGGCTCTTACCTTCTGGTCTAGGTTTACTCCTAGTATGAAGATAGAGTTCATCCTTTGACCAGGTGTAGTCTGCTAGTCTCCCAATAAACACTCCAAAAGAAAACATTTAGCACCAGAACTGTGGGAATAATTTAACTAAATACAAGACACAGGATGTCTTGCTGAACAGGTTTTCAGATGAAACTTAGTTTAGAACTTTGGATGATAGATGTTAAAGTGTGAGGCCTTGCTGGTCATTCTTGTCTTTGGCACCCCTTACTTGTGGCCTCTCTTCTCTCTCTTGAGTGCTGCATTCTTTCCCATAGCCTAATACATCTTCTCACGTAAGAAAAGATCAAAAATACAGGAGAGGTGTTAGGAGAAGTTTTATGTGGTTCTATTGCTCAATAAAAAGAGGAGTGCTTTTCTCCTGTAGGAATGGCTGATGGAAAAATAGGCACTTCTGAAAAGTTTGTCTCAATTATATAAGAGTTCTATGAAAAAATATAAGATATTTTTCTATCCCAAGGGCCTTTACAATGAAGAAAGGTTCCCTAAATTGGTAAGAGACCGTTAATGTTTTGCCTCAGAAGGGATGCATCTGAATATTTTCTTTCCCAAGCCAGTCTTTATGTCTGAAGGCAGCCTGTTTTATTTTTCACACTAGAGCAATAGTTGCATACTTGAAGGAAGTGTCACTGAAGTTGAGCATCAAAATACCAGATAAAGTAATTGCAGCCCTTTTCTGTTACGTTTTGATTTAATTGTCCAAAGTCATCTTTCCCACCCTCCCCCCAGTTGTCTTTCAACATCATCAGCTGACACCAGCTATGTGCTCTGGCATTCGTTGTAATAGGAACAATATGGTGTATTTCCCCGGCATTGTTTCCTAACTGCCTTCCATTCATTCAGTATTTCTGGTTTAATTCAGTTGTTCTCATCGAAAAATGCCACTGAATTCCTGCCTTTCGCCTCTGCGAAGATAATGTGCTCTCTTATGAGAACTGTTTGTATTCAGAATCCTTGTTCAGAATAGTATCAGCTGCTTCATGTCCTAGGCATTGTTCAGTGGTTTTTTGTGGTGGTGTGTGTGTTTTGTTTTTTTTTTTTCCAACTTAATTTTTGTCTTGGCTGTCACAACTTCTTAGGGGAGCATCACCCGGATCGTTAGTGTGGCTCTGCTGATACAGGGCTCTGCACACGGATTGTTGTGTGATTCTTCAGGATTACTGCCCTCCCATTTAGCAGCACCTCCTGGGTGAGATTGTATCAAGGTAGCCTGTTACTATTCTGAGGCTTGCAGGTGAAAAAAGAGTTGAGCATGGTGGTTCTTCCTGCTGCCTTCCTATGTGAAGCTATAGTACTTCCACCATGCAGAGTATAAATAGGGTATGACCTTTTTCTTTTGCAGATAGGGAGCTATGACTGCAGTGTCTCTGGGTGCATTTGGACTTTCTCTGATTTAATCCTTAGCTTTCTTTAAACATTTCACTTCTCTGTCCATGTAAGTCAGTCTCACTACCTGGGTGTATATGGTCATACACTACTAGGTCACACTGATCTTTGCAAGGATTTCAGGACATACCTTCACATGTAGCAAATCAGGACGGCTCTGAATTTGGTAAAGGTAAAACAACTCAGGGGTTTCCTTTGAAGTTTTGGACTTCCTGGTCCAAGCAATAAGATTTAGTATTGTATTCAGAGTATTCTTGTATCCATATCATGTTGTACTTTTTCCTTGGCTTTAAAAGTAAAAAAGCTCATTTTAAGGACTTCATAATGTAGATGATACCTTTGACTGTGAGTGTTCCCAAAGCCAAGATTTTTCAACTGATTAAATGTTCTCACAGATGACGAATCTTGGTAATTACGGAAAAGCGATCTTTGAGAAATGTCTGCTTTTCTGCTTCACTCTTCAAGAAAGCTTCCCCCTTGACCCCCTTATCTTTCTAAGTGATGGAAGAACTCTATGGCTTTATTTTTAGGCAGAAATCTTGTTTTGCAAGTCCACCTAGCCTTCCAGCCATCCTACTCCACAGCTGTCACAACAAACTTTCTTGTAGATGCTATTAAATGTATCAGACATCACTCTGCTGCATGTGAGTTTGTTACCCTGGGGCTTTCAGTCTTTTCTCATGTTATCAAAACCCACTGCGATTTCAAAGTTCCCTACATTCCTTGGAAGAAAATTAAATGGTACATGGTCAGTGAACTGATAGATACTCTGCAGATTTAGCAGATCTTCAGCAATTAAGTGGTTAATATCCTCAGTTTATTCTTTTCTTTCCTCATTTCCCATAACGATGACTCTTGTGAACTCTCTGTATCCTTTTGTCTGTATTTTCAACTGGGACTTTGGGAAGACTTTGCCACACTGGAGAAGAAACATTGCTGTAGCTTTATTTATCCTATTTATCTTCCCTCTGCTCCTCTTTCAGTTATCTGATTGCTGTAGACAGTGTTCTCATCTGAGAAGTTTTGGGGGTTTTATCCTCTTCCTCTCATTCTCTTCCATCTTTTATGTTTAAGTAATTTGTATTGTGATGGTTTTAATGGTGGTAATACCAGTTAGCCTGGTTAGAGATAGGGTATGCTAAAGCTCTTTTATATAAGGGCACCCTAAAAAGAGAAGATCCCAATGATCTTACCCTTTAGCATCAAAGACAGTAGTTAGTTACAGACAAATCAGCAAATAGATAGAAGCATCCTTAAAGTAGCTGCTTAGCTATTGTTAAGCATATTTTATGGCACTGGCTGCACTACTGATGAAGCTTTGTGCTGTACATTTTATTCTCTTTCACACTCATTGGAGCTGGAATTTATTGGACTTATTTCCTGCCTTTAATTTATTTTTCTTCTGCATACCTACAACTTTTCTCCCCTGATTTTTAAAAAATCCCTTCAGCTTGTGTTTATGGCTTCCTTCCACATTCTGAGTCACAGATGTAGATTGGAAGAAGACCTCTTTAGCTCACCTAGTCCAAACCTCCTGTTTAGTCAGGGTCAGCTGCAGCGTGTTGTCTGGGCCTGTGGCCACTCAGGTTGGGGACATCTTCCCATAGGGACACTTCACAGCCTCTCTGGGCAACCTGCTCCAGTGCTTGACCACCCTCACAGGAAAAAAAAAAAGCATTCTTGTGTTCAGATGGAATTTCTTATGTTTCAGTTTGTGCCCATTGCCTCTTGTTTTGTTGGCAGGCACCACAAAAAAGAGGCTGGCTCTGTGTTCTTTGTACACTCCCATCGGGTATTTATCCTCATTGATGAAACCCCTCCCGAGTCTTTTCTTCTGCAGGCTGAACAGTTTCTTTCAGCATGTGTATGTCTTCCTTGCTCCAGGCTTTCCCTTTGCAATGTTCTGATAGGATTTTGCAGGAAGAAACCTCTTGCTTCTGAGGACTATGTTCAGACCAAGTCCTTCCTTCTGAGTATGGATTGGATCCAGGTACTGCCAGGGCTGGATGCCCCCTATCCACCCGAACCTAAAAGAGCTGGAATTGGTTTACATTCATGCCTTTTAGCTTTGTCCTCATTTTGGAACACAGAGTTTCCATGGTTTCTAAGTGTAGTCTTTCATCCTGGAAAGCTTTCCAGTGAATGTCTTTCGGTTCTTCTCAGAATGGTAAGACGAGCAATGGTGGCTCCCACTTTTTTCTTGTCACGTCAGTTAGGAAGGCTCTACAGAGGGATCAGTGGGCCAAGGCCAATGGTATGAGGTTCAAGAAGGCCCAGTGCCAAGTCCTGCACCTGGGTCACAGCAACCCAGGCAATGCTACAGGCTTGGGGAGGAGTGTTTGGAAAGGTGCCTGGTGGAAAAGGATCTGGGGGTGTTGATCTGTAGCCAGCTGAACATGAGCCAGCAGTGTGCCCGGGTAGCCAAGAAGGCCAACAGTATCCTGGCCAGCATGAGGAATAATGTGGCCAGCCGGCCTAGGACAGGGTATCATCCCCATGTATGCAGCACTGGTGTGGCCACACTTCAAATGCTGGGTTCAGTTTTGGGCCCCTCACTACAGGAAGGACATTGAGGTGCTGAGTCGGGGCCGAAGAAGACCAGTGAAGCTGGTGAGGGGTCCATAGCATAACTCTTATGAAGTGTGGCTGAGGGAACTGGACTTTTTCTAGTCTGGAGAAAAGGAGGCTTAGGGGAGATTNGGAGTCGTAGGGTAGATTTTCTCGCTCTCTCTGACTACCTGAAAGGAGGTTTTAGTGTGGTGGGAGTTGGTCTGTTCTCTCAAGTAACAAGTGGTAGGACAAGGGGAATTGGCCTCTAGCTGTGCCAGGGGACGGTTAGATTAGGAAAAAAAAATCTTGATGGAAAGAGGTGTCAATCCCTGGAAGAGGCTGCCCAGGGCAGTCGTGGAGTCCCCATCCTGGGAGGGGTTTCAGAGCCCTAGAAACGTGCTGAGGGACGTGGTTTCGTGGGGACCTGGCAGTGCTGTGTTAACATTTGCCTTAACCATGGACTTGATGATCTCTTCCAACCAGAACAATTCTGTGATTCTATGATTAGAAGTCCCTTCGATGAAGTGAAAAGTGGGAGGTTTAGGTTTTATATGGTGTTGACAGCTTCACTTTTTATGAGAATACCTTAAACAGGAGCCTGCAGGCAGGGCTGGCGTGGGACTGTTCTGTGTCCTTTCCATACATGCAGGATCTACAGGGAGATGAAGTAGAAGGATTGCAACCTGGTAACGAGCACCCTTGATTCCTGTTGGGGCAAGGGGAACCCCAGATTCTTATCCCTGGTTTAGAAATGGCTATTGAGTACTGAAGAGCCATGATAGAGCTGGGAGAAAGGGGTGTGCTTCCTGAAAGTTTGCTTTCTTCTTGTTTCATTTTACTCTAAACATCTGCTGAAAAAATTCAGTGAATAGTTAAATGCATCAAACAGTTGTGACTGTCCTGTTTTTTATATATATTATTTATTTTCTAAATTTGCCTGGCACTGTAATGTTCTTGCTGAGTCTTTATTAGTGAGATGTGCAAAAATCACTAGTCTCTTTTCCCAGATTATTCACTGGGGGGATAATGTTGCAGAGACTTGGACAAAAAATGTGCTGTTCTTTGCCTGAATTAGCAGGGAATTGGTTTCTGTATAGCAGTCCAAGTGTGTATGATGTTATTTTACCTAACGGGGAATTAATTCTGAGTGCTGCTGGCATTTGGACATGTTATGCTGGACTATTCAAGGAAGGCACAATAAATTACATTCCAATTCTTGTGTCCTTGCCCAGGGTTTGAATTCAGTTATGCTCCTCTTACATTGCAGTAGCAGGTAGTGAACTGCTGTGCGTGGCAGGAGTATGTTCTGTCCACAAAAGCTGTGGAAACATGTCTGTTCTCAGCGTTTAGTGGGAAATTCCTGGAAAAAGTGCAGCTCTTAAATGCAGCTCCTCTGGGGCATCCTTTGGAGCGAGGATGCTGCTGGTTTTCAGTGAGGCCAGAAAGGGCAAAGGAAGCGTTTCTTGCTTAAGGGAAATGTGATAACTGTGGATTCATGCCTCCATTAAAAATATGCAAGCAGTCGGTAGCTGGGGGCTCTTTGAGGTGGCCAATGCTAATTATTTAATCCTCATGTGTTTTCTGTTTAACAACTACATATATCAGCTTTGTCTGGTAGATTTTGCAAACCCTTAAACAAACAAACCCCAAGCCTTAAGTTCTTGAAACTACCTCTGTGAAGTTGTTGTCTTCCTCTACTCAGCAGATTACCTTGCTTGCTTCTTTGTGGATGATGAGCTTGGCAAAAATCAGGGAATGAGCGTGGTCATCCTGAGAAAATTACTGCTGTCTCTAGCAGAGAATGTCTGTGAGCATGTAATTAACTCGTCCAAATGGAAGGAACATGGGGAAAGTACAGAGCATAGCAGTAAAAATACACCAATACCCTCTGTGTAGTGTAACCACAAACAAACAGTAACCCGGACTATAAAAGGCATTTTAGAGTTCTCTTCAGTGTCCTGAGGTAACCCAAGTCGTCTGGTCCCAGCTGTGTAAGACCTTTGCCCTGTCTGTCTCAGACAGGAATGTGTGTGATAAATTGTCATTCAGAGATGAAATCACAGATTATTTTTGTTGCTCTTTTAAGAAAGTGACACTTCACTGTAAAGATTTTGTTACTGCCTTGAGCTCACGTTTATGGGGGATTTGAATAGTTAAGCAGATTAGCTTAATGTTCTTCTGTTGCTAAAGCTGTCCCTTACCTTGCTGTTTCTGAAGGGACCCAGAGAGGCCTCAAGAGGCTGGCAGTTTTTATTACTTACTTACTGGCGGATTTTTAGGCAAATTATATTCCCTTTTGAAATAATCAGTATTTTCATGAAGGTCCCTGAAAATGGCAAAAGTGACAGATCAAAATCTTTTTGGGCTAGTTGTAATTGTCACTTCACTTGTCTGTAACTACTGTTTTTTTAAGTCTCAAAATAGCTGCAGGTAGAGAGCTGATTTAAAGGCCTTATTTCTTACTGCTGATTTTTATCAAGCAAAATGAAGCCTGATATAAATTCAAAGGAAAATGGAACATTTTACATTTCACAACAATTACATTTTCTTTTGTGTATATCAGTGAAGACCTCAGTGTTTTGGGTTTGGATAATAATACTTCCTGGGTTCTATAAGAGCTTTGCAACTACTCCAACTGATTCCAGAAGTCTTTTTGTGAGTTCTGTTAATGGTACAGACTGTTGCATTTATGGGATTGAAAATTTGTAAGATCTTCAAACTGAGAACTTTTAATGATAGGATGGATAAACTATTAACTGATAACACAGGGTCAGCACCCCTGGTGTGGCACTTCTCATGGTGCTGCTGAGGTCATTCCTTAAGAGACAGACCAGTTAGCAAGAACTTGTCTTTATCTGGTAGTTAGGGATTTATGCAATGAAGAATTTCATACTTTCTTCCTGGGGGCATTGCATCTAAATTGCTCTGACATTTTTCTAGTGCAATAGAAAGTGCTTTCCTGATTATGAAGATAGAAATTAAGAAGCACTTTTTTCATGAATGGTATGAGAAATGCTTTTTGTCCAGATGTTTTGTGTGAAGCCATTTGATTTGGCACTTCTGGCAAGTCATGCTCATAACTGCGTGGAGATGCAAAGCTCCTCCTGGATGGGAGCAGCCCTGGGTTTTGGTTAAATGAAGGATGTGAATATTTAAAGAGATGCAGCATTCCAAGGATGTTTCTGAAGACCACAACAAAGATTATATCCAGTGGTCTCAGTATCTTTTTCATTTGCTTTCAATAATTGTGTCTCCGAGTTGAGTTTGCTTTCCTGACAGTTCAGATCAAAGCATTTTCATGATAAGCTGATGTCTTTTCATTTTGGTCTGTCTGCCAGCCCAAATAACAAAAGATATTGCTGATATCTCTATGACTAATTTTTTTTATGTTTCTTTTTTCTTTCTGTCTCTCTAACAGGCCATCTGTGGAAAAGAGAGAAAAAATGAAGTACATGTTCTTAATATTTTTCATGAACTTATTACCACAATATGGTGGGAAATCTTTGAGAAGAGATGACAGCTACCCAAAAACATTTGAAGACATTAAAAATGAGATAGCTGGCTACAGAGATATTGCCAAAGCTATTATTGATCTCGCTGTCCATGGAAAAGCTCAGAACAGATCCTATGAAAGATTAGCTGTTTTTGCAGATACCATAGGACCGAGACTCAGTGGTTCGAAAAATCTAGATGCAGCCATCAAATATATGTTCCGTGCCCTGCAGGAAGACAGGCTGGAAAATGTGCATCTGGAGCGTGTCAAAGTACCACACTGGGAAAGAGGAGCAGAGTTTGCAATGATGCTTCAACCAAGGAATCACAGTATTGCCATTCTGGGACTCGGGAACAGCGTTGCGACTCCTCCAGAAGGTAACTCTTCTGTTTGGAATTACCACTTGCTTTTTAATGCCAAAGTGTGTTCTACCCCTAACAGCTTCTGTCAGGGGTCACACTGAAGGGTTTTTCCTGCGGTAATAGTTCTGCACGACAAGGTGCTCTACTTCTGGGACGCTTGTGCGTGGTTCTGCAGTTTGGTTTCACTCAGTCTGGTTGAACTGGCTTGTAAAGTTAGAGTCAATTCCTGAACTCTCCATTAGATCTCTACCCTTTTGTTTGACGCTGCTGAGCCTTGGTTGCAAAGATTATGCTCCTCCATTGAGGTTGGTGGGAAGCTTGTTCTTGTGATCTGGGATTTTCTAGCCCTTTTTTGCATTTTGGCCAAAGAAATTCTCCACAAGGTGTTGACACATGATTTCTGCTTCTCTTGCTGTACCATATCCTGACAAGCTCAGCGTTTCACTCTGGCGAAAAACAAGGCAGCAGGAAGAGGAGGAGAATCTCATCCTGAGCTTGATAAGTGCCAGCACCTTGCTAAGCATGGCAGTTGGGATCTGTCCCATTGTCACCTTGGAAAAGTCTTTGGCACTTACCTGTTACTGAACGGTGTGCTGCCTTTTAGTGGATCATGTCTGATACCTCAGGAAGGAGAATGATCGTTAGCTGGGCTCAGCAAGATTCAGGTGTTCTGAGCCCCAAATATTAGCTTGCTTCTAAGTGAGATGATTTGTAAGATTCTCTTTTTGTACATATTGATGTAGGGCTTCCTCAGCATTGCTGTTTAAAGGCTGGGTGGCAACCTTCTTCTGTGACTGCTCTCCATAAATAACATCAGACATACTCCTAGACCATTCCAAAAACATTATTAATCCTTTATGAGAAAATAAATTTAGTTTAGGAAATAAAAGGTAACATGGTTCTCATTTTTTCTATTTTTTTGTGTGAATTATAAATTGTTGTGATAGTGAGCTTTCTGTTTGCAGTTAAACCAATCATGTATAAAAGCTGTTTTGTTTAGAAAAATACAGCCCTTCAAAGCACGACAAAGTAAAGCAGGGTAATTTCAGGTATGTTTGGAATAAATCTTTCTTGGTTTGGGAAGCTGCTACTGTAAATTTTGCCGGAGGTATTTCTGTCGTAGTGAGGTAAACACACGCCTGAAATGCAAACCAATTAAACAACTAAAACCATATCTGTTTATCCTGTGGGGCTTAGTGTTTTGATACGAGAATATTGACAGTAAAGGTTAAACCTGCAAATTATTTTGTATCCTTTCCAGCCCTATCCCAATCTTTCTAAAAAGGAAGCTAAATTTAAAATGACAGTTTTGGTGTTGAGCAAGCGTTACTGAACCTGCAAAGAGAACCTGCCATTTAATCTGGGAGAACATCTTCACATCCCAAGAAGTCTGTTTTTCATTTCCCTTTCTGAGTTGTGTAGTTATCTGCACTTGCCTGCTCTTGCTGCTGGGTTTGCCTTTTTTCATTCAGAGAGATCCTGGCTTCACATGTTTTAAAAAGCAGAGACTAATCGTGTCCTTCTTCATCTGTCAAGATCTTATTATACTGATGACCGCACGGTTGGGCTAGTAGATGTGGCTGGTGATGTCTTGGAAGATAAGATTGCAGTATCCAGCACTGGCTTACACTAAGTAATGTTAAACCCCCACATTAGTCTTTCTCACCTTTTTACTTTCCTCTGAGCTCCACTGTGTTTCTGAAGCAGCGTGTGTGTCGGTGCTAGAAGACTGCACAGCAGTGAGATCTCTTGCAGGAGAGCGAGCAGTTTCGCACACTTGGAATCATTCTGATTAAATTGCTTACCTTCTGGCTTAAAATCCATCCTACTGTTCATGGCTGTTAGAATTTCTGCTGATCTTGCTCTGTGCAAGCTGTGACGGGTTCTTGTGCTTGAGGAGGTTGTGCTGGGATAGCTGGTCCCTGGTGAGGGCTTGGCTCTTGTTCTTCTGATTGCTGGACTGGCTGCCTGGTTGATGGAAGTGCCTGGTGAGGGCTGTTTGTGTGTGAGCTGCAAGGTGTGCTGCTCAGAAAAGTGCCTATACTAAAACTCACACTCATCCCAGGCATGGCATTAAATATATGCAATCAGAATATTAAAACCAGCATCTCATCACTTCTGAGGAATTCATTTCCACATCCACTCCATCTGCTGTAAGCAGCAATTGTCACTGTGCCCTGTTCCTGAGAATAAGGGACAGGTGGCTACCCTAAATCACATCTGAACGATTTGCCTCTGAGTGAATATCAGCAGTTCTGATTTGTCTTCTTTTAGCTAAGAAGCTCTGTAAGTCTGAGTCATCCTGTAATCAAAATAATGCAACTCAGTATGAGATGCTTGGTGCTGATTCTCCTGGCATTGCACTGCTGTCGCTGCTCGGAATCAAACCAGGGAGACCTCCTGCTGCTGTGCTGAGCTTTGCCAGCGTGGCATTAAAGGCTGAGGACTGGCCTTTGGCACCCGGGTTTTGCCCTGGGGCAGAGACACCCTTCAGAGCTGACTCTAAAGTGGGCTGTGCAAGTAATTTCTGAAGGTTTTTGGTATTTTCTTGATAAGTCATTGTATGCTTTTAAATCAGCGTTCCTATCCACGTACCTTTTGGACCCCTCAGTTTGCAACCCCCTGTCTGTAGAGCCCTGAGAGAGAGATCCCTTTCTTGACACTACTGGTGCCTGCTTAGAGCCAGAGGACAGCACTGGCTGGACATTTTGGCTTTTAAGGTCTGGTGATGGGGATAAGATAAGAGGGGTGACTCTCCGGTCTCAGCAGGAGGTGCAGGAGACCATTTCTTACTTTCTCATCCTCTCCGTTATGTTGTGTATTCTTCCTTTCTCATTACATGCTCCCCAGCTAAGGAAATGGGGAGCACTGGCAGGAACTTAAAGCATTGCTTCTCTCAGTGTGCTTAATGCTTCATGCTGCACATAGTGGCCCCCGGTGCTCTCAGAGCTCCTCCTGGTGTTAGTGCTCTGGGGTTAGAAACCTGGCTTTCAGTGCTGGAAATTCAGGGTTTATTTTCCCTTCTGTCCATGGAAATACAAACCAGTGTTTCCTAAGTGTGACCCAGTGGCCAGAGCACGTGCTGAGGCGGCTCACTTTCCATTTTGGCATACTCCATGTGACGGTGGGAAAAATTCCACGATCCTTTGGAGCAGGAACAGGAAGCCCTAAGCAGTAGCACTATTTTAGCCATGGAGCCCACCCCAGCAATGACTCCAGGATACAAGGAGAGCCTCTTCCTGCAGGACTTCTATCTAACGCGTGCCTGTGGGGTTGAAATTTTATGGGATGTGGACAGACCTTTGCCCGTGGATCTGCAGGGATTTGCCCACTTTGGCTCAGATAGGAGTTTGGCATATTGCCAGTTGGCTCACTGGAAGTCGGAACAGTTCTGATGATGTGCAGAAGGTTTCTCGGTGCCTTGTGATCTTGTGGATAAAATCCCCACTTCCTCATTTCTTCATTACGAGTGGGTGATGTTCCAGGATATCCAGTCCAGATTCGGTTTGATTTATGTGACAAAAAGGGACAGAAGAGAAAAAGGTTAGGGGTTTTTTTTTTAATTGAAAAGGGAAGAAAAAAGTTTTCTCTTTCCCTTTATCCCAATATTTGAAGGTGTTTGATCCAAGAGAAAATGTTTATTTTCTTTGATCTCCTTACACAGAAGGAGTAACTTTGATTCCTGTCTTACTCCTGTCCCTAACATGAAGCACAGAATGACCTGGATTTCCAGAACTTAGCAAGATGAAAATGGTCACCACCTCGAGTGCACGGATTCCTCTGAGACAAAACATGATTGCATGTTAGGAAGTGCTCAGTGTAGGGAGCTGACAAACTGGAGGTTTACCATATTTAGTCAATGTCCTTGTCTCATTTCCAGTGTTTCAACACTGGCAGAAGAGACGTATGGAGAGAGACTGTATTGTTTTCTGGTAGTACTGATTATATCCTACATAATTCCAAGGAAAAGATACAGTTGTTGCTTTGAGAATCCCATAATTGAAGGAGAGTAGAGGTTTAGCAGGTGTTTGACCATAGAGGATCAACAAAATAATTTTTTTTGCATGTGTTAAATTGCTCTTTTTTTTTTTTTTCCCTGATGGGTGACCCTGCCTTTTTGTTTTCAAGAAATACTGACAAGTAGAACCAAGCCTCGAGTGCAGCCTGCCCAAATGTCTCCCTGAAAAAGGAACAGTCTCTGTTTTCTATGAACACTTTGTTTTGAGTGAAACGGAAGCAGTATAAAAATGAAGGTGATGTATTGGCAGACTTTGTCCCAGTTGTTCTGTTTGAGCTGTGGGGTTTTTTTTGTTTAACTATCAGTAACATTTGGGCTGGTCTTGCTCTTGCAGAAGGTGGTGGGAGTTCTCCCACTTGGCTAGTATGAAAAAGGCTCCAGCCTGTTATTTGTAACACAGGGGTGATATGTCTCTCGAAGCTGTTGAAGGTGTGTGCTGTTGCTGCAGGCTCAGAGTCCTTTTTAAGCCAGGGATGCTGCTGAAAGAAGTGGTCTGGCCTCAGTCCTGGCTTGTATGTGTGTACAATATTGACCCTCCTTTTTAATTTCTCAGTGGTGAAGTGGATTGGGGAATTCAACTAGATTAACAAAAAGCCAGCAAGAAAGTTAACCTTAGTGTGTATCAGAGGATTTACCCTTGAGCTGCCAGCATCTTGGATGACCACTGACCTCTGGGTAGATGGGGAGATCCTCTGGGGGCACTTGGGTACCCCATTTGATGAGGGATTCAGTGCTGAGAACAGGAGCTGGAGAGTCATAGGCATGATGGGACCACAGCATCCAACAAAGCCCTCCTTCTGTCTTCACTGAATCCCTCATTCTCTGTGTGAGTCACAGCTTGAGACCATGAGCTTCAGTTTGGGTGCCTGGGTTGTTTATTATTACTCAAGAGCAGCACTGCTGGTGGTGTGGTAACTGTGCTACTGTTTTCCTTGGAAGGTAACAGACGATGGTAACAGACACCAAATATATAAAAGAGCACAGGCGCTGTGGTGTTCAGTGGCTCAGTGTCTGGGACAAAAGTTACTGCAGAGGCATTGCAAAGATTTAGAGTAGCTGTGTGGTTTTGAGGTGGACGTTCCTGGAAGGACACAGGATCCCTATGTCTGGGAAGGACATAGGATCCAGTTGCTGCTTCAATGAATGCTCAACTGAACTGTATAGATGTCAATGGCAGAAAAAATTGCATTTCCAGGTCGTGGCTCTTTTCAGTGTCGCTGAGTTGAGGGTGGTTACCTCTAGGATGCCAAGCCCAGGCTGGAGCTCCTGTCTCACACTGATGGAGGCAGGATTTGAACATGATTTTCTGCATGCAGGGGGAATGCACACACAGCTGGATGGCACTGTCACCTTCCTGTCCCAGGGGGACAGCCTGCAGTGACTGGCATCTTGACTTGCTAGGGTGGGAATGGTTTCTCTTGGTACTTCCTGCCTTAGGCACCTGTGTGCTCTGAAACAGGCTTTTCTGGCTCCCACTCTTGGGTGCCTGATTCTCTGCAGACACTTTATAGCAAGCGTGTGCCCTGTGCAGGACCGCTCTGGGGAGAACCAGACCTGTTGCCCTGTTCTTTTGGTGGGCAAGGCTTTTTTGGGTCCAGCCCCCTTGCTGCTAGGATTTACTACTGCACAGTAAGCTGCATGTTACTGAAACTAAACTGTTCTGGTGAGAACCAGTACTTGCTGGAATTTGTATGTCATATCTGTTCAAAATATAACAATTAGAGAGTGTTTATTTTACTCTGTGTTGTTCTTAAAGAATGGAGTAACACGTTTAGCCTGTGCTATGCATCACAGCTGAGTAGCCTCGTATGCTTCTGGATGACTCTCCGATGTAATTTTAGCTTCATGAAGTAATTCTCTTTGCTGTTCCGCAGAGTAGGTGAGGTCACATTTTCCAGACGTGTATTCAGATTCTACAAAATCTATCTTTCTGATAAAAACCCTCTTCTTTGTTTCACAGTTCCCCTAAAACATCTAATTTTTCCTTCATATTACAATTCTTATATCAATACATACTTATATGTGTTCATAGGGCAGATATCTTTCTAGGTGTGTCACAGTTTAGGGTCAGGGTGACCCCTTAGACCNACCAAAAGAGGACCTGAGCCGAGCTGGCAAAGCGGGGAGAGGAACCTGGGAGCCCCCAGAAAGAGAGCGAGCAAGCAGGCAAGGTAATAAAACCAGCAAGCAAGCAAGCTTGGGGCTACCACCTGTGTGTGCTTAGGGTGAAAGATAAATATATATATAAAAATATATAACACACAGGTAAGTTCAGCAGATGCTTGATGGATGTAGTTTCCAGCTTTGTTGTGTCTACACATGAAAATACCATATTTCAATTATTTTAAGCAAAAATTGCCTTACCTATCAGATTATTTATTTGACAGTGGCAGCTTCGGTGTGTGTGGCTCAGCAGCAGTGCTGTTCCATAGTGTAGTTTGTGAAAGAAATCTTAATTCTAATGTTAATGCAGTGCAAAGGAAGTGAAGTTTGGAAGGTACCTAGGAGTGAATTGTTCCCTTGATGTTACTGAAGAAAAAAGTCAAATTAATGATGTCTTCATTTGGCTTTGTGACTAGATCTCCAAGGGACTGGTGCTGTTAACTGGATGACAGAATGGGACTGGGGGGAAAAAGGAAGAGAGTAAGGCCATAACTGAGCAATGAGGAAAACAGTATCCATTAAGATTAAACAATATACAAGTGGTATTTCCTTCTGGCTTTGCTAATTTCTTCTTTTAATACAGCAGTTTATTGTAGCTAACTAGGTTGTGTTCGTGTGTGTTTGAGTCCACTGTTTCTAGGATAGTAATAAATAAAAATCATTAGAGACTGGGTCCCCAAATATCAGGAATTCCTGACACTTGATAGGGTAAAGTCTTGCCACGTCTTGCCCTGCTGTGGCCAAGGAGAGCAACAATATCCTGTATGAAGCTTCCTTGGTGCTTTAATAGAGATTCATCAGATGCATGGATTCAGGCAGATGCATAGCTCCAGACACTACAACAGCTTAACTACTCACAGCATTCAATCTTTGGGAGAATAAATTATCTCATGAAGAATTCCCCCTGGACTGCTCTCCTTACGGTCATAGAGTGACAGAATGGGTAGGATTGGAAGAGACTTTCTGATACAATTGCTGACAGGTAAGTAGGTGCTAGGAGGTGACTCCAGACAGAATTGTTCATGCCAAGAAGCAGACTTCTGATGCTTGGTGATGCTGCAGAGAGATGTTTTACAGGTTCTTACATACATATATATATAAAAAATTGGACTTTAGCTGGTTAAAGGTAACTGCATCAATTTTGCATCCATCCTGCCTGTGACAGATTTTACATCTTGCTGATATGTACCATGCCACTTGTTTCAGCTGGCACTGTGATCGTCACAGTTGGGGCATATCCAAGTGTTTAGATGGAATCGCACATGTCTGTGTAGAGAGGACTTTGTAATACATCATTTTGTTGGTAATTTAAAATTGCCTGCTTGTTCCAACCCTAACGCCCTTCCTGTACCTTAATTCTCAGAAGTGACAGGGCACAATTTACTGTTTCTTGTGAGAAAAGAGGAAACCCATAGTACTACACAGATCCTTTTGCTCACTGGCCCAACCCAACAGTATGTAATATGTTTCACATGGTGGGAACAAATATATTCAACTCCATACAGTCAGCAAAGTTTATAATGCATGTGATTCTGTCTTCTACACTTCTTGCCCTTAAGCAAATTCTTCAACTGTCCTATATTCATCTTTTGGACTGTGTGGGTTATAATCTTTATATCTTGCTTAAGTAAGCAGGCAATCCAGCTCCCTCCTTACGTGGGCTTTCTGTTCAGTAACACACAAGCCAAGGTACCAACAGGAGTAAGAAAGAGATGGAACATTGGAAGCAGAGCCATGGGCACTGAAGGTTGGAGATGCCAGGAGTATGTTGTGGTTTAGGAGGAAAATGCACATGAGTTGTGGAATTAGTCAAAAGTTACACGAGGGTGGTTTTGCTTGTTTACGGAAAGCACTGTAATTGATGCTTTCTGTGGACTGTGTTGCCATCCTGTTAAACGTGCAAAAAGATCCTTCAGTGGTTTTTTCCTTGTGTCAAAGAATGGCTTTAGCTAGCTTCTTTGGGAACATTAAAAAGTAGAGATACTGGGCTGGAGTTTACAGCTCAGCATTCTTTCCCTTAGCTTTAATTCTCACAAAGCTCACTGTAGGAACTCCTGATGCCCGTTGTCTGGGGAGGGCCATAAATAAACTTCTCCATGATATTTCTCAGGGATTACAGTTACTGGCTGTCCACAGCATTCTTGAAAAAACTTACAGAATTGGTGCTTGTTCATTAATGCAATAAAGTCATGCCAAGAAGAGCCACACTCCTCGCTTCCCTTGACGAATGGTGGCTAATAGAAAGTGTGCCCTTCCAGTGCCTGCTGCACAATCCAAGTGGAGCACTGGGGAGAGCTATTATGAAATATGGATTGCAGTATCCACTTAATGACACCATGACTTTCCTTGTGGTAAATGAAATTTTGCAGATACCTGGCTTTATTTCCAGTGGCTTGGTTCCATACCCAGAATGGCCCTGTTGCTGGGATGCTCCTCAGGTGGGCAGCTGAACCTGCAGTTCATTAGAAGCAGCTGGAGCCTGTTAGCACACTCACCTTCCTGCCAGCAACAGCTAGTGAAATTTGAAGGTGATTCTCTGATCTGGCTTTCTGTGCCTCTTTCTGTAAAGCTAGAAATCTGGTTAGTTAAAATTTTTCTACCTCTTACACTAGGTTAGTTCTGGAGTGAAAATTCACCGGCTTTTGCAGTTGCAGTAGATGTCTCTTGCCCTCTTCCTGGTGCACTCTTAAGAAAACAAACTTTTTTAATGTGAAAAGGTTCCTTTAAGGTTTTGCAGTGTACTGTAGTCTGATTTTAAAGAAGCCATGAGCCTGGAGACACACCCGGTGCTGGGGGAGATGATCTTCCTATTTTTCTATCAGTTCTTCTCACGTATTGCAATCTGAAACACAAGCCTTGGAAATCTTCTCCAAATAGTTCTTATAGTACAAAAAAAGAAAAAGAGGACTTTCAAGAAGAAACATTTTCTTGGTGGTTTTCCTTTCATGATGGTTCGACTTCTTCGGCAAATCCTTGCTAGGCATTTGTTAGTACTTTTGATGCATATATTTTGTGGCTTTTAGGTGAAATGTACAACACTAAAATTTCAGGTGTCCATTTCCACTAATATATTTAGAAGAAAAGTGCCAGCCCACATTGTTAAGCAGTTTCTACTTAACCTCTGTTACCAATCAACAAAACTGGATTTTCAGCAGTGATCATTTTAATGAATTAGTTCTTAAATGCTGTGAAATGTGGTTCCTCAATTATGTTCTGAAAAGTTAGAAGGATTCTTTAGCTTTGGGAAAAGCTACTTATCTATAAAATCCCTTGATTTTTTTAAAGGCAGATAATACAGCATTTTAAGCCAGTTCCAACTATTAAAGAGCTGGGTGGAATTTAACTTGCCAGGTGTGAATAGTTCTCCAGAAGTACCTGCCTGAGTATCGTAACTGGGAGAGATGGGTTCCTGGGAAAACTCCAAGAGGAGATCCAGTAGAACTGTGGCATGCTCCTGAATTGAATAGGAAGAGGGTGTTTTTTATTTATAAGTATACTACAACATTAGTTGAAACTGCAGAGCTTTAATGTCATTTACTGATTAAACAATTTTGTAAGTGTTTCAGTCTAAAGATACGTGTTTCCAGTTGTCTCATGTTAGGCTAAGTTGTTTAGCAACATATCAAAACAATTCCATGAAAAGATTGCTGTGTGTTTTTATTAATCCCATAGGCAGCTTTTGCAAATGTTTCTGTTCTGTAAATGATTGCAGTGAGTCATTAAGGCACATGCAGGGAACCCGTGTGTCCTCCTTGTCCTTCAGGTTCCCTTTAATACCAACCTGATGGTGTGATTTACAGAGCTGGGTGTACGTGGTGCACGGTGCTGTTACAACTATTTAGAGCCGATCCCTGATGAAGCATTTCACAGTCTTCCTTTTCCAGTGAGAAGTTAAATCTGATGTCCTGTGTTCTGCACAGTCCATGGTTTTCTGTCAAAAGTGGCTGGAGGGGAGTTACAGGCAAGCAATGCTAAAGCCACTGTAATCCTTTCTTTCAGGAATTACAGCAGAAGTCATAGTGGTAGCCTCTTTTGAAGAACTGCACAGGAGAGCTCAGGAGGCCAAGGGGAAGATTGTTGTCTACAATGAACCTTTCGTCAGTTACGGTGAAACTGTACAGTACAGGTCACGGGGAGCAGTGGAAGCTGCTAAAGTTGGAGCAGTGGCATCCCTCATCAGATCTGTCGCTTCTTTTTCTATCTATAGGTAAGCATTTTTCTCTTTCTCCCTGTAACTCACGTTGCAGCCTTTGGTTCACATGTCACTTCTGGGCAGGCATTTTTGTTCTCTGGGACTTAAATGTTGCCAGTTACGAGTGGGTGTTTGGTTTTGAAACTATTGGCTGCACAATAGTTCTTTTCCCCTGTGCTTTGCCATTCTTTCTAAATGTTTTCACTTTTTGTTACTGATCCAGATTTTGTATGATATCTGCTTTAAAGAACTTCCTGCATTCTTAAGGGTGCCATGAATATTCTGACATCAAGCAAAGCCAGATGTCTCTGGTGACACTGTGTGCAGCACTGTCAGTGATGGTATGAGCTGGCCATTCAGTGTATTTGACTAGAATGTAAGTGTGCAGGGTTTTGGGGGTTTTTTGGTAGGTTTCATTTTCCTGGCACAAGGCTGACTTGCACTAGGTGAAGGAGTAGTCTGCATTGAACATACCTATTTAAAACCCTTCAGCAGTAAGATTTGTGATTCTCATGCTGCTTTTTAAGTGTGGTGAGTTAAAATAATCATGTAAAAAGAAAATGTAAGTATGTTTAGATTTCTTAGGATGTTACTTATTTTCGTACATGTTATATTGCTGAAATGAACTTGGTTTTTTTGAGTTTTCTGGTTGGTAACAGAATTCTCTGTTTGATGGTGATTTTTCTCCAACTCTGAAAACTTACACTTCAGATGCTCATCTGTTGTGAAGAAGGCTAGCTGAGGCATATATCTCAAAGTTAAAAGGGTGACAGATACACGCTGTCCTTTAACATAGTATTTTTTAAACTGTACACGGTTACTGGTGAGCTTAATGCCTGCAGTGAGCTGTGCATGGTAGCCTGCTGGCTATGGTGAGAGTCCTGGTCAGACAGGCTCAGACAGCAGAGCTGGACTGAGGACTGCAGATGGAACAGACAAGTCTCCTCTCCGCTCTCCTGAACCTGAGCTGCAGGCTGAGCAGGGGTGGCAGGGGCATAAAGTGATGGCAGACACAAAGCTTGACTGCTTAAACTTCAGAGCTGTGTTAAAGCCGCTTACATAAGACAGCGTGGAAGAGGTACATGCTGTGTATGCAAGAGCTGCTGTGTTTTATAGCATTGTTCTTGGCAAATACACATTTAGAGCAGCACAGGTCATTTATTCCTCCCTCTAGGTAACTCTTTACCCACACAGGAGTCCTTGGCAGTAGCTAAGCTGACCCTGAATACATGCCACATGAAAAACTGGCATTGTGCTCTGTTCAGATAACACCATGGTTGCTTTTTGATCTCTGCTCCTAGGTTTTCTTTGTACAGAAGTCTAGGCTGGTAGGTGGGAAGGGGTGGTAATGCTTTGGGTGGGACTGGGAAGTGTTTGGGACGGGCACTTGAAACCATGCTTGATGCTCCTATTTGTGACAGAACATCGTGGTCACATCTCAGCAGTGTCAGAAGTGTGCAAGGGTGGCCGTTTGCGATGCTTCAGGAAGTCTGAGAAATGCAGTAGTGCCAACTAACTGGACTGGACTGTGTGCCGAGGACAACTTTGCTGGCAGGGTAGCAGCTTGATAGCATTTTTGTATGCTCTGTATTCCCTCAAAGAAGCCAACATCATCTGTTTAAAATGCTTTCTCAAAAACGAAGTACTTGGAATTCAGGTACAATCCAAACTTCTTGATACCCAACAAACGGGATGTTTGCCAAGTATCTTCTGATAAAGTTCATAATAATCAACAGATGGTAGAATATGTTTCAGAAAAGAGTTTTATGAAAAATTATATGGTTTCAAGATAATCTTGTGTGATATTATCAAAGAATATTGCAGTCTGTAGTCTGCTGATCTTCTGAAAACCAGGAGATGGTCTATCCTGTCCTTAGTTCTGGTGCCCTGCAGAGATGCTCGTTTGAAAGTGACTCTTTCTGTCTTCTGTTTGCCAGCCTATTTATAGAAGCGCATTTTAACATGTAATGGAAAATTTAGAGATGAGGAACAGAGGCAGAGACTGAAGGTATTAAAGTCTGTTTATTAGGTCTGGGTACTGGCATTACAGCTATTTCAGAATTGAATGAAAAGAGAGGAGAAACAGATGCCAAATGCATGTTTGTTTAGAAGTATTGAATCCTTAATTGAGGCTGGGAGCTGAGGTGTCATTCCCAAAAGCAATTTCAAATTTAGATGCTGCCAGGAAGCATTTTTTCATTAAGTGAACTTTCTGTCCTTTCTTCATTTACCTTCACTTAGGGGTTTTTTTGGGTGTGAGAGGGATTGGTTAATCTATTTTTTTTCCTGTAGTAAGGGAGGTTTTCAGGTCCAGTCCATCCTTTCTGCCACTCTGTGGTGCCTGGATCTGTTTGTCTTGTTTCTAACAGAAAACAGATATCGCTGTAGGCAGGATGGATTTTCTTATCTCCATGCCTGTGTCTTCCCTAAATCACATCTCAATGTGCTGTGCTGGGTGGACTCTGCTGAATGTGGACCTCAGGTCAGTCAGTGTCTGAGGCACCGTTTGTTCGAGCTGCTCGCCTCTTTGGCTGACTGATGGGAAAAGCTGCATTGCTGGAGGCAGTGGTGTGTTAGAAGGTGAGACATGAAAGGTAAAACAAACAGTAAAAGAGTTCCAGGTGTTGTGAAAGAAAGCCTTGCATTTTTGCAGTTTGTTTCTGTTGCTTGGTTGACCAGAACCTTTACTTCAGCCTCTGCACCTAGAGTATGAGTGACTGCTAGCGGGGTTGTGGCGGTTCCCCAGAGCGTTCTGGAAACATCTTAGAGGAAAGTCTCCTCTTTGTGATCCTGACTGCACTGTCCCAGTTTCCTCATGTGGACAAAGGGTGGAACTTCACAATTTTCCTTAATTAAAAAAAAAAGATGTAATTTATTATTTTTTTGTTTTGTTATTTGGTTACTCTGTTTGCAACGAGTTGTGCTGGCTGGAACAGGGGAAGCCACTTTCTGGTATGATTTCTAGGTCATCTTGCAATGTCAGTAATACTGATAGGTTAAGACTAGGAACTTTCCAGTAGATTAACATTTTAGGTTTATTAGGGCTGATTATTAAAGCTTACTGACAAGAAAGAATTGGTAAAATCACAAAGTGAATTAAATCAGTGTTGTTTTACTGGCAGCTTAGTGGCTGTTCTTTGTTCCAGAGATGGGAAGGAACGGACACATTTTCAAGGGCAAAAAATGTGAAGGAGACCTTTGGGCAGGGATTATGTGGGCAGCTTATTTTTCTTTAAGATATGGTAGTGTAGCTACAGAGTGAATGAAACCACCTGGGGACTTGGGCATCCCAACTCTGAATGAGGGCAAGAAGGGATAAACCTGAATATACTCAGAAAAACTCATGTCTCTATTTATATTACAGCTCATCGTTGACAGGGAAGGATTTGAAAGATTTGTTGTTGAGTTTCAAGGAGTTGATTTATTTAATTAGCACATAAATGATAAGTGTATAGGAAATAAAATTAGCAACAGCATCTCCCTTGGCCTATGAAGAGATGGCAGTGGTTACATGGTTGGTATTGCCATGGTGTGTGGCATTGCTTTGTGTCTCGTGGCATTGTCCCTGTGGTGTGTTAGTCAAATAATTCTCTTGCTACTTTATAGGTATCATGTCAGAGTGGGGGTTGTTTCTTAGGAGAGTGTCAATGTAACAGGTAGGTAGTTTTCCCTGCCCTCCTCCCAGATGGTGTATTTCTGACAGTCATTTTCCCAGTAACAATTGCCTGAATAACTGGTAATCTGGTGGTGAAGACATTTAAACGTGGGCACTCAGCGTTCAGTGTAACTGAACTCCTCCTCAGGTGACTGGTACTATTGTCATCAGTCAACAGCAGCCATAGTATTTGGCTTTTTGGAGAAATAGGGATGTTGACTTCTTTGCTTTAGTAGCTTGACCACGTAGTGTGAATACTGGTGCTGTACTAGTTAAAGAAATACACGTTTACTGTATGTAAAATAAATTGATGACTATTTCCCACTTTGTGGTGGATGGTTTTACAGCAAAAAATACTCAGTTTGAGGCATGATTAAAAATGTGGTTGTGATAAGCGAGTTGTAAGTCTGGGTTTTTTCTTTGCTTCCTAGCTGTATGTTTTTAGAATGCTTTATCAATAAAAGGTAAAACGGTTCAGTATTTATATCCCGTGGTGAATGTACTCTTATGAATCTAAAACTGTAAGTAAATCCTTCTGTTCCTCAAGAACCACAGATTGAAGTTGTAACACTGTGTCTTGTATTAACAACCTCTTCAAGGGCCCTAGAAGGAAGCAAAACTGAGTGGTTTTCAAGAACTTAAAAAGAAAGTTGCCCAGAACTCTCAGAGATAAATGCCCAGAGCCCAATTAATCTTTTTTTTTCTTTTCCAAATGCTGCAGAACAAGCTCTCCAGTGTAGAAGAAATTGAACAGGGAGCATATTACATGGGCAAAACAGACCAAGGAGTACTTTGACCCAGTCTGGAGACTGTTAATAAGGACACATACTTGGTCAAGTTCTTCCTCTTTTGGGCTGAATTCAACATCTTACACTTATGTGAAGTAATTTACTTCACTTTCTCTCCCCTTTTCCAAGCTACAGGTGTCCACGACACAATGTCTGCTTGTGAAGCTCTAGTAACTCTAATGAAAAGCTGTGTCTGGATGAAAGGTGGATTCAGGAGTGGCACGGTGCACCTCAAGGTTCACGGCAGAGGATGTGGGGATGCCCATGACAGAGGGCAGCCATGCCAGGCTGGACTGTTCTTTCATGTACCGTGTGGGAATTTGAAAACTCTCGCTTCCCCTTTATCATAATTTCCCTTTTTTGTAACCTCACTTTATTTTCCCCTACTATATATAGTCCCGTATACCTTCCTGTACATACATTGTACTCTCAAAGTGCAATTGTTTTTCCTCTCCTGTTTTCCCTCTCATTCTCCATTGCTTTGTAAACAGTTCATTCCCTTCTCAGTCTCACTGGCAATGTACATGAGTTGTGTGCAAGCTCTCCAGTGCTTGCACAGTGATTTCTTACACATCACCTCTTCCTAATGCTTGGCTTGCTGCCTTTGGTTTCAGATGTGGGCCTTGCCCGCTAAGGAGAGCTTCCTCCTTTCCTGAGAACTCCATGTCTAGGGGAAGTAAGGGCTTGCTCACATCAGTAGCGTCAGAGACATTCAACTGCAGCTCATTCTACCACGTTTTTTGAAGTCTGGATGGTACAGTAATTTTTGGGAGGATTTATTTTGGTTTTGCTTGTGGTTTTGCTTGTTTGGGTTGTTTGGTTTTTGGTGTTTTTTTTTTTTTTATAGCAGAGACATACATCTGACTTTGAAAACTGATATTTTATCTTTCAAATACTGTATTCCTTGGTTGTGTCGTGAGCCCTGAAGACTCCTTTTCCTCCTCTTCTGCCCCTCCTTCCTGCCTGTTAGCACATGTGGGGAGTTAATTTCATGCAGTTCTATTCAGTCCTCTCAATTTTTTCTTTGCTTTTAATTAAGCTAGCCTTGGGCTCTTTAGTCTGTAGGGATGGTGTCTATTTTAGTCTGTAAACCTGCTTGCTCGTTTCTTGGTTAATGGAATATTCTTGCTGCTTCTTCTCTCAGGATGAGGGAAAATATTTCACTGGTTGTCCAAGCTTTTCCTCCCCTTTTTACACGTTTCAAAACAGAAATCCTTGTGTTGCAATGAAGTTTTTCTATCTAATGATATAAAGTAAAAATCACTTTTTTTTTAAAAAAAGCTGCAATTAAAGATTCAGTTCCACCAGCTGAGCCTGTGTTAGTGGTTGGGCCATGCCCTTGCTGAGCACATCTTCTGGTTTAGCTTCCTCAGAAAGGAACTGAACACTGGTGCTCAAAAGACTGCTTGCTGATCAGGCAGCCAAAGATTTTGGGCGGTTTACTTCAGAAGTTCATTTTTTATTCATACTAACATGGACTTGCCATGTGAGGAGGCCTTTAAGAGTCACATCGTCTGTGTAAGATTTGAAGCTGCTATGGTGTGATTTCCACTGTAGTAGCCAGAGATAGGCTGTCTGTGAGAGAAAATTCACTTCATTGGTGCACATTGTAGCTCTTGATTATCGAATGACAATTCCAAGAGAGAGTACAGGGGACAGAAACAAGGTTTTCTGCATGGCAGGGAAGACAAACTTGGAGATATTTACTCTGTGTTAGCCAAGTAGGTCCCCTTGATGCTGATTTGTATGTAAAATCAAATGTTACTATGATTGAAAGCTTTTTGATAGAAATGGCTAAACCAGATTGCCTTTTTTGTCACAAAAACCCAAAACCCACAAAACCAAAAAAACCCCAAACAAACCCAAACCCAACCCACTGAGAAAGATCCGGGTTGTTGGGAGAAAGTTACTGGATAAAGTTTCCAGAGAGTATGTTTTTCAAAGGATGTCTGGGGTGCAAGACATTTCTCTGAGTGTAGAAGTAAACTATTTCTGTATTCCTTGAGGAAAAAAAAATCCTTTTTCCCTTTTAAAAATCCTGTTTAACTTTTTCTTCCATTCCATGTGGCAGTGCTGAACTGGTGTCTGGGATTTTCCTCATTGCAGGCAGTGCTGTGTTCGTTGGTCCTGGTGCATACGGTTAGGAGCAGTGCCACCACTCCAACTGCCAGGGAGCTCGCTCTTGCTGGAAGCTCTGAAAATAGTGTACCTATATTATATGTGGCTCTGATACCTTCATTTATTTAGCCAAGAAACTCTCTTTGTTCGTTGCCATCTTCCAGTGTCAGAGTACTTGCTCTTATTATTGCCTTGTGTTATTTTTAGTGGGTTTTTTTTTCCTTTCTCCCTAGCATGTGAGTTTTAGGCGCACAGGGTTAAGTGCAGAATGTGTGCATTGAAGAGTTATTTTCTTTCACTGGGAAGGAGAATGCAGTTGTGCTGAGTGTAGTTTAGAATTGATCTCTGAGGAAATTGGAAAACTGATGAACCTGACTCTCCCCTGCTTGATACTGTATGTGCTTGCTTTTGACACTGCAGTATTGTTATAAAAACAGCCTCCTCCTGAGCAGACAGCATCTTCTATCCACTTTGCACAGGCTTGGGGAATGTGTGAGCTGTAAAGGCAGCAGGAAGCCGGGTGATAACTGTAGAGATGTAACAGTAATGCTGTAGCATGACTGAAGAAATCAAGAAACACCACTGGTCATTTGTGAACACTTTTCACTTACTGTTATGGTGGCAGGAATTGTTCATAGGAAACGTCTCAGTGAGAGACCATCCTAAGGGCAGTATCCTGTGGCAATAACATGCAACCATATTGTCTTCTGTTCTATGAAGGGACCAGGAAGCAAGAATAAACCCCTTGTTTGTGGTGTAATAAAAAAAATAAGAGCAGACCGTATTTGATAAGTCTCTGGTGAGTTCTGCTGCTTAGCTCCATGGGTGTTCTCGTGCTGCCCTTAGAGATAGGAATGGGTGGTGTGCTGTGGAATTTATTTTCGTGCTCTGCACTTAGGACCTTCCCCTCCAGGACGTCTGTGTATGTTGTAGACTGACAATTCATTAATTTTCACTTTGTTTCCGATGTTCCCTGAAGGTCAACGTGTCAGACTGCATTCTGCAGCGCAGTCATTGTGCTCACTTTCGGGCAAATCCTAGCTGTCAGCAGGAGAACTTAGATGTCCTTAGAAAAATGGAGTCAGTGCTTCAGGAGGCGATCGCATGGCACAGTGGGCTTCTGCTGTTTGAGCAATGATTAAGGAGTCAAATTTCAAGTAACTTCATAATAGTGAGAAATTTGTACATGATGATTCTGAAGTCCCAATGACTCTTTGGCTTTTGCCAATTTTTTTCCTCTTTTTGCTTTGAGCTGTATAACTTGTTGTTTGTTTATTTGTTTTTCAGTAGATGGGGCTTTGTGACATCTGAAACCTCTGGGTAATTTCATACCTCTGGCATATTCATTTCCTTACTGAGTCAGTAAAATGCTAATGGAACTAACAGCGGCATTTCTACCTCCTCCTAGTTTTGGCTACTCCTATTCAGGAATATTTTAATGTAACTGGGAAGAGTTTTCATCCATTTACTGTCGAGGAATATAAGCAGTGTCCTGTAACCTTGGCGGAGGCAGGTAAAGGGCTAGTAGAATCTTTGTTGGTAGACTCAGTTATCCAGAGATGCTGTGGGGATAATGCTGCTTCTGAAATCCTCACTTCCTCACCAATAGCTTCCCAAGGAAAACTTGTATCAATGCAGTATTCAAGTTTTTGTTTTCTTCCCTCCTGGCCCACCCACTCTCCTATATTACTGACTCATATGTTTTGTTGGTGGCTGGATGACCACCCATATAATGAATAACATGTGTTAACTCTGTTCTTACTTGGGTACCATGAGCACCCCCTGATTAGATTGGGTAATACTCTGGAGTTAGTAAAGTTTAAAAGGAACAGTTTTATTCTGCCTTTGCATTAATGGTTCACGTGTATAAGGATCTTGAGAGTGTGAAACTGCCAAGTCATGGGTTTCTTGTACGGATCTTTAAGGAGTTACAGCTGTGCTTGCTGTGGGTTGAGCACCGGGAACTTGAGCAGTTCCGTGTGATTTCCTGTTTCTCCTTAATCAGCTCTGGCTTTCTTCGGTGCTGTCATCCCCTTCTGAGCCTGCACGAGTGGCTCTGCCTGTGAAAGCCCTGTTAGCAAGTTCAGAACCATCCGACGTGATTGCAGCGTTCTCATCCATCAATTGCAGGTTTTGTTTTAACATTCTTGCAACATTCAGGTTTACTGGTGACACTGACAAACGTGTCTCAGGAGTGTGTGGCCATCATGAACGTAGAGGATTGAAGGCTTTCGCCTGGCAACGGAAATATAGATAAAGATTATGGAGAGGTATCTGCATAATACAATGCCAAGGAATTTTTTTCACAAGGGTTGTATTTATTCTCAGCTGTTGATAAGATCTGAAAGTATGTAGACTGTCCTTTCATTTCTCTGTAGTCCTCTGTGTTTTTTCTACGTTAAGTGCAGCACTGAGAACTTTATCTGGGGTATTTATCTCCACAGCACATGAGCATGGCTCTGGACAACTGAAAGAGATGGTAAAGAAATAGTGTTTGGGGTATCCTAGCAAAACACTTTTTTTTTCTTTTTTTTTTTTTTGGGGGGGGGGGGTGTGTGTGTGTTGGGTTTTGTTTCCTTTGTTTTGTTTTTTTAGTTTTATTTGTTTTCATTAAAGTAAATTAGGAAAAAAAAAATGCCAAACAAACGCCCAAACCAAAAACAAAGAAATAAGAAACAGAGAGAGAGTAAAGACTTTTGTTGGTCCAGGCAATGCTGAATCATCTCAGATCTTGCGTAGGGATCTGCTGTGTAGAGTCACCTGCCCATCCAATTTTATTATTTTCATGTCTTACAATTGGGTTTCCAGTTTGTACTTCCTACAGAGAACTGTTTCTCCTTCCTGAATTACTCAAGATACGTTTTCAGAATCTGTTTGGTATAGCTCTTAATCTGATGCTGTTACTAATAATTATATGCATAGTGCAGAACAGTTTTAGCATGCATATATTAATGCTTTATTTATGAAACATGTTGTATCTGCTGCAAAGCACCCGAAGCCTTCTTTTCAAGTTTTACTGCTGATTTCCAGAAGTGAACACAGGTTTGAATAGGGACTCTGGCTGCATTTGTGCTTCAGCATCTGCCTCATGCATACAACAGAAAGTTTTGATACGCAACCTTTTACTTATGTCTTGTAAAACAGGCAGACAAATAGAGGTGCCATTTAAAAAATATGATTAATGTGCTAGTTTGCTGTTAATATCCACAGTCTCTCCAGTCTCTGCCCCAGGCATGCAGAGGATTTGGAAATGCTAATTCCTGGGGGGGTTTAATTTCTTTTGGTTTGTTTTTTTTCCTCGTTTGCTTAAACATGTAAGCAAATGTATATAGCTTGCTCTAATGTATTACAATTTCTTTTTACAAGAATGCTTGCACTGTTTTTCAGGGGTTGGGGGCCTCTTGTTTTTTCTGTTTCTTCCACCTCCCACAGTCTTGCTTGTGGCTCGTCCATATGGTAGAGTATTTCTGTGTTGTTTCATTAAATGTTGTCTTCACACAGGATAGTGTCACCCTGCTGTGTTTGCTCTAATATGATGTGTCAGGCACTTGACTATGATGAGCTAGACCTGCTTGTATGCTGAAGCCTCTTACTTATGGCACACAAATTTTGACTTGTGTTTTTAGGAAGTCGAAGCCAAGTATTCCACATTATTATTTGGAATTGTTTTCTAAATGTAGCCTGATGTTGATGGCAGACAGTAATAACGTGCTCTTTCTTCCCTGCAGAAGTAATGTCTTGTGCCTTGTAAGTATAACCCTTTCAATTACTGTCATTTTCTCCAGCTTTGTTTTCCCCTTCAAATCCAATCAGTCACCTGAGCCTCTCTTATCGTGTCCATCTTGTTGCATCAAATACTAATCCCTTGGTCTTGTCTGCAGGGTAGGGCTAAAAGGTGAAAATCCTTCTCCGTATGGTTTATGAAATGAGAGGTGCCAACTCCTGTCTCTGCTCTGCCTGTGATGCCAGCTTTGATTACTTGCCTGTTGTCCTCTCCTTCAGGCACCTCATATTTTCTCTTTTTCTCCTATTTTTAGGAGGATGGTGCAAACCTAAAGCTGTAACTTTGTTCTCTTTTATTTTTCCTTCTCAAATCTGACCTTTGGTTTGGTATTTATAGGTCGTTTGCAGAGGTCGTTAGCTGGGTAGATGAGTAGGGTCTGTGTTACCTTGCTGTACTAGTCACAGTCCATAGCACTTCTGCATTGGCTGTCTAATGTGGATATTGCAAATACTCTGCGAAACAGAGAGGGTGTCTTTGGTATGTTTCTGTTTGTAATTACTGAGCAGGGTTGAGCTTTGACTGCAATTCATGGATTTCTAACCTACTGTTATCACAAAAGAACAACATTTTTTTTCTAAGAATAAGAAACAGAAGGGAGCCACATAGTTTCTGATTTACTGATTCCTGTTTGGATTTAATCATATTCTTCCTTTTCTGGTAACTGCAAAGCACTGAAAATGCACCTCAGTAAGAGATACTGAAACGTGTACCATACAGCTCTGGCAAATCCAGATCGATTCTCGGCAGCGAAAGACAGTTTTGTCAGACAAGGGAGAAAATCACGTGAATTAACTAAACCCAGGGATTCCCAGGCTCCATTCATCACTCTGCCTTGTGTCCCCATGGGATCTTGAGTAGCTCATGGTAATTTCTCTCCTTTGTTTCCAAACAGTGGTAATATTTTTTTTGAATGCTAGTGTAAAATTTGTCCATTGTTTACTGTAAAGACGACAACACTGAAACTTGACTCTTCTAGCCTGTGGTTAAGCAGTCCTTAACAGGTCTGCAGTAACGTACCCGTGCCAAAGACGAGCAACGGTTGTACCGGTACATGACGGTGAGTGACTGCTGCTGGTAAAGGAGCCATTACATATTGATGGGCTTTTCTTGGGAAATAAAATAGTGTATTTGATTGTTAACTTCTGCTACGTTGAGATTTCAGGCTGACCTAGCAGACATCTGTGATAAGATTCTGGCAGGAGGTGAATGACAGAGTACAGGTCATTACCTTGGAATGTTGTATTTTCAAATGTGAATATTTAAAATTAATTGGTTGGCTATAGCTGAAAGGATTGTATTTTAAGTTCAATTCAGCAGTAACTCACCATGTGAGAATTGAAGGTGCTGGAAAGAGCACAAAGGACCTGGAATTTTATAAAAGCACAAGATTTTTCTTTAGTAAAGTTCTTTATCATCAAGAACAACATGGACTTTAGAAATCAGGTCCTGGGATTCAAATGGGATTTTGTCAAAAGTCTGAGGCTTGGAAAGAGTGAGTTCACAGGTGGGATGCGAGGGAGATTTTAGCTGTTCTTCTGTAACCTGTGCATCGGTTGCACCATTTCAGGGACTAGACTGTGATCCTTCTTTGAGGAGGGTCTTTGTCTCCCTCGAAGTATCTTTCACTGCAGACTCCAGAGAAGGAAACAACAACTTTCAGAGTTCTCGGTTTCAGGGTCTGAGAAGTCTGCAGTTGCTGCTGGAGGAACATGGCAGAGCCAGAAAGAATGAGAAGGGACCAGGCAGCTTGAATAAATACTCTGTCTCCAGAAAGGGTATTAGAGGGATGGACATTTGTGCACCAGCCTAAAGAGCTTGAGCAGGTTTCAACACTGACCAGGTGCAGCCAGCACCTGGAGTCCAGGCTCATCTGAGAAACTATTCAAGACTGTAACTCCACAAAGCTATGTGATTTNTTTACTTAGTTTATAATGCTGACAGTGTAGGAAAAGAGACACGGTGTCCTGCAGTGTCTGAGAGAATTCTAAAATTGAAGCCTAGCCAGAAATGCATTGTGAACAGGCATAGCCACAAGAAAACTTTACCACAGATACTTGGAATAATTAATGTAGCTGCAGTTTATGATTTTTGAAGTGTAACCATTTTTCAATGCCTAAAATTAAGTTTCAAGTATGTAAATCTTTGTATGGTACGTTACAATCAGTGATGGATTCCTTTAACCCTTTCCCATGTAGAACAGTACCTTTTATTCCTTGGCTATTTCAATGTAACTTAGTGGAATGACTTAAGAGTTAGTGGAAAGATGGCAGAATCCCAGCACGGGCAAAAAGGACCGGGAACTGGAGAGCACCTTTAAAGCATCAGCCTTCCAGTGCTTGTCTATAGACTTTTCCTGAGAAGGCAAAGGAGAAAATTGTTCGTTCCCCTGAGGACCTCCCTCATAAGCTGTCTAAATTGAAACCAGTGTAACTGGTCATACTTCCAATACAAAATTTAAAAAAATAACTATTTTAAATGCTTAAATCAATGTCAGCTCATCATGTGATGTGTTTGGCTGTTATCTGTCTAAACAGATGATGTATAGAAAGAGGATGTTACTCTTAAGTCAGCCTAGATGATTAAAGAAAATGCAGTTGGATTTCAGAGTACTCGGGTCAGTTTGGTATGCTTGGGTAACTGTTGAGTATTAGAGAACGTATCTGTGAGGCTTGGAATTCAAGTATGTTTGTGGCTGAGAAATTCTCATGACAAATGCACTATTTTTTCTATTCCACCTGAATTTTTTGGAGGAAGGTTACAGGGTTAGCAGGGAGCAGAGCTTGTGAGCTGAGCTAGACAGCCTGGCTGTCAGGGTTTCAGAATGATGTTCCTAGAGAGGTTCATCTCCCCAAAATGCTTGACAAATCATGAATGTTCCAGGAAGAAGATGTTTTATCAGCCTTTTTTTGCAGCTGGGCCACTCGGTAGTTTCACAGCTTTGGCAGCAAGTGGTTATGCAGTGTGATGTGCAGCGTACATCATCAACCATCAACTGCTGGTTGCAGTCGAACAGACCAGTGGTTCAGTCATGGATCAAGCACTGTCCTGTTATACCGGGAGTTTTGTTAATACTGGTATTAACCAGTGTGTAGGCTACGTCACGAGATTCACCTGCAGGTCAGTGAATCTTTATCTTCATGTAGATGAAACTACTGAAGACCCCTTTGAGGGCTGGCTGTACAAAGGCTTTGCGAGCTGCAGCTGATCTTTGGGCTGCGCTTACGGAACTGCTTTCAACTATGCGATAAATAGTTATGAACTGCACACATTCAGAGCTGTTCTGGAGAATTTAGTACCTCTTTATACACAAGGTGGTTTTGAAACAAGTACCATTTCCAGTGAATAACTTAAGTAATTCCACTGTGCTCGCACCAAAGTGTGTAGTACAGTGTATTATACAGAAATACATTCTCACTTGACAGCTGCAAGTTAATTCAGCCTGTGCACATTAGCTTGTAAAACACAGTTCTGCTTCTAGAATTATGATTCACTTCTAAGTAGATACATTTTTTTAACAGATTTTCTATTTATATTATTCATGAAGCTATATGTGTGGTCCCAGTCTTAACATCAATCATTAACAATAAGATGATGATTTTCCCATGTAGTGTTCTTCAGGGGGAAAAATCATTTCTGGTTAGCATTTGAACACTTGATAAGAAGTGGGAATTTTCTTCCAACTATCTTGCAGTGTTACACTAGATGGGCTTCAGTGTTTAGTGTCTTGAGCTCTAAGGCAGCGGTGTGTGCGTGACTCTGAGTGCAGGTGACTCTCTGCATGGCCTGCTTCTTGGAGGCTGGCTGAGCAGGAGTGATGTCCAGGTGGGTAGGAAGCAGAGAAGCCTGTGGTCCCCCTGACAGCCCTCTTCTCCTGGAGCTACCAGAGGTGAGCTCAGAGATCTGTGGCTTTCCAATGGCTGTCACTTTTCAGGTGCTCTGGAGACTCGTCCTGTCCCTAAGCCCAGTTCACCTTCTCCACCGCCACAGTTCATCAGATCTGACTGGCTGTGTGCCCCTATCTCTGGGTTAGGGTCCAAAAGCATTGGTGTATTTAAATTTCTGTGCAGACTATAAAAGTCGTGTTCATGATTGTGCATTCCAAAAAAAGCCTTCATCCTGCTACCTTTTTTCCAACAAAGTTTTCCTCATCAACGTGGATCATCTAATGAAAAATAAATAAATCTGTAGTGTTTCAGAAAATCTCTCTTCCAGCAGGGACTCCCTTGAGCTGTCTTTATTAGATCTTAAAGAAATCCATAAAATGTGGGAGTGGGTTTGAGAACAATTTTTTTTTTCCCTCTCCTTCAGCAGATGACCGAGGAATCCACGTATCTCCAGGATTATATAGGAAGTACACAAATGTTCAAGCAATAAGCAAAATAGTATAAATACACAGTATATATTGAACTGAGGGACCAACTTGATACCTAAACCAAAAGAGTGACGAAGTGTTGCTGCTCGGCAGCAATTTCTCTTTATCTTTTGAGGAAGGAGAATTACTTGAATTCTCAAGACTTAACTTTTCTCAGGAAACCCCTCCATTGATTCCCTCATGGCAGCTGCTGTGCACTGAGTGCTCTTCCTGCGTGCTCCCAAAGAAACCAGCAGCATGGGATGATCCCCAGAATGTATTCAATTATGCTCCCAATCATGGAAAGATTTTGTGGGTTTTGGTTGCCTTCCCCTCCACCCCCCCCCCAACATGAAACTGCATTTCCTGGACACAGCCTGATACCTG
>VWZY01012528.1:243327-273312 GCA_013399075.1 Chloroceryle aenea
CTGTTTTTTTTGTTTTTTTTTGAAAGAAGAGCCAGAAAGTCATGTTTGTTCAGACTTCCTGGAAAAAAACATCTTCCTCACCCACCAATAACAAAATTCTTTCTCCTCAGCTGCATCCTCTTTGCCCTGTTTTGAGCCAAACTCAGCACTGCTTCTCTCCACCTTCTTCTGTTACACACACAATAGTAATTTTGGTTTTATTGTGTTGATTCTTGCTCCGGTCTTGCCATATGGTCAGCGACCTTTCCAGTTTTTGGTTATCTCTGCATAAAAGGGGTGTTACCTAGATTATTTTTTTCTGTATTCTTTGACCTGCTATTAAGCAATTTGTTATGTTGCTATGGTTAACATATGCCATGTTTTGCATGCATGTAAACTTTAATCAGGATGCTTAGTGTCTTGCCACAAATATTTTCTACGTGAGCTTGTCTTGGAGCATTAAGAGAATATACAGTGCTGTGATACTGCCTTCTGGTGTTGTACTGGTAACACTTAGGGGTCCATTTCCCTTCCTGTAGCAGGTATTTGGCCAAGTCATCCACTCCCTTCGTGTCCCAGTATCATCTGAACAGTTGATGACTCTGCTTCCCTCCGCCAGAATGTCCTAATTTAGGTATTTTGATTTACCTTTATAGTCTTGGCAATATAATAGTTTGAGCATAAAAATGGCCAGGCTACCAGGTGACTTCAAAGTTTATTTTTTGGTCTGGCTGGGGCAAGTTTGGTACCTGCAAGATTTAGTTCATTTGTGGTGCGTAAGCGCGTGTGCGTCTCAGTGGGTTGTCAGCAGCTTTATTCGCAGTTGTGGTGGAGTGTCAGGGTTGCACATCCAAAATAAAGGTAATTGCTACTTATATTGGAGAAGCAAATATAGTTTTAGGGGTTTATTTTGTTGAGCATCTGGGAAATAACATGGAGAGTGAAATCAATTCAGGTGGTGATAAAACCTGAGTTACTGCAGTTTTGTGTACGTTGCATGTTAGTGCTAAGACATAATCTTGCCAGAAGACACAGGTAAATAGATCCACTTCAAATGAGCAGGAGCTGTTTCTGCTTAGTTGTTGAGTTTAGTTTTGGGGGTTTTTTGAACATTAATGCAGTAAATTGTCATCTCTTTTTTTTTTTAATTTTTTTTTCAGTGTGCTGTTTATTTTCTGTATTTTGGAAAGTCTCCTAGTTCACATGCTGAGTATATAGTCAAACACTCAAAGAAATATTAAACATACGCAGCAAATTGTCAGGGTTTAAAAGTGGGGGTGAAGGGACAAAGGGAAATTAAAAAGAAAAAAAGAGATCTGAACTTAGAAGTCTACGTTGGGTTTATCCCCTTGGAGAGGTTTATGTGGCACAAGAGATTCTGAGTACTGGGGTAACTGTTACTTCAAAGGTGACCTGCGGGTCACCCGACCTGCAGATCTGATGAGGAGAAGGGGCACTGGTCTTTGTATGAGGTTCAGCCATAAACAACTGGGAGCAGTAATTTCCTAAACTGTTGCCACCTAATAAACAGATCTTTCTACACTCCGAAGCAGCTCTCATAAGACCTCTGTAGCTGATTTTTAGTATTTTCTTTTCAAATAAATGTTTATAGATATCTGCACTGGGGGTTATATATGTACTGATTGTTATTGTGGAGGAGGATTTAGTCTTCTAAACAAATAGAACGAAATAAGCACTCCCACTTTACCTCATTTATATCCTTAAAAAGTGGACTCCTCCATTCCTCCTCACCACATCTCCTAGAGGAATTGAGTCTTTTGCAGTTTAGAAGACTTAAATATCCCCCACATTTTAAAAAAAAAAAAAGTTTAAATGTATAAAAGTATGTGTGCTTCAGTAAGTGGCCCATAGTTGAAGATTCTCACGTATTGGACATGGCTCTGGGCGGCCAGCTCCGGGTGGCCTTGCTTGAGCAAGGGGGTTGGACCAGATGATCTCCAGCGGTCCCTGCCAACCTCACCCATCCTGCAGTTGTGTTATGTATGGTAAACAGCATTAACGTTGTCAACAGCGGACTTGAACAATGTCTGCAGCTTGGTCTGAAAGCTTCAACTCCAGCCTTTCTTCATAGGGTAACAGTAGGTAAAGACATGACTGAGCTTTGGAGGTCAGCACGTGGGTAAAGATAGAGTTTAGGGTTTGAGATTTCCTTGGGAAACTTAATTCCCTGGCATTATCTGCTAGTTCAGAATTTGGTAGCTGAGGCAAATAGCATCTTTGCAGGAATATTGACGCAGCCTCTGGGTGGCTGACTGTGACACGTATTTTGAAAACACCTCTGAAGTAATGACTGAAATGTAAGAGTGACAGAGTAGACCTGAAATAAAGGGTTGCCAGGTGTATTACTTCAGCTTACACATTTACTGCGAGGATTTGCAGTATTGGAGAGCTACTTACTCAGAATTTTACCCTAATATTTCAGTGCACAGATCTGGGCTTATTGTAGTATTTAGGACATATAATTGTATACCAGTTGATTTCTGATCATTATAGTGGTATCGGAATGGTTCTTAAGTGTTCACCTAGTCTATCCTCTTGAAACAACCAGTATATATATATTTTTTCTTCCTGTGAAACAAAGAGCATTTTTATTCCCATTTTACAAGTGGGAGATGGAAGCTCTGCATGGTTCAATATTGGGAGCATTTGCAAATTTGTGCATATGTCTAGATCCTGATTTCTCTTTTTTCCCATACATGTTTTTTTTTCTGCTGTGTCTGGCTTTAGATACAGCTTCACTTTTAAAGCACTGACTTCAGCTGCAGCTGTAAGGCTAACACTTCTGCAAGTCAGATCCAAAGATCTCAACAGAACCACCAGAAAACAAGAAATATGTAAATAATGGCCAGATGTTCAAAAGAAAAACAAACTGAAGGAAGTTGCTAAGGTTCTTGTCCACAGCAATCCCGTGGTGTCAGATGTGGAATCATGCACTCCAGTTACCTTTGCACATAGAGGTGGTAGGAGGAGCCTCTGGAAAGGAAGTAGTTGCTTTAAATAGTCATGACAGAGAGGAAAGGAATCACTTCATATTGCACTGTGAATGTCAGAGGAACCTTGTGATTTTGTAAATTTTTTATCTCCCCATGGCATAGCTATGCCTAAAGGGAAGACACTGAAGCCTTACATCTAGTGGTGCATATTTTATTTTATTATTATTATTTGCATATTTTTGGTAAAGTTAGTTGTTGAATTTTAAAATTTTTTATTTTATATTCTTTGTTTTCTTTCACCTACAGGTAGCAGTTGAAATCTAAAGTGGACTGAGAACAAATACATGTGCTTTTTTTTTTAAATTGTCTATTATCCTATTTTTCCTGAAGTCTCCCATGTTAGTCCTCCTCAAAATAAATCTCCAGTCTGCTGTTGAAATAGTGGAAGTAATGAATTTGAATTTCAGTACTTATCACAGGGGAAAAAAAAGCATGTCTTACAAACTGTTCAACTACTGGCTTCTCACTGCCTGTTTTATTTCTCCTGTTAAAGCAGTGAAGGAAGTGTGGTATCAGTTGTCATGTCAAAGCATGCCAATGACCTGGTTAGAGCTGACACAGAGTAACTTTCCATGTAGAATGGTAACTTACCATGTAGAATGGTAAGTCAGATATTCTGACTAGTATAAAAATCCTTGATGAATTTTATCAAAAGGTTTGTTAAAAATAGTAAATAGAAGTAATATAGTTATAAATGTGACTGATGCAGTAAATACGACTTCTTGAGAGTCTCCAGGAGTGGTGGTGAAAGTATTCTTCTTAATAATTCTGTAATAATTGTGCGAACTTCAGTTGTTAATGCTGTGTTTTTCTTTTCACAGCCCGCATACTGGGTGGCAGGATTACCAGCCTGGTGTGCCCCGAGTTCCCACTGCTTGCATTGCTGTGGAAGATGCTGAAATGATGTCACGAATGGCCTTCCGGGGCACTAAGATCATTGTGCACCTGAAAATGGGGGCTAAGACCTATCCAGACTCTCCTTCATTTAACACTGTGGCAGAGATAGTAGGCAGCAAGTACCCAGAGCAGGTGAGTGAGAATATTGCAAGAAGAAACCTATTTTATTCTTTAAAAATATGAAACAAACATACCAACAAACCCAAAGAACAACCCTTCCTCAGAAGTCCCTCAAATGAGTGACTCTCCTTCACTACTCTCCTACATTTCGGACATCTCGGCTTTTTAGTCTTTTTCGGGTTGCAGGTTTGAAAACAGAAGGCTCAGTTCTAACATACTAGGATATATTTTAGAAAACTATAAGCATTCTTTGTTCCAAGAACAGAATATTCATCTGAACTGTACACCATTTAGCCTCCTCCTTTTTGTTTCCCTGGCTTAAAGCTCACTTTGTGGTACCATCTGCGGAGGCTTACAAAAAAGTGTGTGTGTGAGCAGAAGTGAAATCCTAACACTGCAACAAATGCACTTACTGTTTTAAATAACAAGTAGTAAGTTAAGGTTGCCATAATGATTTGTGCTTGGGGTTGACTTATCGTTCTGTTAATATCCTTCAGGTGGTTTCTTGATCAGGCAAATAAATCAGATTCTGCTGTCAAGAAATACAACTGTTTGCCTGATTTTATTTATTTATTTATTTATTTTTTTCCCCTCAGATGTAAAAGTAGATGCAGAGTGTTAGTTTAACTTTTGGGAGGATTTTTGTGTGTGTGCAAATCATTGCTGCATTCAGCAGGAGTTGTACCTGTTTGGAAGGATAAACCATATGAGCTAAAAAGTATCTGCAAATTTTGTCTGTACACCAGTTAATCCTAAATTGTTGATTTCCTTGTTAAGACTTTTTGCTTTCTCTTTTCTTCAAAATTTGGAGCCAAAAATGATGTGTTCCCGAAGGTTTTGTACCTGGTATGAGGTCTTCTAGGTCAGCTTCCAGCATGAATTTTTCAGCTGTTGTGGTTTATTGTGAAAATGCTGATGCAACTTCAATTACAGCAGCACTAGAAATTGCTGCTAGAGTACCTCTGCTGAACCACGATTCTTTTTAAAACCTGGCAGTTTTCTACCTTGAATGGAAAATTACTATCCCTGTCATTTAAACCAGGCATAGTTCTTAAATGGTTTCATCTTTTCTGAGCTGGTAGCTCTGTAGCTCTGGCTTGTGATGCGTAGGGACCTTCGCTGTCAGCAGGAGTGTACAGCTGCAGAGCCTGGCTCACGGGGCAGGGAGAAAGTAACTGCCCTCGTGGTTGGTTGGTTCACACACCATCACCTATGAGTCTACCTTTATGAAACACGTACTTACCAAGTTAAAGACGATGCCCCAACTCCTAAATTAGGATACAGTTAATTTAATTTTACGTCATCTGAATTTATAGCTGTGCTTCTAACCAGCTATCTTTCTTGGATTATGTTTGGTGTATTTCAAAATCTGACATTTCAGTTCAGGTTAAGGAGATCCAAGTGTAACCTTCAAAGATTTCAGGTACTTGCCTGTACTTAATTTTCCTCTTTGCTGCCCTGTTCTGTTTTCTTCAAGTAGTGAAATGGATTAGATTTGATTCTTCCACGGAGAAGCTCAGTTTTTTGAAATGCTGTGTAAGGATTTATTTGCAAGCCTCCTGCTGATGTTAATGGGAGTGGTAGTAGACACACTTTGAAAATGTAACCAGGAGACAGAAAAATAAAACAAGTGAATGTTTAGGTTTTTTAGTACTTAGCTCCTCTTGGAGCCTTAATGGGTGCTTCACTAGACTCATTCCCCTGTGTCACTCTGGAGAAAACGGGAACCCTGTAGTTATTTAGGCAATAAAATACATCATAGACCTAAACTCTTACAATGCCTTTTATGCCAAAGTGTTTCAAAATGCAGAACAAATCCAGGGAAATAGAAAGGTGCCATTTCCATGGGCCAAAATTCCAATTTAAAGTTTTGAATTGAAACAAAAGCGAATCTGTGTTTCCTCTGGGTGAGGAATGAGGTGACGGGTGGTATTGCTGTTACAAAGGTCTAAAGCAAAAAAAGTTTGAAATTAGGCTTGAAGCCTGGCCACAGGTACTGTAGCAAATTATAATTTAAAAAACTAGAACTTCATTAAAGAAAAGGAGCATTGTAGGATACTGAAGAAACCTGGTGAAGAGTGATCCAGCTCTGGATGTAACTGCACACCAGGCATGTTTGTGTTCATCTGTAGATCGACCAGAATTTAATAGGATGCTTGATTCGCAAATAGCTCATTAATTTCTTCTGTGAGTTTTATAAAAAAGAATCACCAAGAACTGAAATAATACTTGTCTGAAATTTTTGTCTGTTAGAAGTGATGCTGAATTTAATTATTAAGAACCTTTACAGGAGAAAAACAATATATTAGGGTTTGTTGTTTGGTTGGTTGGTTTGTTTTGGGTTTGGTTTGTTTTGGTTTTGATTTGACCACTCTTGTAGCATGTCCAGTTCAGTTCCACCCAGGGCATGCAGGTACTCTTGAAAAGCTAAACCACTGATAATTCAGGTTTCTGTTCTGCTTTTTCCTTTCTCTTTGGCCAGCTGGCAGCAGTAACCAAATGCTGTAGCATCTATTTCTCAAGAAGATTGTCCTTTGAAACCTCCTCTAAGTTGCAACTTCACACTAGCAAGTTTTCAGGTGGTGTAGAAAGTATCTGAACAGAAAAAGGAAATGGATCTTGTCATGCTGTCAGTAAAGTTCAGTATCTCACCGGTGTCTTTGTTCTTTATATCTTTCTATTGTCCCTTCTAAGTTAGGGAGGTGCTGCTCTCCCCAGGGAGGACCCTTGCTGTTATCAGTGGGCACACTGTGTGTGATTTGAGCAGACACATCCACTGATGTCCTCACTGTCAGTCCCAAGGTTCTCATTTAGTATCTGCTGAGGCCTGAATACCTGTAGGTGCCCAGAGCATATAAGATGAGTTCTAGATCAGCCTGCTCAGGTCCAGGCAATTGCAGGGTAGAGACTTTTGCAGTCCATTCCTGGCTTTTTGTCTTGGAGAAGGTGTTGTTGAAGTACAGTGTTGAACTTGGACAATGTTGGCATCCTTTTGTACCGTACTGTATACTGGTGAGATGTGTTGTTTAAACTATGTAGGTTAACACTGGAGACTAACTGGCTGAGAAATTCACAAGTTATGTAATGTGGTTTTCATTTGAAATTCAGGCAGAGCTGGCAGTAGAACATGTTTGTCTTCTCATTTTAATACTGATGTAACATGATTGGTCTTAAAGTGCAGAAGCAACTGTTCCCATTTCTGGGGAAGTGCTATAAATAGCAGATGGTTCTTGTTAGTCCAGCTTCAATGTACCTAGTATGCCAAACACAGAACCACAGAACACTTGGTTAACAAAAAAAGTACCACAGTGGATAAAGGTAGAAGTCTTCTGTAATCCTGATTTTTAGTGTCGTTCCATGCCGTGTATTTCTTGGAGTGCTGTTTTTCCTACCTTACAGTTACTAAGTGATGGGAAAACTGTTTCCTAAGTGCCCTACAAAGAACATAAATTTAATGGTTGCTCATTATTCTGTGATCTAGGATAAATATGGTAGAGAAGGAACAGAGGGGCTCATAAGTGGCTTTTTTTGAATCCTGAAGAGCTGTTCTAGGAATTCACAGTGTAGAGGTTTTTTGCCTCCTGTTCTTTTGGAATGCCATACCTACAGAATGTGCCATTTGAAAAGTCACACCACAGGCAAAAAAGACCACTGAAAAATGTACTGTAGCTCTGAGCCAAATTTGGACCACTTTGAAAGTAGCAGTCCTAGGAATGACTTGAGAAACAGAGATGCTGAAGATTGTGAAGTTCTTTATCAGTCTGTGATTGATGTAAGGAGAACCTGTTCTACAAAGGAAATAGCAGCTTGTTTACACCCCACCCCCGTTTAAAAAAATCAGCCTTCTTTCAGACTTCATGATACTGGGCAAAGCTCCAGGGAACAAGAAAACATGAAAATTGTCCAGGCTTCTGAGCCTCTTAGGCATTCATGCACGTAAGGGAAGAAATAATTTGTAGAGGAAAAAAAAAAAACAAAACGCCAAACCAACAACCCCAGGGGGAAAAAAAAACCCAACCAACCGACTTCTCTGAAGATGTGCAGTACTCAGTGCAGTGTTGTTTTATGGCCTGGCATCAGTTCTACCATATGTTAACAAAATGTCTATCCATTAGCCCTTTGATGTGGCTTCCAGATATCCCTTTTCTCAAACTAAATCATGCATACAATAGAGCTTTGAGTAGAAATGTTTTAAGAGTCTGATGCCACCGTGTTATGGCTCCATTATCACATTTTCTCCATGTGGATCGCTTTGCTCTTTATTCCAAAATTCATTCCAAAATGTTGAAGGGTTTCTAAGTGCACTTCTTTGAGCCTCTCTCCTGTGACTGTAAGCTGATGCCTGTTGCTGCTAGAATTTAAGGAAATTTAAAAGAATTTAAGAGGTGATTGTGGAGCCTGGCTTTTGAAAGTGAGAATGAGCCCATTACTTCATGATAGGATACTGATAGGAAAGCAGATGAAAGAGAAATGGTGAAAGAGAAACAAGAGAGAGGGTGAAGAATGAACATTGGCATTGTTCAGAAATGTTGTATTTTCTTTTGAAGTTGATATATCAGTATTTGCAGAAAGAAGGAAGTAGTACCCTCTGTGTGTGTGCTTTGTTTTATTGTTAACAGAACTTTGCACTTCTGATTGCGTGGGTCAGTTTTTATCCTGTGCCTTGGGGGAGTATTGCCATCATTTGTTCTTAAACAGAAACCTGGGCGTGATGAAAACAGTCAAATTCATATGAAACTGTTAGAGAGGAAATCTTTGTAACTTGACCATTTGAACTACCAGAAGGCCTACCAAATTTTAAGGCTGAAGCGCATGCTGAATTTTGTGCTGTAGAGCTTGGCAGATCTAAATCTTGAACTGCCCTTTAAAACCCAAGGGCTGACTGAAAACATTTAATTGTGCTGGGGAGAACCTGGCCATAGTTTGCCTTTTGACTCTGAATGACTGATGAGCCCTCAAGTAGGCACGTTTTTGGAAACCTCACACACTGAGTATGGAACAAATGCATCTTGAAAGTTTTCTGCACGTATGTGGTTGATGTTAAGGGGCAACGGTTAAAAAACTGAATGTACTACTTCCAGTGTGTGTCTGAAATATTGGTGGAACAAGTGACTGTGTACTTGTGGAAGAAGCATCCCACGCAGCTTAGGTCCTTTAAAAAAATATTTTCCTGATATAATTTTGCTGGAATTCGTCAGGTCATGTTCATCAGTGCAATGTAACCTTTATAATGTTCATATTTTCAGAATGGCTAGACCATATCCATAAGAGAACAGCTGAGTGGAGGAGAGGGCTGGGGTGGTAGTGGGCTCTGATGATCTTGGAGATGCCTGAAGCTACTGTGTGTCTCAGCTTGGTAATGCCAGTGGAGAACCACGAGGTGAGCTCCACTGGGTGCAAGCGAGCCAGCAGCTGTTGGAAAGGGTCCTCTCTTGCCAGGTGAGGCACAGTAGCCATTGCTGCCTATGAGCTATTGCAGTATGAAGGGAAAATGTATTTGCTCTAGCTGCCAGCAACACCGCGTCTCCAGAGAGAGCAGGACCTTCTTAGAGTGGGCTGACTCAATCACTGGCATGCAACTGGTGATATCCCAGGTCACTGTAGCACCAGGGTGACAGTGACAAGGGATGAGGACATATGAGTGGCCTTCCTCACTAGAGTCGAGTGGAGTTTGGAGAATTGAGTGCTGTTGGCACCCTGCTGTACATGTTCCATGTCAGTTCTCTTGACGTAATCTCAGTGTGCTTTGTGCCTTCCACCTGAGCTTGGGCATAGATACCACCATATACACAATAACCAGCTGCCTACCCCAGCCCTTTTCTATTTTGGAGTCCAGGCTGGTATCTCTGCAAAGCTACTTGGTAGATCTTTGCTCTGTACACTGCTCTCCAGAGCATTTGGTTGTGTTTTAAATCCTCTGCTTCCTAAACAGCAACCAAATAAATTGTGAGACTAGAAATGAAAAAGTAGCATTTAGAGTGCTTATTCTGCTGGCCAGCAAATTTATCTGAGCACACAGCTTTCTAGCCTTTTGATAAAGTGAGTATAAGCAGATACACCATAACATTTTTTCTTCCCACCCATTCCTTTGCCTTTACTCCAACACAACAGTTTAACGAGTTACCATGGGGTTTTATTTCAGTAATAATTTACAAATACACATATGATTTACTGAATGGTTGTGAAAGCTTTTTTCTTTTTTTTTTTCTCCACATTGAAAAAGTTATCTTCTAAAATTACACTGCCCCCTTCTTGCATTCTGCTATGAAAGAGTATCTAAAGGGTAGTCCTGGGTTTGGCTGATGTGATGCTTGCCTGAGGCATGAAGTAAGAAACCACAGTATTGAGGAGGAAGGAGGAAAGAAGCCATTTTATGGTTTTTGTTATAAATAAGCAGACGCCAGAAAGGCTAGAGCCAAGTATCAAAGATTAGTTTAAAAACAACTGTTCACTACAGAGATAGTCCAATAGTTCTAGTAGTGTGTGTGTATTTCTTTAGGTGTAGACCATATTCTCGACTTGTACAACAGAAAGAGGACTAACCAGAGAGTTCTTGTGCTCGTGAGTCTGCAGTCTAGAAGAGGATAATGCTAGAACAATACATCTTTTCCATGCAAGTCTGATGGAAAACTGCATGTCTAAGAGTGAGCGAGTTGGTTGTAGGGAGTTGCTTGACACAGGCTCAGAGGTTCCAACAGATGGGACTAAAATGTGGAGGAAGATAGGATAGTGAGATTTTTAGATAGTGGACAGAGCCACCATTGTTAACGGGGCGGAGAGGAAATGCTGAAACCAGCAAAATCCAAAATGGTCAGGTGGGGGCTGAGGTGAAAGGGGGTGCGCTGGGACTTGATCTGCTCAATCACACCGAGCTGCTCACAGTAGGGGTGTTATTCTAAGAAAGGTGGTGTTGCAGGAGTGAGAGAGATGGTTACTCAAGGATGTAGCAGAGTATCTAGCAGAGTTTGCAGTTTTGATGGGCAGAGGGACAGTATACTTGGGAAACTCTGAAGCAACTGCAGACCTGTGGATAGGCTTGGGTTCGTGTCTTTATACGTGCTAAAAAATGTAGGTTCCTTACAAGTCTGTATTTGCTTTTCCCTCTAGTTTTCATTCTGTCATTTATTCATAGACTCATTTACAAATTTGAACAAAAAGAAACTAAAATGCTCATTCTTCTGGTGGGTACATAATCCCTTGACCTCTGATTTCTATCACAGTGTTGAATTTATAACCATCATTGTGCAAGATTACTCTCAAGAGCAGTGTATAAATTACTCAGGCACCCCCTGTGTCCCATTTCATCCAATCATTACATGCATTATCATATAGAGGGTGAAGAATGGAATAATGCAATGATGTAAGATGAAACATTCTGTGAACTGTACTGCTTTAGAAAGTGCACTAAATCAGTGGGTTTTCCTAGGGTGCATGTAGGCAAATAGCAGTAGGATTTTCCTTGTATTTTAAGTATTTCAACTCAGCAAGGAAGGATATTAAAGCTATCTCAGTACTTCTGTATCACTTAAAATTCTGGGCTTTATTTTTGGATTGTGTGCCTGGTCTAATGATCATTGGGCTTAGTTTCTGCTTTCTGTGATGTCAGCTAGAGAAAATTTTTCTCATCCTCTCCATCTGCCAAGTTTAATGTGCTGCTTTTGGGAGAAGGTATTTAATGAAATAGTATTTCTTCACTGTAATGAAATTTGTTACTGTAAGATAAATATATATGTATGTATCATAGGTTTAGGACAGCGTCTCCTGCGGCATGCTGCTCGGCACGGTAGAGCATATTCTACCATGCCAAACAGCAATTGTCTATCATTCAGCTTCTTGCCAGGAGAGTGATTGCTGAGCTCTAAAACATGATGTCCTCCGTCCTCTTCTTTCCCCTTTCAATTAATCAGGAAGAGAACCTGAGGTCACTTAATTCTTTGTGAAGGAAAGGAGAAACAAGATTTTGAACTGCTGACAAGTATGTTCCTCTCTGTCTTACCTGACGAGCAGATGGCACAGCTCACGTGTGGTCTGTTCTGCTTGTATGATTTTGTTTCTTGGCACTATAAACCTGAAGTATTGGATTTATGTTCTCCACTTCTACCCAACCTGGTCCATGCGCCTTAGTTGATATGCTAGAGTGCTCCGGGGATCTATTCATGGGGCTGAAGTTAATGTCCAAACAATATTTTATTTGACTCTCTCTTAACACGTTCGGCAAGTTGTTCTGCAAGCCTTTCTAGAAGACTGCAGCTGTGTATATAAATAGTTTATAGTTAATAAGCCTATTTATAGCGAGCCCAAGTCTGACAATTTTTTTTTCCTTCATTAGTTTCCAACCTTCAAACAAGTTTGACAAAATAATTTGCCTGCATCCTTACCCACTAAGCACGGTGCCTTTACTTTTTCATTGATTAATTTGGCAGTTTAGTTTAAAATGTACTGGACAAGTTTAAATGCTGAGTTTTGGGAAAGAGCGAAGTATAAAGAAATATAAATAAGCTGTCTTGGATAGGCTGGTTAAATTTCAGCAAAATTGGTAAAGTTAATATTCTAGATTATATGAAAATAGATAAAATTTATATTCGTTTGCCTGTGAACTTTGTTACAGGGTTTCCTGCTTGAGATGAAGGGAACAGCCCTCGCTGCCCCTGCAGAATACCCAGCAAGCCTCTCAGAATGCTTGAGAGTAATTGTTGCACAGGCAGGAGTGGCTAACACTCGAGTTTCTTCCCTTTTCATTCATCTGTAACAGGTTATTCTGTGAATTAAGAACTTGGGGGATGTTCACGGTCGCACTTCAGTGGGACCTGAGTCTGGTGGTGACTGGACCAGGGTGAGGGAATGAAGAATGTGATGGCAAGTGTTTCCAGGGTCACAAAGATAAAGGGCTAGATACTCTGGAGGAGAGGACTAACATTCGGAACAATCTTGGCAAATTCACGGGAAGCATCAATACTGATCAGGGTGAAATGTGTTCTGCTTTTTTATGGGAAGCAGAAATTGAATGTACGACGTGCCCCTGGCAGGGTGGCTCATACAGGACCCCTGCCATATTCACTGAGGACAGTTGTACGGTACAAATTGTGGCATAAAAGTAGAGAGATGACATTCAGTTTTTGCTTGGAAGAGCTGTCCTGTCCTGGGAGCAAACATGCTTTAGGTAGATCCACAGGTTGGGGGGTTGAAGGGTCACACTTGCCGAACATGTGCTGCAGAGATGAGTGGAGGTATCTAGATAACCCTTCATGAGGTAAAAACCTCAGGCTCCCGAGAGAGCAGCTGATGGCTTGGCATGCTGTAATTGCTGCAGCTTGGTTCAAAAGCCTCTGCACTCAAGAGCTGGCTTTGTTTTTCTAATTATCGACGTTAACACATTTAAAGCTCTTTTAGTGACCTTTCACCATAGGATTCTGCAGTGTCACAAAGCACAAATGTTAGCTGTTTAAAATCCAGCCAATAATATATAGATGGGAAAATACATAATTTGCACATCTGTCAAATGAAATCACTTGCTGCTAAATTAAATTTTGTTATCGGATAAAAGAGTCCAAGATTGTGGTAAAAGCACAAGAAATTTCATTTTTTGTTTTCTTGTAGGAAACTTTTCCCTAATTGGGAAAGACTGTGTATGTTTAAAGGAAAAACAACAAAAAAATCCAATCAAAACTTTTCCCTGCTTAACTGAAAATTACTTAATGCATTTAATTAAGCCACTAAGAAGTTGAGGAAAGAGCTGCTAGCTTGCAGTAATTTTAGCTGTTTAAATCTACTGGCATTGAAACGCTTGAAATTGCTGTAAATACAGTTTTGGTGGTTTGAAAGAATCTGTCTGTAATTTCATTTTCATTTAATTGTGTATCTTCTAGGAATAGATAAGGGTGCAAAAAGATACCAACACATTTTCAATTACTTAACTTTGCTTCTTGGAGCACTTTAAAATCTCTTGTTGAATCTTTCAGGCAGAGAACTGATTTACTTTGGGGTTTTTTTCCACCCTTATCTGAAACCACATACTTAATTGTAATCTGGATCATAACTGCTAATACTATTTTAAAACTGGGATGTTGAACCAAGCAGAACCAGGGACCAAGGAAGTATCCACCCTGTGTGGAATAAGTGCAGCAGGTTGCTGCATGGATGCAGCACTGACCTGGGATATGAGCACAGAGACAGCAGGCAATGTGGCATCTTTCCCATCACGGAACTCAAAGCATCCATCTCCTGTGGTGTAGAAAAAGAGATCTCTCTATCCTCTTCTTCCTTGGTGAACCTGATGCAGTTTTAAACTCTCGGATGATAATCCACAGAAATTATTTACCTGAAACAATTAGCATAATGGGCTGTGATTGCTCTGAAGCATCTTAGTTTATCTACAGTTCTCTGGACAGTCCTGTGAAGAGCTGCCATTTTTTCAGAGCTCCTTTTATGTTCTCTGCAGTGTCTCAGGGTTAATGAAACCTTTGGTTCTAGAATGAAATAAAATGCTTCTCTGGTACAGGTTTAACAAACGTACATCTCTAATGATTTTGTTCTGAAGGTGAAATTGGAATTGGGTGGATGTGTGTATCATTATGTAAGATCAATATTTATTAAAGTGGCAGATCTAAAATCTTCTTTGAACCTTGGAAAAGGTATCTGAAAGTAACACTTGTAATACTTTTTGAGATGAATAAAAGTTGAGGAAAAATGGTAGCGCAGAGAGCAAAATTGACTCAAATGGTGAGCAAAGGAACAAAACAATTTTGCATCACTTTTTCATGTGCCTAATAAATTGCACAAGAATATTTAATTGTGCTGAATGAAACCACTCTATAAGTCACCTACCTAACACAAATTTACAAAAACAAAGCAAATTCCTAACAGCTGTGACCACTCTTGGACCTGGAAGTACATCCTTCACCACTGGAACACTATCCACGCAATGCACTGCGGCGCTAAGTTTGTGTTGGTGAGGATGCCAAATTTATAACTCCCTTCCCCTCATCCTATCATCGTAAACCAGCAGCCTTCCCTGAGACACAGCCCACGCCATCTGGTTTACTGCAGTCCCTCTTTGAAGTGGTGTGGATAGTCTTTCCTTCTGCTCCCATTTGTTTGAAATTAAGTGCAGGAAGGTCTAGCTGTGTGCTACAGTCAGACTGTCGCACTGTGCCCTACAGAGAGCCAGATGATGGAAACCTTTTTGGTGCTCAACAAAATGAGTCCGTAGCGGGCAGGCTGCAGTTTTGGGAAGAGGAAGGAGGTGCCGTGTAGGTCTTAAGACCATGACCTCTGTGGCTCTTTGACTCGGACATGAATGGGCTGTCATTTTTGACATTCCAATACTACTTTTTTTTCCTCACCTTGGCGTAGGTTAAAGGACAAACAGTGTATGACAGACACTCATCCTGCAGCCAGGGGGTGTTTAACATGTACTCATTACAGGAATTAATTGATAATGACAGCTACTTGATACTACAGTTACCAATAAAGACTTTTTTACCTAGTTAAACAGCTAAAGATGGATCTAGTATTAGCTTTCAATCCCTTACTTTATGTCTTAAATGGCAGGGAGAGATCAGGTTTTGGGAGTAGGGGTTTCCGCCTGATTAAGGAGCACCAATTCCATGAAAGTCTGTACTGAAAATGTAGGACCTGCCGCTGGCAGATAGGCAGGAAGGTGAACTCGGGATAAGACTGGAAAATGGCATCTGTCTGAAGTTTGCTTATTTTGTATCTGGACTGCAAAAACTTGTGAGGAGACATTATCTTCTTCCTGCCAGCAGCATCAGGACTGATGAAGCACTTGGAAATAAAAGTCACTGGAGAGCAGTCTGGCATTTGTATTGTGCCATGTAGAGGAAGGTGTGTCCATGGTGGTAGACAGCCATCCCTGTGAGGGCTCACACAGGGGACCCCTCAGGTAAAAGACACCCACGTTCCCAGTCCAAGTGTGCAAGTTCTGCTCTCAGAGAAAGTCATTCCTTTGCCTGCAGATTCTCTTGGATTTCTTAGTCCTTGCAGTTGCCCCAACACTTGTGATGTGATGCTAGTGAACGCTGGCTTGAGCTTCGTTTGCCAAAAGGCGCAGTAGGCCAGATCGATGACTCATGAGGATCTGTTTGGGTTTTTTAACTTTTTCTTTCTTTCTCTGGAAATCAAGCACCTTTTCAAAGACGCAGCAAATACAAAATAGCAGCAGCCTGTGTGCTGGGCCCCCCTCTCAGGGTTCTGCTGAATGCCAAGTGAAGATCTGATGCTAGTACCTTGATTGTAACGCTCTACATGACCCCACTGTCCCTTTTCAAATGCAGTCTTCAGAATCTCGACAGTTGGTTTGTCTGCCAGTGGATGGGTAGGAGGCAACCGCCAGGAGAAATGAATGTAGATGATGAAGTGGTTTCTCCCAAGGGAAAAAAACAAACTTTATATCTATTTATTAGAATTTTAACTTTTCTTTCTGCTCTCAGACTCCTCGTCCCAGCCAAGCACCTCTCCAAGTGAAGAAGGTTATTTTGTTAGTTACAATCTCAGGAAGAGACTGCTATTTTTATATTAATGGGAATGTGTTGGCACAACGATGAGGGGCATCTGAAGTACCAAGGAGACTGTATCCTAAAATGATTTTTTTAAAAAGCAGTAAGTGCTGAATCCTCTTCTTAGTTGATGAATGTTTTGTGTTGCACAGCCTGGCTTGCATACTTCTGAGAAAAATCTTTGGCTGGAAATGCATGTTCTACGCTGAAATACTGCACTGCTTGTTCCAAGAAGAGTTGGAAAACTCTCGGAGAAATTCTTGCTGTGTAAGATGCTTTGTGACTGCATATGACAGTGTGCAAATAATAGATCTCTGATGTACTTGGGTATGGAGTTACATTTTTCACGGTGATCTAATCAGGAGGTTATTCAGTGAATGTTGTCAGAGCTAGCAATGGACCAGAGCACATACTTACAAAACAATAGCTTAAGACCAATTCAGCTTTCCTTGAATTTCTAATCTGAGTTTCATAGTAGAGGTTTTTACTCGGATTATATGTAATCACTAAAATTATACCTGCAAACTCTGTTCTGGTTAAGCTGTTTATTCCAGAGGCTGTGTGGAGGACAAGGTGCAGTGACTAAATCCAACAGATTCACAAAGAGCATTGTAGAGGGAAAATTCTTCTTCCCTTACCTCTACCACTGGTAACCCACGCAGTGTATTTTGTGCATCATTCTGTATTATCCGAACTTACTCTTAATATTTAACTGTAGAGAACTGTCTTTTGAAACCCCTGACACTGATTCTGACTTTTTGCAGTGTCTTATGAGAATAACAAAATACTGCAGCTGAAAGCCAGTTTGGTACGTTTGATTTACAGTCTTGTTGGAAATTGCATGGGAAAGTGGTTCCCAGTGATCCTGCACTAAGGAACTGTAACTCTTCTAAAGATAAATGAAATTGTTATAATCCTTTCACTGGCTAATTCTGCATGCTGTAAAAGGCTTGCTGTGTATCCAGGGGAAATAGCTCAACAGAAAAAGAATTTGTGCCTTTTATGAAGTGCATTTTGCGTAGCAGTTACTAGGCTGGACAGAATGATTAATAAATTACTGGTTTAGTAGCTTGGCGTAAATCACTTTTGCTGTAACTGAATTACTAAAAAGATCATGCAACAACAATAAAAGGTTTTTACAGTGCAATTAAATATCTTGAACAGTGCTTTCTGCACTTGACAAGCTAACATACCCTTTTTTTAATGGAGTAAATCATTTTACTGTGGCTTACCGGGGGGAGACTTGGGATATCACACAGAAATTGAACACTGTGGAGCGCTGGATGACACAAGTGACTGTGCTGGAGAAACGAATCCCCTTCATTCTTTTTGATGTGGTTTTAGTTCTGGAATTGCCTTTGTCTGCTCTTGCTCACCCTCCTGTACCGTGACAGCAATTCTGTGGGATCAGCCTGGTGAAGGTGAACCTGTACTCTCTGCACCTGACCAGCGAGGGGAAAGAGGACAAGTGAAGATGCACCAAGAACCAGTTTTACCAGTATAGTTTTACTCAGTCTGCTCCAGTTTTAGTTCACAGAAGTGCACGGCACTGGCAGTGGCGTGGTGAAGTTGGGAGAACTGAGGCAGATGCTCAGGCAGCAGCAGTTAGGTGACTCCATGACAGAGATGGACCATCTTACACCTGGAGCATCAGACTGGTTTTAAAGAGTCTTTTGGTACTTATTTATTCAGTAAGGAAAAACAAATAAGGATTGCCTACATGACCTATATCCTTGTCTGAGAGAAATGGGAATTTCTCGGACAAGGATATAGGTCAAGCATATGTATGAGGCATTGTGAGGTTGAATTTCCCGACTTGGTCGATGTCCTTTGTGTTGATCGTGTTCCCTCTCAGCTTTCAGCAATCTCTGCTGAAGTCCCTTTGTTTGTACAGAATACTTAGCCCTTGTCACACTGAGGGGGTTTATGTCCATGCTTGTTGTTGGGGGTTTTTTGAACACGTTTTTGTAGTAGAAAGAGGACTTAATCATGAACTGTGCTTTTTTGTGATACTTCGAGCGAGTAAAGAGGGTTCATAAAGTTTACTTCTGTGTTCAGCAGTTCCGGCAAAGAAACCAAACAGCCGTATCTGTTTAGACTGCCTCCATTCTGCTGAGCCTTTGTAGCCCTGCCAAAGTTCTCTACATCACTGAGCCTCCCCGTGAAAAACAGAAACCACTTCACTTTGTTCATGGGGCTGAAAGCTGCTCACAGTGTGGGATTTGGGGAGCGAAATTCTTTCAAGAATGAATTACATTCAACCAGCTAGTTGTCAGAGGAATAAATCAAAGGGGTTATTTGTTTTGACTGGTGCCTGATTTGGTTTTGCCAATATTATGCTCAGTCAGAAAATTTTGAAAAGCCCCTTAATTAAGTGTGATATTTTTATAAGCAAGAAACAGGCAGAAGAATCTGGCTTAGCTTTCACTTTGTCCTCTGTACGGCAACTTTATCATCCAAACTGTACTGGCTTCTTTCTGTTGTGTTTCATAAGGGACAACAGTCATGGTTTATAAATTTAAATTGGGTGAGAGGCTGTGGTTTGTATGATATAGGGCTCGAGCAGGGGGCAAAAGATTGTGTGTATATCTAAAAATCTGGTCATGGGAACTGCTCTGCTTCTGTAAATTGTTTATAAAGAGTTAAAAACAAAGTGACAGAAATGCAGATGGCATGATATGGAGGGGCAAAACAGGATGATTTTAGGGGAAAAACCACAAGCATTCTTTTGTTTTTCAGTTATCCGAGCAATTGAAAGGAACTGTGGTGGAATATAACTTTAGACTGCAGAATTATTAGCAAATATCCCTAGAAATAACCACTGAGGAAACTACTTCTCATCCCAAAACTGTTCCCAGCACATTTTGCTTATAAAACTACTTAAGGAGACTTAAGGAAAGAGAATAGGAAAGAACTGTTGCTTTCACACTTGTTAAAGGTATGTCAAAAATTGTGCTGAAATAGTCAATGCTATTAGCTCAGAATTTTCACTGCTGAGCTATAAAAGTAGTTAATTCTCTGATTTTGAACTGGTTAAATAAGCTATATAATGGCAAGTGAACTTTATGAGGAACTGCCATTGTATAACCTCAGGTAAAGAGATTTCAGGAGATAAAACAGGTAGGTGTCTTTATCATTTTCTCATTAATCCTAGAGCAGTTGCACACGCGGTGAACTTGTAAGGAAACATATCTAATTAGTATTAATGAGGAGCATTTTTGTACTGTTTAGTTAAATGGTGGTGTTTATAGCTGGAAAATATTAATGCCATGAGACCTGTAGGATTCAAATTAGGTTTAAAGAGTTAACATACCTTTTAGATGGGAGAGAATGTTCTTGAGAAGACATTTGAAAAGTTGATATTTACAATGGGAAAAATCTGCAACTTTAAAGATGTGATAGATGCCACCTCTGAATGTAGACGTAAGATGCAACTGTGCCTTTGTGAGATTATTGCGTTCCTTCGTTCATTCAGAATTGTGTCTTTTGGAAATTCAGTTGGCAAAGAATATTTTTTATCTTATGCATAAAAACATAAAATGTTTTGAGCAGTGCTAGTAGATGATGTTTAGAGCTGCATCATTTGCCTCTTTAAGATAAATGTTTATGGTGTGCTAGTTGCAGTAGTTAATGACAAAGAGCTTTGTAGCCATTGCTACTCTAAGATCAAATGTGGGGACCAAACCTGCTTTGCATTCGCTGGGTCAGGCACTTAGGCTCCTTTTTGGAGAAAGTATTTTTTCTTAGAGTGGTCCTTTTAACTTGGGCAACTTCCAGCCTTACTGAAGGGGACAGAGGCCAGTTACACGGTAACCCGTGCTGTGTACGTGTCCCATTGCGCTGAAAGTTGGCAGCAGCAAGCCCTGTGACCTCGACTGTTCCGCCGGTTCCTGTGCTGCAGCTACATCCCAGCACTGCCTGCCAGCTTTGTGCCATCCTTGCTGGTTTTTGGGTTCGGGTCACTAAGCATCTTGCAGTAAGGGCTGATAGCCTGAAGCTGAGTAGATGTTCTAGAGGAAGGAATGAAATGGGTTTTTTGCTTTGGCTTTAGTCGATGTTGCTGAAAAGGTACCAGCTGTGCTGGTAGAGGGGTAGAGTTTCACAGTCCCGGTTAACTCTGGGCTCAGGCATCTTTATCTTGCAGCACAGGCACAGTTATCCACATGCAGTTACCTCTGTGGGCATATTTGGAACCTACTAAACATAGGGTCCAATAATAAAAATAAGAGACCGAGTGGTGTTCTCATCTAGAACAGGTAATGTGATTGCTCTCCTAAATTTGCTATATTCAGATAGCTATAGTTGTGTCCATGGTGTATCCCAGGTTTTTGGGACTTAAACGGAATAACAGGATAGTTACTCCACCAAAGATGTTTACAGTGGCAGCTAGGGATGAGAGAAGAGTTAAGTGGGTGACACATAGGGAGCAATTAAAAACTGTTTCGTAGGAAACTTACACCTACAGATTTTGAAATAAAAGTTCCAGAAGTTCAGCTGTTTGACAGAAGTGGAGGAAGCTGAGGGATTAAACTGCCTAAGAGGATTTTGAGGCAGGGGGAGTGACATGGTTGGGTGGTAGAAAGAGAAATCCTTTTACTCTGTCATGTTTAACTCAGGAATTAGGAATGCCAGAGAAAAGGAGGTTACAAAGGGGACGTAACGAAAAAGGATGGAGAGAGGTGTGAATCACAGTATGTGCACTGGGAATTAAAACATGAATGACTTTAGAGGATAGTGAGAGAGAGGAGAGTCGAGGGTTTGAGATCCTGACAGAGAGAGAGAAAGGGGAAATGGCAGATCATAATTTGGGAGCCTCTTTAACTGTCCAGCTCCTATGAAACTGAAGTCTGTCCTTATAGCCAGCATTTCTTACAGGCTCAGGGAGGTACTAGAGGTGTCTGCAGTTAGCCTTTTCATGCTCTCACAAAATCTCCTCTTCAGATATTTTGTTCTTCATGGTTGCATTTAGATTTAAATTCTCTGCATGGAATGTCTTTTCAGCCCTTTCTGTGACTGAGGCTGCCGCACCACCGCACAACGCAGTTGCAAAGATTTGGTGCAGTTTAGGTATCTTAGATGGGACTTTATCTGGAAATCCATGTTTAGCTTTCAATTTTCAGTCCTGCAAAGGAATAGTATTGTTTACTTTAAAGGAATTCAGTGGAGAGAAGACAAAATGTAGGCACAAGATGGGGAACGACAGGGGAGAATGATCGTAGAATAATTACTTATTTCTGCAGTGAGTGAGTTGGTGGGGAGGAGGACAAAACTTCTGCACATTGTGTGAATAACTGCCTGAGAGAAACTAAGCAGGGACTATTTAGATGGAATATTGTGAAAGTCTTCCTGAGAGGGGCATTCATCTGTCTACAGAATGGCTGACCATTCAGCTCCCCAAGTTTCTTTGGTTTGTGTTTTAAATGCTTCAAATGCTGCAAAATACTGACCAGGAGAAAGGTTTGCTGTCGTGTTGCATCTCTTCTGCCTCTAGTTTTTAGTCTGGTTTTGATAGTTCCACTATCTTATGAAACAAACATCTACTTAAAAAAGCAAACCAACTTCCAGTGGATGAATAAATTACCTTTGCTCAGCTGTCTTCTTCCTGGACAGTCCTTGGGATGTGCCCAATCCAGAGGGCTGAGACAGGGCTACAGGAGTGTAGACTGTTGTATCCAAATCTTCAGGCTTGCAGCTGGGAACTCTTACTTGTGCTCAAAGCTGAATTTTCCTTTTTCCTTACCCCTCAATGGTTTTGGTTTATCTCCAGCTAGTGAACATGACAGAAGCATGTTTGAACCAGTGAGGAAGGTTTTCAGGTTTTCATGTGTTTAAAATAAGATTGGTTTGTGACCTGGAAAGTTTGGGAGGAAAGCACAAAGGAGAAACAAAGGAGTTTCTAAAATATCCGCATGTGCAGCCTGCAAAAGAGTGATGATTTTCATTTGATAATTGCCCATCCATACAGCAGATAGTGAATGAGCCAAAGGTAGCAGAGACAGAAATTACACAGCTGCTGGGCGAAGACTCCGTTGCCATTGTCTTTATAAGACACTTCTGGAACTGGCTGAACTGCTGCTCACCTTGCACTTGCAGCCTTGTACGGCTTTGATGCTACTTTGGTATTCACAATGTGTAGTTAGTATGTTTTCCTCTTGCTCATCCAATCCTTTGATCTCCTCTGTTTTGATGAAAATTGAAACTAGCCTGGACTCTTTTCAGCAGCTTTCTGGAGATCATGTCTTCCACCTTCTGAAATAATCCATCTTTTTTTGGATATACATTTTGGTGACCTGTTTTTAGGGCTCTTTCAGCTGCTTCTTGTCGTAGGAAAATCCATCTCTCAAGGCAAGTTATTCTGCATTTTAGGGCGATGTTAACAGTGACTTGTCCAAACTGGATGCATTTTGCTGAGTTATGTGGAAGCTATAACAAAATTCTTTTAAAGACAGTTTGTCCAACTTGGGGATAAATTGGGATCTAGCTGTATTTACACTGAATCGTCTCATGGAGAAGAGAGATGAATATCTGCTGTCTAAGGAGTGTTATATCATGAGGATACTGGAAATTGGAGGACATGTGCTGGACATGGGTACTAATTGCTAGCTGTTTAAATGGAAAGTTAATGCATGGAGCATGCTGTGTAAACAAAATGAAATAATAAACACTGTAAACATTGCTTGGTGCAGATGGATGCAGCCAGACTAATCAAAACTATATTTAAACCGTGTTAGCTCTAAGGGTTTAGACAAGATCCAAAAAAATTTGTTTCTTGGCTGCTGTAGAGAAGGCTTATATACAGCTTCAAAGGCTTTTAGACAGGGTCAGAGTTTCCTTTTGCTTTCCTTCTATAAAAGCCATGAGAAAAAAGCTGTGTCCTCTGCTTTCCCCCTCCCTGGGTTGATAACTGGTGCCCTGAATGCATTGTTTGCTAGTTATCTCATGCATCCCCTGTCATAAAAATTAAGGGGCTCCCACCCCCTGCCACACTGGTCCAGAGAAAAACATTTTAGGCCATTGTACATCTTTTACTCAATTTTTAAAATCTGTTAACGCTCCCCACCGTTCCCTGTGCGGGTTTAGTTGCTTATTTTTTGTCATAATGTACATTGTCTTGTTTTGGCGTGGGAGATGTTATTTAACGTGCTATCTCTTATGCAGTTTAGGCATGTGGCTAGTGTGCAGTTTCTCCAAATACTGTATGAGAATCATCCTTCCTGCAAGCCCTGGGGAGGAGAAGCTTCAGACCAAACCACCAGGTGTACACAATGGCATCTTTGTGCCTGTGGTTAACATGTTCCAACTAATAAACCTAACTTGTACTCTCATTTATAAAGGATGAACTGTCAAAGCCCTTGACAGTGAAAACTGGTTTTTTTTCAGTAAATATATCTGAATTATAAATAATAATAAAAAAAATAATTGCAACCTAATTATGTGGCCATGGCAGGAAAAAAAAAAAGGGCAAAATCAGACTGTGTTCATTGTCTACTAACCTGCTGCCCACAGAATATTGACCAGAGTCATTCTCTGTAGAAAGTCGTGCTTCTCTGCCACATGTGAAGTCAGTCGTGGTAGGCATCTTCGTTTTGAGAGAAATGAGCATGTATACACAGGGAACAGCTTGCTTGGCAGTCAGACTCCATACTGCACCAAGTGCAGTCACTGTCCCCTGCTGATGTTCAGCACACAGCTTTTACATTGCCTAGGAAAACAGTGCTTTTTAATCAACAAGTGATTTCCCACTGTGATAGGGAGAGAGAGAGGAAACACAGGGATGCTGGACACATAACTAAGTGCTGTGGAAGTTATCCCAGATTCTGGGAAACTCTGTGAAGTAAAATAGGTTCAGTAGGAGAAAAAAAAAACCAATAAACTCAAAACAACAACAAAAAAGCCCCACTCAGAATACAGTCCAGACCCTAGTGATCCTGTGGAAGGAAGAATTGGGATTAACATTTTTAGCTCACATAGTAATTTCTTTGAATGTTTCTGACATCAATTGTTGGCTGAATTGAAAACATTTGTGTTCAAAAGGTCTTTTGTCTCCTGTATCTAAACAAACCCCAGGTATGTGTTCACTGGGATGTCAACTGCTGGTCATACGGCCATCATTAAATATTCCTAATGTGGTGATAATATACTCGGTAATTTCCCTTCCATTGACAGCCTCAGAAAAGAAGTTTTCTTGCTGTGGCTGATTGGCATGAAGAAAATGCCTTAAAATAAGATAAAATAGTAGTCTGGAGTCAGGAAACACGATTTAATACCTAGTAAATTGTGGGTTTCAGAAAACGTATAACGTCCTGGATTTAGTGGAAGGCAAACACTTCCCAAAAACAAAATACAGAAGCATTGAGGGCAGATTCTTTGTTTTAAACACACTGTTATTACTAGCCTAGATAATCTCACTGCCAGTATTTCCCCTCAAATATAAGAAAAAGTACTTCTTTTGATTTTGGGATAATTCTGGGTTCCGCAGCACTACTTTAGAAAAGGAGTTTGCTACAAGTGTCGTGCTAAATGAATTTTAATCTTGTAACACTCTGTTGTATTTTGTATGTCCACGTACCTTCTCATATTGAAAAACATGTGCAACTCATTTTATATATAAACTGTTGTTGATCTAAGTCTTTTTTGATCTGAGATTAGATTCTGAAAACTAACTAACATTTAAGGGCACTTAAAATGTTACATGTTCTGGTTAGAATGTGTACACACATCAAGTCTGAAGACGTAAGGCCCTTTATGAAGTTCTGAAGATGAATAGTCCTCGATGAAGTGTGTTCTGGTTTTCTTCCCAGTGTCCTCCATGGTGGTCAAGCCATCAATAAATAAGCTCTCAGGGCTGAATTTGCTGAGGAGGAAATTTGAGCTAAATATTTGTGAGGTAAGAGAAAAGACTGAAATTTGATCATGAAGTGGCTTTCCAGGAATGTGACAGTTCCTGCTTGTACCCTTTTCACCGTCTCTGGTTGCCGGATGGAGGTTGCCCTTTCTCCTCCATCCTCTCCATGAGTATCCATTTTCCTGTCTTTCAGACAGAGTTGCTCTGATTCACTCTGAGTTGGGCAGTGGGAGAGGAGAGGAGGAGAGAAATGCTCTCTCTTTCACTTTACGTGGTTAGCCAGTGACCCACCGGAGATGGCTGACCCCTCACACCAATAAGTCAGGTGCACTGGGGTCCAGATTCTACCTAATAGAGCCAGAAGAAAATGGGAATTATCCCTTCTGGAATCAGTGTCATAATTAGAAAGAAAGACCTCGAGAGTTCATGTGCCTAACCCAGGTAGGTTGTGTAGGGTCTGGGCATTGAAAATCTCCAAGGCTGGATGGAGATGCTACAGCCTCTCTGGGTAGCAGTTCCAGTGTTCTACAACCCTTGTAGCAAAAGAAGTGTTTTTCTTTCACACTGCATTGTCACCCACATTGATCTGCCTGCTAATCCTGGCCCACAAGCTCCCAGATGGCTCCTCATCCAGTCCCAGAGCTCCAGGAGATCCCACTGCCCTCACACAAAGGGCAGCTTCCCCTCATCATTCTCCCAGCCCGTCCTTCCTAAGGAGCCCGCAGCCATCATTTGCAGCCCTCTGGTCATCTGAGCCATCCCGCAGTGCCGCTGGGACCCCAAGGAGCTGGCAGCTTCGTGTGCAGCTCTGTTCCTCATGCCCTCTCCCCATGCCGCATGTGCTGCTGTTACAGTCACTCTGCAGTAACTTCCTGCACCCACAGTGGGTTACTGTGCTGCTGGAAGCGCGTGAGGTTACCACTGCACTGGGAAGTCTTTTGTGCAGTTTGAGAGAAGAAACATGTGTATGAGAAAAAGAATTAAAGAATGTTACGTAGACATGAAAAGAAAATCAATAAGGAATAATAAGAATCTTAAAAAAACCCTGTGACAAATAACAATCTAAGCAAATTTTGGAGAAAATTTTGCAGGTTCCAGGGACATATGATATAGAAATAAAAAAGGGTTACAGTAATCCGAAGACCAATGGAAGGCATAAAAGTCTACTATACAATTAAAGGAGCAGAGGAAGAAATGGCAAGACTGTGGCTTACACGTGGATTTGTGCAGTAAGACGACAGCGTCAGAAGTGCCTCCATCGTAGGCTGGCGTTGCAGCGGTGAGCACAGGCCTGTGAACCTGTCACCCTGAGAGAAGCAGGTGGTTGTACTCACAGCAGAAAGGCGTGGGGCCTCCTCCCACTGTGAAGTATCAAAGACCGGTAGCATTACCAGTCCTGTTGGATCATTGTGACTATGGAAGTGGGATGATGAGACAGCTTGGGGAGAGCTGATCACATGATCAGCACTCCTTTTAGTCTGGACAGGGGCGAGGGATAGTGGTGTGGTAAAAGGCAAGAGCTGAATTTCCATTGTGTTGAGCTGGTGGTGATGTAGTAAGTAAAAGCTCCTGGAGATGTAAAACTGTGATGCAGGCTGTGAGCTGACAGCATTCACAGTCCAGTTTGGCTTTGGAATGCTGCAGTCAGGGCCCAGTCAGGCACTTTTTGAAAAAGCTTGTGTTATAATAGTAGGAAAAATAAAAGTCAGAACTCCACTGGACAAAACTCTGAGTGATCAGATCTAAGTTGACCCTGCTGTGAGCAGGGTGTGGAAGTCAGTGAGGACCCAGATGTCCCTTCCAACGTCTAATATTCTCTGATGAATACGTGCTGTGTTTTGAAGCCTACCCTCTGGTAGTCCTCTGCTGTTGTTACAACCATCCAAGTTGTTTTGACTTGCTTCCATCATCAGTCTTCTTGGGGGATTTGTAAAATGAAGTCTTTTCCTGAAGGCAGATCAGAGGTGGCTACTCTGGGTGGCTTGCAGGACTTTTTAGGCCATCAGAATGCTCTAGGGCAGTACTAGCAGGGCATGGGGCTGACTTAAGGGGTCTTCTCATGTTCTTGAAAGGAAACAATAGTTTTTTCTTTTTTTTTGAGAAAAATCTCCAGTGTTTACAGTTTTGGAAAGGGATGGCTGCCAGCAGTGCACAGGTAGGACAGGTCTCGAAAATGCTTCAGAGGAAAAAAGCAGCACTAGGCATTAGTGTTTATTTTAACTGAGTAACTTTGATATCTGTTATAAGCAATTTTGAAGATAAAACATTTGGACCGTTGCTAGATCTGTAGTAACAGGGAATCACACGTATCCCTGAAAGAAAAAATACATAAATGTGAAGGCTAGATGATGAAATAATCCCTTTCTTCATACACAAGTCATTTGCTACATGTGCAAGGGAAGAGAAAGGGTTGTTTGTACATCAGGTCAGGTGTTCTTTCATACAGGACTATTGCAGGGGGCCTTTGCTAATCTTTGCACTAGAAAACTAGCAGCTACAGCATCTTTATGCAAAGGCAAATAGTATTTGAATCATACCTGCTTTCGTTTAGAGGTAGTTATTGTTATGATTTTTCCTCTTAAAAACTCTCAAGACAGTCTGAAATACATAAATGAAAATGCTCATTTTTGAAATACACTGTTATGAAGGGTGGGTTTATTTCTGAAATGTTACCGCTCAGGAACTAGGAAAGAAAAGATTCTAGGGAACATAAATACGGAAATGCTGAGTTTTAAAATCCAACATTTAATGTGAAAATGTTCTTCATTTCAATACTTGGTTACCTTTTGAATGCTCATATAGTTTCTATGTCTTGCTGCATTCACTACAGTTCCCTTATCAGTAATAAATTATTTTCAGACTAATTTTCTCCTTCACTGTCCTATATGCCATAAATTCTATCAGCCCGTGCTGTTTAACTACTCAGTGGGTTTGAGATTCACTTCAAACAGGGAGGTTTGCTTGCAGTACTTGCCGAGAACAATTTATTTTCAATCACTTCTACAAAGTAGAGATTCGACTTTAAAGCGTTTACTGTCTATTGTGACACAGAGGCTCTTTGAAGGTTAATCAGCTTTTTAGCAATAATGGGGTTGGATTCTTGTGTGACTAAGTGAGTCACTTCTGTTTCATGTGCAGCTCTATCATTTAATCAGAAGCCTGGAAGTTAAGACTTACTACACTGCATATTAAGTAGAAAAGACAGCTTTTGTTTTAATCATTTTTTTCCTTTCTGAACTTCTCTGTATCTTTAGGACTGTAAATTACTTGAGACAGCTAGACTGATTATTTAAGAACCATTCCTAATGTGCGTGAAATCTAATAAAAGAGCTGTACAGTGAAGTCATATTATTTGGACACCAAAGCTAAAAACTAATTTGAAGAAATATTCTTATATGTACAAAATAAAATCCACTAAATGTGGTAATGTTCCTGATTTAAATTTAGGGCATGATTTAATCCAATTGCAGTTTAACTGGAGGCATGTAGTGTTTTCTTAAAGGCAAGTGCAGAAGCTCACAAATCTTTTTTTTCACATATTTGCAGCCCAAAACAAGTATTTGGAAAATAGTCAGGGTAGGCTTTCACAAAGAGTTTTTACCAAGTAAGCTTTTTTAACAACTGAATGTCTCTGATATGTCTGTCCTTGAATTTAGCTGTCAGAGTTGATGGAATGTTGACAAAGTGGTTTTTTTTTTCTGGTAGTAATGAACCACCCACTTTTAAATACAGGAGAGGTTATATTCAGAGGTATGTGTGGATTGTATGTATATATCTAACCTTGCAAGTAAGTCTCCTCCTAATCCCGTGCTCTGTAGAGCTATGTTGATGATGGGTACTCAACTTCATCAGTTTTGTCTTCCCCAGATGTTGAAATGCTGAGCTTTAAATAGTGGTAATGTGGATAGAAGAGACAGCGTTCCTGCAGGAGCTCTTTAAGTGGTTATGTTTATTAAGCAGTGCTTGAGAAATTTCCTTTGCATCTCTATCCTGCTGTTGGAAGAGTTGGGTTGGATTCCAGAAAGGAAGATGACGTGTGAAGCATTGGCTACAGCCTGTGTGCTGCTCCAGCATATAGGATTGCAAGTTCTGATTGTTTAGATTTCAGAAGGCCTTTGGTGGAAAACCCAAGGGACTGATTTACAGAACCTTACTGCATGATGCAAATAAAAAACTATTATAAATATTTTAAAACGTGAGGAAAGTTGGTTTGTGTATGGGAATGTGGTTCTGCCTGGACGTGAAGTATCAAGTAGGAAGAGTTGATAGCTCTTAATTTGTCATTTGATTTGCTCTGTTTCTTGAAGAGACAAAAGTTTGAGGTGGAGTGGGGAAGAGAACGGGTCAGGTCAAAGAAACTAATTACACACCAGCATTTTATTCCATTAAGATGATAGAGCTTTTTCTTAGGGAAAGAGAATGCAGTCTACATACTAAGAATTGCTTTAAAAGAGGAAGGTTGCTGTGGACAGCAGTGCTAGCTTTGCTGCGTGGGTAAGCAGTAGAAGAGCACCTTGCTTAGTGTTGCTGTCCTGGGCTCAGCTAGGGTAATTTCACCAGGAGCTGGGCTGCAGCCGCAGCCGGGATAGACAGCCGAGCCAGCCGGTGGGCATTC
>VWZY01012529.1:6189-56008 GCA_013399075.1 Chloroceryle aenea
CTTCCTTTTTTTCTCTTTCACTTTTGTACTTTTTTGGTGCTCTTTCACACTCTTTGCTCTCTCCCTTTCTCTCTCTCCCCCCCTTTTCCTTTCACTCCCTTTCCTTTCCCTCCCTCATGCTCCCCTCCCATCTCTCACTTTCACTTTTTCACACTTTTATGCTTTCTTGCTCTTTCTCACTCTTTCTCACACTCTCTCTCTCTCCTTCCCCCCTTCCCCCCTCTCTCTCCTCACCCTGAATTTAATGTATGACAAAATCAAAGGACAGAAAACTGGTGAGAGCAAAGCAGTTTATAGTCACAGATGTTGTGGAGGTACCCAGGATAGCTTACCAGCATGCACCAGAATGTCTCAACAATGGCTGAGCATTTCCCCAGTGGACTGTATTCCTATATCACTTCTGCTTGGATCTTCTAGTGAGACCACATCTGGAGTATTGTGTCCAGTTCTGGTCTCCCCAGTTCAAGAGGGATGGGTAAATACTAGAGAGAGTTCAATGGAGAGGTATGAGGATGTTTAAGGGACTGGAACATCTCTCTTACGAGGAAACGCTGAGAGCCCTGGGGCTGTTTAGTCTGGAGAAGACTGAGAGAAGATCTTATTAATGTTTAGAAATATCTGAAGGGTGGGTGTTAAGTAGAAGGGGCCAGTCTGTTTTCAGTGGTGCCCTGTGATAGGATGAGAGGTAATGGTCACAAACTGGAACACAGGCAGTTCCACGCCAACATGAGGAAAAGCTTCTTTACTGTGAGGATGACAGAGCACTGGAACAGGCTGCCCTGAGGGGTTGTGGAGTCTCCTCTAGAGACTTTCAAGACCCGTCTGGATCTGTTCCTGTGTGGCCTGTCATAGGTGATCTTTCTCTGGATGGGGGGGTTGGACTTTATGATCTCCAGAGGTCCCTTCCAACCCCTACCAGTCCTTGATTCTATGATTCCTTCAGAAGAGGCTCAGATGAGTATGCAATGGACACTGAGTTTGGGCTTCTCCCACTACAAACTGAAATCCCTCAGGAACTATTTCAGCCAGAGATGCTGGGTCACAGGAAATTAAAAAATACGGTGTATCAGATAAAATTCCCACAATGCTATGAGACTCTTCAGAGGCTGTTGAAATGAACAGATTTATTATCTCCAAGCAGATGTTTTACTCTGCAATTCTATTTCATGCTTTTGATATTTCAGGTTTTAAGGTCTTTTTGGGAGTAAACAAACACTAGTCTATCGGAATTTCATTGGGGCAGCAATTCCCCTTTTAGGACTTGGATAGGAAAAGGGCCTAAAGAATGCCTTTGTACAGTGTATTCCTCTAGGAAACTGCAAGTGTTATGCCCCTGGGGTAGGGTTCCTAATTCTGGCTGGGTACAGGAGAATTTACCATACAAGAAGTGTCCTGACCCTTCACACCATAAAATATGTTGCTTTGTAGCTCTGTAGCTTTCAGTGACTATGTAAAAATGCCTTTGGAATCGCAAATGAACTGGTAAGCATTACTAAACACTTCTGTTAATGAACTCATTGAACAAGGCAACATAAGCCAGATCTGATACTTCCTGCAGGGCCCTGTAGGCTCACCTGAAAGTGTGCAGGACCAGGAGGGATCCCAATGGCCTCTCTGAAAAATCATAGTGGAAGAAGAACAATTCATCGGGACTCAGTGGTTGTCAGAGGTGTGAGATCATGGAGATGGCAGGGAGATATGTAGGATGGGATTCCTCCAAAGGGAAGAGTCAGAGAGATGTGACACCCCCATTCCAAAAATGAACTTATAATTTCACTATTACAGATTCAAACCTGGCAAATGCAAAAGTTAAAGATCCCATGGCAACAGTTACCTGTACCACAATTCATGCCCTGTATACTTATCACACACATTTATCATCAGAGGAATATATTACATGACACATTTAATAAAGGAAAAAAAAAAAAAAGAAAGTACTCTAGCTGTGGAATTCAACCAAGTTAAAGATTACTAAAGAAATTTTTGCACCACTTGACTTTTTCTATTTTAACTTTGTGGTTACATTAACAAAGATTTGTACTTATTATCTGTTCACCTCATTCCACAGATGGTAAGGACATTGTCCAAGCAGAAGAAATGTTCTATTCCCTAGATACAGTCTATCTGCTAATAAGTCAATATTTATTCTCATTTTCCACTGGTGGGCTGAGCTTCATCTGTAGTCTTGTTGGGGCAGGAATTAACAATATATTAAGAGAAGAAGACTGGTAAAAAATTCAGTGATCTGATGTTCAGTTCAGACACCTATCTGCATTAGTAATTTTTCTAGTTCCCTAATCACTCAGAAATATAGGCAGAACTGGATGAAATTACATTGGGTTTGTAACCTAATTTTGATGCAGAACTGTGGGGGGTTTGCCCTTTCATCATACATACAGGAATGACCTTCAGAGCTTGACCTAAAGCTCACCTCCTCCAGAATAATGCTATCAACAGTGACAGACCACAGATAACTGTAGAAGACTGTAGGAACAAGGCAAAGATAGAGAGATACCTTCCAGAAGTTTTCTCAGCCTAAAGCAAGCTATGGCTCAGGAACATCATGAAAAAGCCTCTTTTTTCTTTTTTTTTTCTCTCTTCTTATTCTGAACTTATCAACCGATTAATTCATTTTACAAAATACATCAGAAACAATAATGGGATAAATTTAGCCCTAAAAGTAGTGGGTATATTCCACCAATTTCAATGGAAGAACTTCAGGGACAAAATTGTGCTACTTGACATAATTCTTTCCTGTTATCCTTGCAAATGCAAGCAATTTCACTGACTCTGTGCAAAATGAAGATAAGTAAAAGAATCCTGGTGGATGTTCCAGGCTTTCTGTCTCCATGTACTTGTGTCCTTGTTGACAGCTGCTCACCATCACCATAAACCACTGTCAGATCAGATTGGCATTGCTTTGCACATTAACTCCATATTTCAGGTGGCGTAACCTGTCATAGCACTGTTCACATCAATTGATGTGAACTGATTTGTTCCAACCAGAGCTTGGAGCGACTTGGTGGCAGTGCCTCCTATGACAAAAACATGAGGCAGTGATGAACAGCACAATCGGACAATCACTAATTTCAACAATTTTATTAAATACACCATCATGGTAAGAGTGGGAAAGTAGATGACTGTTGCTACTATGACAGGTTTGTGCTGTGGTTTCTTGGGAGTTTCACTAATATCACTTCTGTAAATCATTATTTCCCCATGCAGGAGTTCTCCCAGGCAGAATACCTAAAGCAGGTGTGCAGTACCTGTCACATACTTTACACCCCACTCCTGTACAACATGTGCAGTGTATATAAAGATATGAGAGTGTACATGTATGTAACCTATACCAAACCATACAAAGCTTTATTTACCTGTTCCTTACTCACAGCTCCACTGAAAGTGAGATACAAGCATTCCTTATACAAGGGGCTTGCTGTTAGGCTTGTTTATGTATCCACTTGGAAGTAAAAATCACATAACATGCTAACTACCATGCCCCAAAACAGCTGTTATGCAAGCAAAAGACTTAGAAATATAACCCTAAGTATCATCAATACACTTTATGAACAGATTCTTAGTGCAGTTATGATCATTGTATGTGTCATTGTTTAGGGTCAGGGCAGCCCCTAAGACCCAACAGACGCTCTCTGTTAACCCCCCTCCCTCCCCAAAGGGGAAGAGAAAAGGAATAAGGGAGAGAGNCAGTTATAGTGCAGTTTATTTGAAAGATATGTTTTGAAGCATCTCATTTAATGGGACCATAACATTTCTAAAGGAGAAATGTTACCATTATTTAATATCAAAGAAAGGACATATATGTGTACCCACCAATACAAAGTTTGTCTTTGCCCTAAGGCTTTCATATGTTGAGTTTTGGGAGTGTCTGAAAAGTCTCACTCTTTAATTAAAGCAGAGAAAGGCATTTTTACATATGGCCAGGTATGATAAGCTGTTGACCCTCAATTATCTCCATGTACCTACAGTAAAAAGTTACCTAGATTTCTTGGATTGCCAAATTTAACATGAAGAGAGCTTCAACTCATACAAGAGAATAATAAAACTGCTAAGTGTGACAATTTGGGAAAATCTGATGTTTTGATGATAAAAAGTTGCTCCTTGTTGTAGTACCATAATTAAGACCTCTTGGCCTATAGATTGGCATATTATTTCTTTTCTGTCATCCTCAGACAATGTCTTTTCTGGTGGTGGGTCAATATTAGCATTTAATTTGCTTGACATACATACAAGAAATATCTGCTGGCTCTGTCAGCTCTGAGGCATATGTGGACATACTTTCTGATGCCTATCATTACTGTAGTTTCTAATCTAAGAGACAGTTCCAGCCTTTCTGTGCAAGCCCACTTTGTAACCTCTAATATCTCCACAACACAACTCTAGCAATGATCTCCTGGCCATAAATGCCTATGCACCAAGCTGTTCAATCTGTAGTCAAATTAAATCATTTTCCTCATCAAAGAAAACAGTTGAATGATATGGAGATGGAGCATAGCCTGGCTCCATCCCTAATTCTGTATTGAGTCTAATTCAGAACAGCATGGGTCCCAGCAGGGGCCACGTGGGATTCAACTGGGCCATACTCTTCCACTATATAAGGATAGCAGTTCATTCCCAATCTTTGTTTCTGTTCTTCTAGTCATGTATTAAACTATGTGAGGGGACTTCCCTTTTATTCAATGACCATTTAATTTCTTTAAGACCCTTTGACGATGTGAATCACTCTTTGAAAAACCAAGTCCACTATATATGAGGCAGTGTGCCCTTAGCCTGATTATCATTAACTCCTTCAAAAGATGCTAATGGATTTGTGAGGCATGTTTTCTCTCTACAAAATGATGTGTTTACCAATTCTATTTTCCATGATCTGTACCAATTTGTCTAGTACAGAAATCAATTTTACTGGTCAGTAGTTTTGCAGCTCTGCTCATTATTATTTTTTTTTTAATAATAGCATCACATTTGACACTTTCTATTTCTCTGCTTTCAAGAGTAATTTCAGAAATTAGTATTTTGCAGTTTCATATTTTATCTTCTTTAGAATGCTTGGTTGAATGTTACCTCGTCCTTGAGATTTGCTACTGTTCATTTTATTGAATTGCTCTGAAAATCTCTTCTGATGAGAGTTTGATTTCAGACTGATCTTCAGGCTTGTCCCTGTAAAGAATGGTTCAGGTCTGGAAACCTCAGTGACCTCTTCTAAAGAGAACATTGATGCAAATCATTCGTTTAGCTTTCTCACCATGGCCCTAGCTTCCTGGAGTATCCCATTTGCACCTTAATCATCTCTCAGCCATTGACTTTCCAACAGGTTTCCTGTTTCTGAGAAAGTTCTTATTAGTCACTCTTATGCCTGTAGGAAGTTACTCTTCAAAATCTTTTTCTCGTCTATGTTCATCAGGATGACTTCCACTTGTCTTTTATTTTCTTCATTTGGATGGGACTTCCATATTCAAATAGGTGAGTATTTTACTTCTATAAGCTTTCTCTGTTCTTGTTGTATAAACTGGCTGGATAATTTCAAAATCTTTTTGGGGCTCTTAGTTTTAAATAGATGTGATATACTGACTCTGAGAGTCTAATAAAGCACACTCTTCCAAAGCATTTAATTCTTTTGCCCAGTCCTTTTAATTATTACTCTTCACTTTCATGTAGTTTTCCATTTTTATAACTTAAACATTATCATGATTAACATTTTTCATGTTTTTAGTTTTGCTCAGATGATTTAAGTATTCACAGTTTGCCCCAGCACCCATGAACTGCTTCAGAGAAAACACAATTGTTTAGACTGCTCAAAAATCTAGCTATTTATTGCCTTCAGGATTTGTACTTCAGACTCCAGAGACCTTACTGCTGCTGAAGGTGAACTAAGATTTGAAATTTTCTATGTACTGTCCTTGGAAACAAAATAACTTTTCTGTGTCTTTGACAATACAGCTGAAAAAAAAAAAAAATCAAAACCCCAAAGGTCTACAAATATAATTTGTCAATGTAAATTGGAAGTCACCATTCTAAATTAAAAAAAAAAAAAGTTAAAACACAAGGACAGTGATATTACCTAGTAGCTGGAAAACCGATAGACCTCATATCCTTACTCATCTGCAAGTAGATGGGCCCATCTGTGACAGGCAACAATTGAAGTACACTAAATCTTGTAAGTAGTTAAGTCACCCTTAATAAGCCAATGCATTTAACAAATTCCCTTGTTTATCTCCTAGGTTCAGAAAGGGCTGTGAGGTTCATAATGAGCTCTGCAGGAGCAAAGCAGCATGTCACCTGAACCGGCCAAATTTCATATGGCCCAGCTCATCTCTTGTTGCTTGGTGATTGCTTCAAATCTGTGGCATACCAGGAGGAAGAAGGTTACCAGTCATTGTTTCTATTAAGAAGTCCTTGCTGTCCAGAGCCTCAGAAAGGATCCATATGGCCTCTCCTCCCCATCTAGTGACTGGCCATATCACCCCCACATCATGTCAGCTGCCTCCTCCTCTTAGTGTCCTTGATGCCAGACCTGGGCAGGCAGGTTGAGCTTTGAATGTATCCCCAGATTTTTCAGCGCAACAAATTCAGATGCAAATAGGAGTAAACAAAAATGTGTTCAAGGACAACTGCTCACCTTGAAGCTTCACAGTCAGACCAATTACCCAGCCCATAGGAATCTTGCCAGTAGCAGCTAGGGAAGAAAATTTTCACAAAATACTCAAGATTGCTTCTCCTTTTGTTGCCTTCACAGATCATTTTGAACTCCACAAGTGTCATGTTAGCAACATTCCCATTTACTGAACTACTACCACAGTTTCCTCAAGGCCTTTCAAGGTGCCCTGAAAGGACTTGGTCTGACATGGTTATCTATAACTCTGGCTGCCTCAGAAAAAAACAGCTGTACTTTTCCAGAGTGGAGAGACCTGATTTCACAGTTTTTTAAGGCCAGAAGAGACTAGCATGTTCACCTGTCACCCTCAAACCCCATACCTCCAGCACCAGGCACAGATATGACCCTGGTTTTGAACCCTATTAAGCATATTATTTAAGTTACTTTCATAGCTGCTTCTCTCCATGTGTTTGACTAAATGGAGAAATTCTCAAGTCAAAACTGGTTTTCTATTTCATACTGCCTTATAAATACGTTTGGTTTTCAGAGTGAAAGGGAATGTAACCCTGATTCTTGTATTCATGAATATTCATAGAGGTGAGAGAATTTAAGCAGTTAAGAGTATTGTTTTAATGAAAATTTAGATACCCTTTGCAAACACCATTATGTTGATAGGAATTCTTCCTTCTCCCTGCAATAATTTACTTCAAAAACATCTCCCTTGTATTATTTCCAGCTATCAGAATTAGTGAGCAAGGTATAGTCTAAATTCCACTACAGGACAATTGTAGTAAATGGAGGGAAAAAACATAAACAGTGAGCCCAAGAAAGGATTGCAGTGATAAGGGGAAATGAGCTGAATCATTTATTTCAGTATATCTTCTACTGGTAATAAACTAAAAAAGAAAATTAAAAAATGTATAAAACTAAATATTTTTTATGAAGATTGAGCTATTTGTATGCCATGCCTTTCCATCCTCATAGAAAGTTCTCACTAGCCAAGTATAACACTTGAGTTTACACCATTTCAGCCATTGGACATTTGACTGTATCTATGTCATGTGACTTTAGATCCCATTCAATTCCAAAGTTTAGCTGTCTGAATCATGAAAATGCAGTCTGTATGCAGCAGTCAGTTAGGCAATTGAAATGTCTTCATGATCAAGGATCTGCACAGCCATGCTGTCAGTAGATAAGTCACAGAGTAAGCTTAACACAGACAGTTGGGAAGTTGATGTGCTCCACAGAGCGTAGGCGAGACTGCAGTGCCTGCATTTGCACTTCTGCTTCTTATTTTGGCTCTGTCTGTTGACAGAGAACTTCCTTCTCCAGTGGTCTCCACCACACAAACTTTGCAAATCTTGCATGAGTATTTTTAAAAGGGAGGGTTAGTGCATCCCTGTTTCCATGGCCATGTTCACAAAAGCAAGATTTCAGCCAAGAACAGAAGTATTTGCACTAGTACTGAGAAAATCAGCTTGAGCAGTGGCAGCAGCACACTGTGGCCCTGGGAGTTCAGGATAAATTAGACAAATCTGCGTAGAAATGGTAAGTACATTCTGAGGTAGCTGTTATGCACTAAGGACCATACTACAGAGCAGTCTTCTTGTGGTTCCCAGGCTAAATGTACCAGAGGTATCTCTGCCTTTGCTGCAATTACACCGCTGATTACAGTGTAGGTGGATTTTGCTGCTATACACATCACTGTGTTGAGATTATTTTGTGCTGCTCTGGGGAAATGAATCAAAAGTAAATAAACATTTAACAGTCATTGGAAATGGGTGGTAATGGCCACTAATTATGTAAGGCAAATAAAATAACTGGAGTTTGAATGACTGAACTTTAATTTCCCTAACTCAGAGAGCAACCATTTGCTACAGCATTCAGACATCGGTTATTATATTCCTCTTTCTAGCTGTCAAAGCTTGGAGTCAATAATTTTTTCAACAAAGTTTATTGTCATCTTCTCTGAATTTTAACCAGTGATGCAGGGCTGATGAGGGGATGCTTTGAAGGAGTTTCTGTTCTCAGATTTCCCCAGATGTCTGGTGACTGAGAGATAATACTTTATGAAAGAAGAACAAATGTTACTATCAGAGTAATATAAAATAATGAAATGAAATGAAATAAAAGCATCTATAAGCAGCTTCATGGAACTTGTGGAAATAACTTATCTAAGGTACTGTGACTGTCAGCAACTAAAACTGTGCAGCTATTTTGCAGACCTAAATTTCCTGCTGAGTAATAATTTACATCAACAAACTAATTATATTTCAGAGTTGTTAGCAAGCTTATCTATTAATTTATGTGTTCATTTAAAAACTACTAAACAGAAATGTGTTCCTGAATAAACACTAATCTTAGTTTGGGGCATAAATTGTCACTCAATCATATTTATTATAAAAATACCAAGAAAAGTCCTACATTGTTTATAGAATTTAAATCCAAACACTAGATTGATTATATCTAGGACATTGACAGCCAGAAGTATGAATGGTTTTGCATCTGTGTCCCCTGCATCAATATAAAGAATTAGACACTACTGATACCTATTCATTATCATATTAACTGCTCTCAGATTAAAAGAATTCGACATACCTGTTGCATGTCATGCATTTTGAGCCATATTGACCAGAGAGTGAAAGGCAAATAGGAATGATCAAAACTAGACCACACCTGAGTTGTTTAGAACTTTGTTTTGGTGGAGGGTTTCTTCTTGAACTGACTGCTGTTGCTTAAATCCCTCCACTGATCCTGAACAAAGTATCGAGGAGTTGCTTCCTAGAAACAAATTTCTTAGAAACTCAGGGGAAATTTTTATTAAAGATGAAATTATAGGCTCAGACTTGAAAGATCCAGCTTCAGCTCTGAGTTGTCTTCTAGACTCTCCGGAGGCTTTATCAAACCAGATCATATGTCCACACTTTACTGTCTTTACTGTCCTGCACCCCTTTGTTCTGGTTTTGGCTTAGGTTTTCAGATCATGTTTTGCAGGCTCATGGACATCCACAGGTGGCTACTTGTTAAAGAGTGGCTAAAGAAAAGCAAGCTTACTCTTGCCAGGCTTCTATTAATGAGGATATTTTAAAAGGGACATAAGTAATGAAAGCTTAGAAGTTTACACTTCTAACTTTCAGTTCTACGAGGTGAGCTGTCTTTGATTAGGTGGAGACACAGCTCTTTGCACAATGAAGCCTTTGAACAGGAGTCCAATGCCTTTGGTATTGGTGTAATACCAAGGTCGGTCAGTCTATCCCACAGGATCTCTGGTAGACCTCCCACCCAACAACCTTCCTTATAATGCTCTATTTTTGTCCATACATTATAAACAGTTACTCAAGGAGCAGCACATCTTATTTTCCATGTTTTCTAGCTTTCCTAGTTTCAAGTATTCACAATAAAAACATGGACAAGATTATATCAAGGTCAGGAGCCCAATAAAGACTATAAAGTACAAAGGATAGACGGGTATGAAAAATCTGCAGTTTTGTCTGATTTGGTGTTTTCTGTTGCTCACACACACATCCATACCTCAAGAGCATAAGGATTTTTAGAGGTGGGGGAACACATCTTCAGGGAAAGAAAAGTAGAAGTCTAAGTGTGAATACGAATTTTATCCCCATGAACATAAGCAGTAGAAAAGAGTTTACTTTGAGAGCTACTTTAACAGCTGGAAGAATGCTCCTTCAAAGACTGTGACATTAAAAGGAGATACAGGACCTTAAACTTAGACAATTTAGAGAAAGTATCTTTCCATTTAATGAACAGCTGGTTGAATGCAGAGAAATACAGTAATTTTTTTTCCTGGAGATGGATTTATAACTACTAATATTTTCATGCTAGCAATATCTCCAAGCAAATGTGTTATGTTTTATGACATACCATGGTTTTATATATTCATTTCATTCTTGTTCCTTGAAAATAAATAAAAAAAACCAACAAGCAAATAAAAACAAAAATGTGGAGTGCTATAATATTAGATTTGCCTGAAATCCTAGCAATAATGTGTCAGAAGTGTTACCAAAAACAAACAAACAAACAAACCCAAACAAAATAAAATCACAAACAAAAACCCAAACAAACAAGCAAAAAAAAATCTTAAGATGTAAACCTCTAGTCAGTGAAGACACTGACTGAATGTCATAAACTCTGAAAGCAGAACACTGAATTTGCATCCAGTCATTCACTAGCATACTTACACCTTTTGGACAAATGCAAAGCTCTCAATTACCATTAAAAAAAAATAAAATAATGGCTTCAGTATGTAAAATAAAACCCCAGTGTAAGATAAAGTATATTCCAATGCGTGCAATTAATTTCAAAGTAGAATAAATAACTATACAAATAATTTATGTTCTTTAAATATCATTAAAAAAAAAACAATTAACAAACCAAAAGGAAACAGGCAGCCTGACAATTTTATGACACTAAACAAGACTGCAGTGGTGTGATTCTGACTTCATTTGAGACAATGACAAACCTTCCAGTAACATTACTTGGGGAGAACTGAGTGTCAATAATTTTTCATTCAAAAAAAATAACCTATTTTTCTTCTGCAATGCAAAGGGAATCAAAAACTCTCTGATGCCTGGATATACTGATATTTGGGCTGGCTTAAGCATGCTTTAAAAACTTACAGAAATTAGCACAATAATTTGCTATTGTCAGGCTTGCATTTTCAAATAACTTTTGCATTGCAGAATCCCCTTATGCTCATTTGAAGTTTTCCCTTTGATTAAGAAAGAGTGTTAAAAGCCCTCATGGTTTTATTGATGGTTTGAGTATCTAAAGCTAACAAAAAGATATGTGACTTAGGAGAAGCCATTTTGTGTTGTTAATTTATCAACTCTGGTGTTTATAAAGAGTAAAAGGTAATCTCAAGATGAGGCTGTTGGCATTCCCCATGCTTACATAATTTTTACAGCAGTGTAACAGTTTTGAAAATACGGCATACAACATAAGTGTGATTTATGCTAAAAGCAACAACCAAATGAAAGAATGGGGTACCCAGTGTCTGAACTACTGGTGGCTGGCAGATGGACAGCAGATTACCTTTCTGCTCTGCACTTCAGTGGCAGGGTCAGAAAGCCCAAGGCCATTGTGGCCTTATGGTGGGGAGACCCATTAGCTCCATTCCCACTGGAGGATAGAGCCACAGAGAACTTGAAAAAGCAGATAGGAGAGCATTTCTGTTCTGAGCAAAAGGCAGGGAGAAGTTGTAGCTCAGCAAGTCTTGACTGAGAGCTTCTGGCCACTAACCATAAGCTGGCACCTCAGGATGAAAGCAGATACCCCTCTTTACCATTGTTCCCAGAAACAGGGACTGGCACACCACAGGCTTCCTGGGGTTCATCCTGCCACTCTTCACAGGGAGCTGCTCACTGAGATGAAGGATCCATAGCCTGCTTTTTGCTTCCCTCTCCTGGTCATCACCATCCAAAATACACCATTGCTGACTCCCTGTCAGGTCCTTCACTGTCCCCTCTGCTCTGACTGGACCTCTCTGCTGGCAGAAGGGTTAAAAAGGAAGGGTCTGCTGCAGGACAGCCAGTGAGCAGGAGAGGAGGAGAGACAGAATTTTGGGGCTAGGAGGAGGGGAAGGGAAAGGTTGCTTTATGAATTATTGTTGTCTCCTGAATGGAGGTTAATTTAGGCCCTAGGACCATAAGCTGCTTTTGAGTAACTGCTAGGCAGCGCTCTCTGCTTGCACATGTAAAACACATGGCCCCTTCCCAACAAGGGCCCTGAGCAGAGGTTTATGAGATAGTTGGAGTCAGCTAGTGTTGAGGTACTGTGGTATGCCAACAGATGGGCCAGGATGAACATTTTATGTTGAAGGTTGCTCCCCGAAGGCCTCTTTAGGCCTTTTGTGTTGCTGGAGGGCAATGGAGCTACAACAGAATACAGATTTAGGCCTGATAGGTCTGAACGAGAAAGATGTTTCTAGCATTTGTGAAGCAAGTGCAAGTCAGCTATTTCAGTACTGGAATGGTAATTGTCTTGCAATTTGAGTAATTAAATTATCACATGTGGCAATATATGTGCATTCTAACAGCATTTTCTAATGCATCCATTAATGTGCACCTATGCTGCACAGCAGCAAGGGTTTGCCCGTTTCACAAACTTTTTTAAGCTTGTTAATGAAGTTAAGCACATCCTTCATGTCCTTGCTGAGCTGGGAAGAGATTAGTTACAGCTTTAACTCAGCTACTCAGCTCTACCAAGGTGCGTTTTTATTCCTTGGAGAGAAATAACAGGGCTGCCTGCTGCTTTTATGCATTGCAGTCCCTCTATATAGAAAGACTTCCATGCACAACCTTCCCTCTTTGCTAAAATGATAATAAAATAAAAAGTAACTGTATTAAGTGACAACGTGGAAAACACAGCTCCAGATGCTTGGAGATATTTAGCCACCAAATCCCCACTGATACTGTCTAGCTAAAGCCACTCTTCTGCTCAGATAGTTTGTGTGTGGCCTTTGGTTATGTCAATATATCACCATTTCAAGAAATCTTTACCCATTCTCAGCAGTTCATTATAACCATCTAAGCCAGTCAGACTTGACTGACTTGACTGGAAAATGTCTAAATGTTGTAAAAGTGCTCTCAGCTCTGAGGTCTTAAACCTTTCTTCCATCAGAGCCGAGTGCTGCGTTTTCCCTGNTTCCGTTGGTGCAGGTTTCCTTGCGGGGTTGAGCGAGCCCGGCTCTGAAGCAGGCGGGTGGAACAAGGCGCAGCTGAGGACAGCGGCCCGGCCCGGGAGCCACAAGAGGGCGCGTAGGACGCGGGGCCGGAGGGACTCTGCCGCTCACGGTTCATTACGGGGCCTCACGGCCTCGCTGAGCACCGGTGGCTCTCCGCAGCGGGTATCCAGCTAGTTACAGGCTGGAAGGCAAATTTTTGGCATTTATTGGTGCCCTGTGACACCGAAATTTTCCGAGGTCGGAGAATTCATTGAACCCGAGCAGCACTTAAGCAATGTTAGACTCATTTGTGGCTATTCAGACCAAACAAGATTTTCAGAGGAAGACTATTGTCTCCAGGTAGAATATTAATGCAAAGAGCACAAAAAGAAAGTTAGGCTGTTTTAATAAGCTGTTCTGCTGCTGTAACAGTACAGGCAGGAGAGTATTCTAAACAAGCAGCTTGCTGTGCCAGCTAAAGGAGACCCTGGGATGCCATTTGAAGATAATCAATAAGGAGATACCTGTGTGACATTTTTTTCTGATGGCTTTTCTCTCTTTCCTCCTACTGTAGGTATCTTACTGATCTCAGAGCACTAGGATTCAACAGACACATCTTTAATGTTCAGTACCTTGAGGGAAAAATGAAGACGAGTTGTTAATAACCTCACCTGCCCACTCTAACACATCCACTGCTGCTTTCACTATCCCAGTAGCAGGGGGAAGTCAGCAGGGAAAAAAACCAGCAGCCTAATGTAGACCCGAGAAACATAAATCAGCTACTTCTGGAGGCAACGCTGAAGCCCAGGCTGTTACAGGATCTTCCCTAGGTGACAGGAGGACTCTGGGACCTGGTGATCTGGTCCCTGGGACATGGCTGGGATTCCCCCTTCTGCCTTGCTACAGGGACAAGAGGGGACAAGGAGAGGAAGGAGGAGGAGAGAAGGAAGGGCTCCAAGGGAACAGTCAGTGGAGGTTGAGTTCCCTTGCCTCTGAGTCAAGGGACAGCACCTGCCAGTGCGAAGGTGGAGATACGTAAATGACAGTCTGGGTTTGCACTGAAAACAAGTGCAAACTTTTGAGTCAAAACAAGCATAGCCAGAAACATGAAGCCCTTAACCTCCCCCCACCCCACACACTCACTCACATATCATAATACATGCTACATCAAAGCAATGATTACCACAGCTTCCTGGCTGTCTATTTCTGTTTATTTATGGTGCATTACACATTTTAATGCTATTCTCATACAGCGAGCGGCTCAGCTGCCACTGCTCCGTATTTGGGTGGGAAACAAAACCCCCAAACAACAAATGTCTATAACATACAGTATGTTGTCCCCTGGGAACAAAGGACAAACAAATGCTCAGTACCTTGCAAGGAGAAGCAGTTTGGAGCTACTAATGGTATGATTCCCCCTTCCCATTTCTATCTATGCACTTGAGCTAGAGGTGGGAGGGGTGATGTAGAGTAGGGGAAGAATGGCCCGAGCTGCTCCAAAGTGAACTTCTAAGCCCATCTGGATTCAGAGGAGTTCTTCCATCATCCTTCATCTGTATGATGATGTCTAGCTCTGTGCTGCTTTAAGACAGGGGATGGAAATGGGAGAGCAAAAGTTCAACATAGGCTTGAAGAGAACCACCAAACTCATGTCTTTGAAGCTGAATTCGAGCTGATAATAGAACAGCTACTAAAAATACTGCCTGCTGTAAGGTCGCAGCTCATTCCCTCTTCCCTGCCTTCCCATAAGGTAAGAACATGGGGACTTGACTTTATTAATTTGTTTAAGGAAATGGCAGTCAGCTCACACCAAGTTGAGAATATGAAATTTACTTCTCCTTGCTGTCAACCTTACCATCATTTCTTCTTGAAGCCTGACTTTTCATTACCATTAGTCTCCTTGCAAAATGCAAGTCATTTTGTTTATGCCATGGGAAAAATATATAATCTCTTTAAGTGCATCAGCAATATCAACATAAAACAAATAATACTGAACAGACAGCAAAACCAGAAGCCATTGTGCTGCAATCCCCACTGTGAATGACACACAGACCGCCACTGTGCACCTCCTGCTGTACCCTGGTGTACGAGTGACACTTCTAAAAGGCTCTTTTTACATCCCTTAATAATCCAGACATCCTTGTGAATGCATTGCAGGCACCATGCCATTAGCAGAGCTTCTGCTGTAATAAACTGTTCTTTTATATGCCCAACAATGACACCTATGAAACATGGTCTATGTATATCCAGGGTCCTGAAGCCCTTGTGGCATAGGGCAAGGGAAGTGTAGCTATGCCCTTGGTTTACCTTGGTCCNTGGTAGTTTCTGAGAGACCTCTGTCCACTGAAAGGAAGCAGAAACAACACAACTAGCAAACTTGGTGAGATGAGAGCAAACTTCAGGCACTGTTGCATGGAGTCACATCTCAACCAGACAGCCAAGGGTGAAGGTCTCATCACAAAGTGAACTTCTAAACCTCATCACAAACTTCCTAAGTCATCCAGTCCCTCCTGACACTCTGTTTGCAGAAGCTCTTGCAACATGAAAGCATAACCCTGAAAGGGCTAAGCCTTGCATCACTTATTTTTTCAAGCTACTACAGTGACGTGTTCTTAATTTCACATAGTTGCTGATCTTCATTAATTTATATGTATCTGTATAGCTATTTTAATACATATATAAACACACAATGGCAAGGGCAGACTCTAAGCCAAACATTGACTTCTTGAACTGATGAGAAAGGAAACTTTACTCATGCTGGTAAGATTGTGCTGGATTTACAGAGTAAGGAGTAACAGAGTTTGGATGCTATAGTCTACACAGAGTTAAGTTTTCTACACACTCATCCCCTGCTCTATCCACTTACTGCTGGCAGGGGCCTCACTAAGCCCCTTCTCATCCCCTGAGAGGTTTGAAAGGCTTCCCAAAGGAAAGGAGGAAAACCCTCATGTGAAAGTTGCATTTGGGCAACTGCACTAAGCAGGGGAATTACAACAGAGCTCAAATGCCAGGTAAGACAAAGGAGAAGTCATTATGGGGACCGGAGAAGGGGACACTGACCACCACCTCTTAAGTCTGGACTGTCCCTAAAGAAGGGAAGTAAAACAGATACTGACCCTTCTGAGGCAACAACCCCAGAAGACACCTGAGAAGAGCATGGATGAGTCTCCCACCTGCCCTCAAGGGAGGCTGTGGTCCAGGGACAGAATCAGGTTCACACTGGCCATCAACAGGTTTGGTTAATCCCAGACGGCATGTGTTAACCAAGTCTGGACAGTAACACAATCCACATGGAGGGATTTTGTAAGGAGAAATAAATGTTCCTGCTATGCAGTATGATCTGTAACTGGGGGTAATTTTAGACTACAAGCTCAGTGCACATAGGCAGCAGCTACAGTGCTGAGGAGGATGTGATAAGAGCTCCAAGGAAGCTGTTTGGGGCATCCAGGTCGGTAATGCAGGGTTTCAGTGACAAAAGTAAAGGTTTTAGGGCTGTGTTTAGATGAGAGATGATAACAGTCCAAAAGAGCTGGTAGGGCCTCTCGGCTCAGAAATTTAATTGCAGCTGGACAATTTCAGGGCTGACCATCAGCCTTCTTTTTTTTTTTTTCACTATCCATGTTACTATCTGCAGCTGTAGTTCTCACATCACCAAAAAGTAACAGGCTGTGTTTTTGTAACCAATCGGCTCCAACTCAACGAAGAAATTAGAAGCGTTTTAGGCAGTTCTTTTGTCATGCAAGGCTTTGCTGCCACTGCATATCAAATTTTAAAATGCTCACTCTGTCCAACCATGTGTTCACCTTAAAGCTGAGGCACGTAAGAGATGCTTTCATTATTTTTTTTCTTATGTTGACAAATCAGGGAAATACTCTGATTACAGCAAATGATTTTGGGTTTCTCAATAGGTAATTCCAGCTAAAATGTTAATCCCAAAATGAAATGTACACCTAATTCTCCAGGTGTTTATTCTCTTGTTGAACTTTGTTTCCTTTTAGTTTAGGTCACTTTTAAAATGAAATATGCCATTTTGAAGTAAAAGGTCAAAAAAAGTTTCATCTGGAAAATGTCAAAACAGAACATTTTTATGGGCTTTTTTTAAACACTAGTCTGTTAAGACTGCGGAAGCAAGAAGTTTCAAACTTTTATAGATTTTCCTTTGTCTCTATGTTTCTGACAGAAGCTCCATTTCAGGACAATTACATTTCCTAAGAAAATTTCTAATCCTAAATAGATTGTAAAACAAAAGGAAAGTAGAAGAACAAAATGAGAACATCATCCCACTCTCATTCAGATAAACTGTGGTCTTTCTCGCCACATGAATGAACCCCCTGAGAGCAAGGAACAGGGATTAGATGTCCTTGACAGACACAGTTCTTTTTTGGAGAAAGGAGATAGTTCTGAAGAAGAAACATGGAAAATTCAGAAGCTGAATTTGTGAGAACAGTCATATTGCTTTGCCAGGCTATTCTGAAATCAGTGGAAAAGTGCTGTATCTAGAAATATTTCTGTCCTTTATCCCCATGACCGATGACATAGGCTTTGCGAACTGCCAATAGCTGTGTAGGCAGTGGCAGTCCTGTCACAGGGAAGGTGTTCCCATTTTCAAAGAGATTTGTTTACTTTATCGAGACCCTGGAGCATGATACTAGTAACCTCTCAAATCCAGACTTGCAGCACTTTACTATAAGCAATGAAGTAATCTTGGAGTCCTGACTTGACTATCCATATTCCCCACTCCGTTCATAAAATGTTTTGGTGTTTATGGGCAGAAGAAGATAGGTGTATGAACATGATCCTGTCACCAAGGCCTTTTAGTGACTTCCAGTGAGGAAAATTTAGGATCAGAGATAATGCTTGATTTTCTGCTATTTCCTCCTCTGGCTCTGTCCCCACCTGACAAACACACCAGCAGTGATCAAATTCATGGGAATTAATCATACCCGCTGAAAGAAAAGTGGGCATGCAGTTTCCCTTTTCTGTGTGATGGAATAATATAATCAACGCCAGAAATGAGTTGTGATTGCTCTTGTCACAGGCTTTTGACCAAATTAACCACTGTTACATGCAGACCAATCCAGAACTGTTCCCTCAGCTTCATGCTCCCCGGTGCATCCCCTGTATGTGACATGTATCACAAAACCATGGAAAAGTCACAGTGCTTTCATCGTAGACAATTACAAATTTCTTGCTGACCTTAAAACCCGAGGGGAAAAAAAAAAAAAGTAAAAAAAATCTGTGTTTTGCATAACTCTGGAAGTTTCACATCTTTAGGGAGGAGAAAAAAAAATACCATCCAGAACAGCAAGAAATCGTTTACAAATTTTTCTGCAATGTAAAACTTGCACTGATCCAAAAAAATTCTCCCTCCCACCTCCACGCCTGGTGTCCAACCAAGAGGTGAATTCTTTCATTACAACAACATCTTTTTAGGAAGCTGGAAACACGACCTGCTTTGGCCTGTTCCCGTCTCCGCCGGGCATCATCAGGGACAGTGCCAGTGCCCGACCCGGGCCCCCTGCTTCGGGCAGCACCGGATGGGGCATGGCCCCTCGTCCCTCTCCCCTTTATGCCTAGTTGTTCCGGCATCAGAGTAAATAAATGCCGAGCAGTGACCAGGAAGCAAATCCGTTTTGTCATTAAATTAAGCAAAACCCGTTTCAGGACTAAGCGCACGCTGCAAATTAACACACTCCTCAGCTAATTACCGCTGCCGTGCGCTGGAGGTAGGGGCGACGGAGCAGCTGTAGGCTGAGGGCAGGCAGCCTCATGCCAGTAAAAGGCGCTGGCTTTGGAGGAGGGTTTTCATGCACCCGTCCTTTTCAAATCTTCGTACGGAGAGGTAGGATGCCCAGACAGATCCCCAGATCACCCACCGGTCTGCATAAAGCAGACTGGCTTCGCCACGGGGGTGCTCTCTTCACGAGGCTGTGCCTGCACGGCATCAGGGCTTGGTGTTGTACAAGACTGCCAGAGCCCTAAAGCACTTCTGCAGCAGTCACCTCAGCCGCGTATCTCATTACAGCACGATTAATTAGTGAATTAATTATGGTGTGGTGCCGCTAGCTACTTCTCTGCATTGAGTGGGGCATACAGTCAGCTCGGGGGGCTCCTGAAGGGCTGAGTCCAGAAGGTCATCCTGCTATGGGCTGCAAGAGAAGCAGGGCTATGTCTCTTTGCAGTTTAGCCAGGACACGGCTCTCCCAGCTCTCCCAGCTGTAGCGATGTCTTTGTCCTGCAGGATGGCTAACTTCTCTAGGATTCACTGTGAAGAAGAAGAAAAAGCAGATTTGATTTATTTTTTTTTTTTAAAGACCCCAAGAGAAAATGCAAAAGCTGATAATAAAGATGAGTTCCACTGGGATACAAGAACTAGGTGAAAGTCAGACATTAAACCCTTTAAGAAAATTAATAAAGTTTTTATTAAATATTAATGAACAAGGCTGGAGTCCATTCTCTCCCTGGTGAGTACTAAGCAAAATTAAATATGTCATTCCATTACCTTTAACGTGATTGGTAGGGGTTGATTTTAAGGTTAATATTTTGCTACTTGTCACATGGATTTCAGGAGGTTTACATAATCACAACTGGCATTTGGCTTCTCATAGAAGCTGCCCACAGAAATGCTCTTTTCCTTTCCTCATAGGGATCAGGGTAGAGTGTGTCCTCTGACTACAAAACACTAATGCTCAAACTGCCAGAGCACAGTCACACTCTGCTGCCAATGTACTGTGTGATTTTTAACAAGTCATTTAATTTTGAAAAATTTACATAGAATTGCTACCCAGTTGTCAGCTTCTTCTCAAAATCAGATATGTATGTGAAGTGATGGGTTACCTTCAAACCTTTACTTTCTAACAGAAAAGCAGCCAATAGCCAATCCTGAAGATATATATTGAGGAGAGGGAGGGGAGAAGAAGAGGTGAGGTGAGGTTTGACAAGGCTCATCCTGCCCTGTCATGGTACACTTTAGGCTGTCCATCCTCCAGTTCAGTTTTGTTCTTCAGTCCAGCCCCCCACTCAAAGCATGGCTAATTTTAACCTTGGAACAGGTTGCTCAGGCCTGTCCAATTGACTTTTGACTGTCCCCAAGGATGGACACTTCAGAGCCTTACTGGGTACTTGCTTCAGGGCTGAACCACCCCCACTGTGATCTTTTTTCCCCTTTACTCAGTCAGAATTTCACTTACTGTGACTTGATTCAAATAATGTAACTATCACCTTGCACTGATGTGGCAGCCGTCCCACAGAAAGGCAGCAAAGCCTCATGTAATGTTAATGTCTTCCCTGTACCACCTCCCTAGATGAGGAGAGTGCTGGGGCACCCAGATGATCGTGCGATGAAGCATGTTTCTGCAGGACTAGGTGGTCAGCTGTGATGAGAAAGCCTGGTCTTTCAGAGAGCCGGTAGGATATGGAGAACAGTCTCATCCTCTCATATCAGTACTGGGAGAGCACCTAAAGGCTCCTCTCCAACAAGGAATCCAGGACAGGTAGATCCTACCCTAGGGTGCCACAAACTTCCCTACCTATTGTGAAAACCCAATGGGCTCCTTGACTGGAAGTCTCTCAGGAAGGACATGGCATTATTTCATTTCCAAGGAGCTTGAATATTCTGCCTGCCTATTCCCTTTATTCCCTTCAGCTTTTTTGTAGCCCTGCCACCTAAAGTTATTCTTCACATACTGTAGCTAATTCCCTTTGATGAGTTTCGCAGCAAATACAGCTTCTTGAACACTGGTTATGCCAACTCTGGGGATGGTAGCTTTGCACATAAGGAAAAAAAAATGTATATGGATGGTGCATTCATCTGTAGGTAAATTAAAAATGAGGGTTACTCAGTGCCTTCTCTGGACTTGTATAGGCATTTCTTGGGTAGACGTTGCATTTGTTTTGGCTGGCAAAGCAGGAAACTATGACCATCCTTAAGGTTAAGAAAATGCACATGGACAGGGCATGGTACTTTGCAGAGTGACTTGACCTGAACCTGTGATTAAACAAAAAGGAAATAGCATTTGAAAAACAAGTGAAGGATCACTAAGATATTCAGGGCCTTGGAGGGAGAAATGTGCTTTCACTTTTCCTGGCATTTTGCCTGTCAAATTATGAGCTTATTTGTGGTGCTAAATTCTTTGCTTGTGTCTCAGAAAAATACAGTAACTCCTGTCTTTTTATTTTCCAGTGGAAGGGAAAAGTTGTTACTGATCCCAAAGGTTAAGAAATTGGCACTGTCAGAAGCCAGCACTGCTTTATTTAATCATCAGTTGGACTCTATGTAGGCTCCCAACATACAGGATTCCCCACTTGACTGCCTGCCTTCCCCAGAGAACTCTACATTTGCCTGTGTGTTCACTCAAGCATCAACCTATGCATAAAGGAGGGCTAGGTTTGCAGCCAGAGGCATAGCAGAGATATACTTGGACCAAAATCGTAATGTAGTTCAGCTTTAGGCAGGGGTCCAAAATCAAATGTCTTTGCTGGGTCTTTTCTTTGTTTGAGCTAAGCCAAACTCTGAATTGCACTATATACCTAAAGGCTTCAGAGACATTCAGCTCTGGCATAGGCTATATATTTATATGTCTGTGTCTCCTTGATTCCCATAGAGGTGGTGTGTCTGTGGCCACTGATCCCCTGATCCATACCCCCTGGTATGTAAGTAACTAATCCCAGGGGGGATTGTCATAGGGGTGAGAAATGACTGTTCCTTCTACAGAGTACCGTGAGTCTTAGGGTCTTTAATGTCATCATTTATAGTAAAATGTCATGCACACATTCAGCTTCAGAAAGGGCCGTGTGAAACCCAAACTCAGGCACATACCTGTTGAGCATTTTACTGTCTGTGAAGCCATGGGACATTCCAAGGCACATGGAAAGGCTCTCTCCAGCTCATCTGGACGAGCCCTGATGTTCCTTAAAAATCAACGGAGAGTTCCCCTTCTCTTGTGCTTGTGTCAGCTTTGTTTTGCTGTGCACAAGGCCTGGAGCAGGCGGGAAGAATCAGAAGAAACACAGCTGTTTCTCCCTTTCTGCCCTGCCTTCAACCTGCTGCTTCTGCATATTACCAGAGGGGACTTTTTGAAGTATGGATGTGTGGCCTGTGATCCTATGGACATGCTTAACCTCAACCCTTCTACTCTAAACATCCAGACCAGGTCAACCTCTTACCTCCAGTTTTCAGACACTTTGTTAGTGGACAGGTGAGGGCATCAGTTTAGAAAATCCTATTTATTGAGAGTAGAAGGTGTTGCCTGCTTAGGCAATTAAGTGTAGTGAATTCTTCTCTATAGTGATATCCAGAGAAATCAAGAATCACCTCTGCCTGACTTTCCATTCAAACTTCTCTCCAAGAAAGCGTAGAAGGGGAAAAAAAATGGAGAAAGTGACAATAAACTTCATCCTAAGCATTTTAAGCATTGACCCTGTTCTTTAGCTTGCCCCTTACCTTTTCTGTTTAATTTACAATATTCATCCTTCAAAGGAAAAAGAGGAACTTTAAAAGGAGGTAAGGAGCAAATTTATTAAAAATACAGGTGAAATTTTACTGATTGTTTGTGGAACTTAGTACAGAAAATAAAGAAATTTTCTGGCAGAGGAAGAAATGCATTTATTGAGGTATGATGCTGTAGCAGTGCACAGAGGCCTCTAATGAGAGCATGTCCCTGCATGCTAAGTAGTTCTTATCTACATGGGAAGTTTCATTTTCTGACAACTTCTGAAATCTAAAGACATAGGGATAGAGCATAGTGGCTTCTTTTTTTTATCAGCAGGAAAAGTAACACACTGAGAGATCAGACCTCCTCATACCTCAAAGATGAGAGCTGAGGAACTTTGAACAGTGTGCTTACTCAGACTTAGCTCTGTGCCACAGAGCTGTGCCCAGTGTTTCGTTCCTCAGTTGCAGGACAACACCTAATTAGATGCCAACTCACACATCCTCTTACGTGTGTCACCCATACACCATACAGTAGGACATGGAGTTTACTATCTGAAAAACTTCTGGCATTCAGTTTTGCTAGATCAATAATCATGACATTATTAGACTAAAATGTTAACATAGAAGACTAACTATTGTAATTCCTTCGTTGTATGTTTCACACTAACAGCATCTTTTCTTGCATAGAGACTGCTTTGAAAGGATCAAGAAGAGCTCTGCAAAAGTGAGAGGAAGGGACATTTATATAACAATAAACCTTTTGCCCCTTAATTTTCTCAGTTGGCTGCACAGTCTTCTCCTGTCCTTTGATGAGATCTCTTAATAAAAACATTAAAAGGATGAGCATAGGCAGCTCCATTTCCAGTAATAGGATGGGTATGAGGCCAATGAGAAAACTTAATTTCATAAAACCTCCCTGCTGAAATCTACCCTACCTCAGCATTTATCAGCTTCTCTGCTTTATTGTCTAGTTAAAATGAAAATAGCTCAGCTTTGGCTCTTACTCATCAAGCCATGTGGATGACAATGTCAACTGACACCAGTTTAACTTATGAGTTAAAAAAGCTGCCTTAGAATAAGCAGCAGTGAGACCAATCAGATCTAGTGATTAATATTTCCTGCTTCAGAAAATATAAAGACACACATGCAGTTCAAATCAGACTTCACTGGCAAAGATGACTTGAGAGAATAGCTGGGCAAACATCAGGTTTCTGAATGCAGAAACAGTGACTCAATTCTTAAGTGGCATTTCCCACTGCAGAAATTAAGTTTTCTTGCTGTGTTATGCAGACAAGTAAGAATTAAAAAATAGAAAAAAAAGGAGTGCCTCTTATTACCCTGAGAACAAATCTATTCCCTGAGACATTAAAAAAAGAGTCAGGCCTGCCCTCAATGCTTGCACAGTAATCGTTTCTATCCAACTCCAGCTAAAAAATGTTTCTCTCTCCTTTCAGCTTGGATATGTTCTCTAGGATTCCTGCAGTGTTCCCAGTGTGGCTCTGAAAAATATCACACTCTCTTACTCTGTTTTTTTTTATTCCTTTCACCCACCAGCAGCTTTCATTTCGCTTTGCTTGCCTGGCCACCTGAAGGAAACACTTTGAGTCTTTCAAACTGGGCTCACAGAGTTTTACTGTGAAGGTGTTACATCAGTGTTTAATTAGTGCACCATCAAAATGGAGCAATGCAGATAATGAACGGGCAAGCTCCAGACACTGGGTTTATGCCGATGACTTTGGTATGCTAATGCTGGGTATAATATAGATTTGCATTACAAGTCTCTTCTGCAGTTCTATGTTATCATATTTACTCTCTAAAGATGTAAAAAGAGGAAAGGCTTTTTCTCTTGCCTCAACTTTATCTTCTAATACGGATCCTAGCTGAGAACTGGCATAAGGATGAAACTTCCCATTATTCATGTATACAACTCTCTTACAGGTTTCACACCACTTTCCTTTCCTCAGCCCTTGCATGAGATGGAGGAGAATGCTGTGGCCCTCAGTGTCAGTTATTACTGTTAAGGGTCTCTGACATTTCTGGTTCAGCAGAGATCTCTCTTAATCCAGATACAGAAAAGCCTGAGTAGCCGTTGCAATCCAGTGGAAGAACTGCTACAGCAAAGTTAGAGTCTGATCTTACAGCTCCCCTTATGGCATTTCATAGTGTTCCAAAACCACAAATGGTCTGATCTTCCCAGGCAGGAGCCTCATGGCAAGTCAAACCTATGCTGTGAATATGGAGCAGCTCTCACCTTGCTGCTTCCAGGACAGAGTCTGTCAGAAGAACAGAGCACTGTTTGAGGGAGCTATGTGCTGTTAGCTATTTCTTTTTCACAGTCTTGAATCCCAAGTAACTGAGAAGATCTAGGGCTGTAGGACACACTTACCAGGAGCGAACATGGTCCCTGGGAGGATGCTGAGGCTTTCTGAGTCAGAACTTTCTAACAAAAAAGAAAGAGAGGTCCAACAGGCTTGGAAACAAAGAAGTCTTTGAATCGGGAATGAACAAGAACAAGTAAGACAGACCCCAGGTGGCAGAAGAAGAGAAAGAATCCCACTAAATAATGAAAACTCAGGGACTGAGAGACAGGTCTGCCAGAAGAGAAGGAAGAAGAGACCAGACTTAGAAATAGAAATAAAAGAAGTCTCTAAAAGCAGAAGACCAAGCATTAGGAGCCAAAAGGGACTAAGCAGGCCACTGAGATCAAAGACACTCCTTTATGGAAGCTGAAAGCACAAGTAAAACATAAAAGCTATGGAGAGACTCTATTCCAGGTTACGCCACAGCTAAGGTTTTGAGGTTTCAGAAAAGAGGGTGTAGAATATCTTATTTGGTTATCTAAAAAAGAAAAAAATCTGTCACTGTCTTTTTCCAGAAGAAATTGTGCCTATCAGTTTGAAATACAGGAGTGCTACTGTATTTTTTAATACTTTCTAGTTTCATTTTGTTTTTTTCCTGGCATCCTATCATGCCCAAATTTAATGGTGATTCCTCAGCATTGTGCATTTTGGTGGATATATAGCCCAATGGAATGAGAGAATTAAATATTTCATCTAGTCAAAGCATACAGTTGCTTGGAGTATTTACAGTGTTCTGAGAGGGAGGAGACACTTAGAGAGGGATTACATCATACAGATGCATGCAGCAAATGAATATATTAAGGCACAAATTTTAAGAACACAGAACAGGCCATGGCTTTCAAAAGAGCTTGGTCTGCATTTGAGCATATGAAAAAGTGGTCAGATTTTTTACATGCATCAAAACTTATCTCCAAAATGAGATGAAATATTCATTCAGGGGATGCTAATGGTTTATGGTGAAACCTGAAGGTGTCTGAATTAGGAAGCTGGTTTCCTTTTTTCTCCTTTGTGTGCGTTTATGCCCTCATATGCCCTCTAAGTTAATACTCCCTCCCCCCAAAGGATTAGCAAACAAATTCATTTTATTTAAATGAGTTGACAAAATACAACACAGTCAGCTTCAGCTCACATGTTTCAGCTCAAAAGCAGGAGAGGTCCATGCTGAGAGAAAGTCACACTACCAGTAGGTCAGAGCTTTCAGTCAGGGCCACGGGAGTAGATTTGATGGCTTTACAGTTGGTTCATGATTAATAAACGTCTTTTGTAAAATCACTCTTCTGCATCCCCACTCTCCCCTCTGCCTGTTATCTGTGGGCTCTGACATTCTGATGTCTGACTGCTCTCACAGTATGTCTGGATTAAGGGAAAAGAGTATTTGGGGAGTAGGGGGGATGTATGCATGCCTGTGTGTGAGCGCACACAGTGCATAGCTTGTGAGCCTCCATCCTCTGAAAGCAGCTTTTCATTCTTGTCAAGACAAACCCACAGTGAAGTTCAGAAGTCATTGTTGTTAGACAGGAAAAGAGCCAGTTCAAATCTGTCACTCCATCAGAGCATGGTATTCCCCCCTGATAAAGGTCACTTGGAGAGAAGATATGAAAGCGATTCAATATCTTGAACTTACCCAAAAAGCCAAGCAACTTATTTACTATGCAGCAACCCTGTAGTGACCTCATCCATAACATATGCAGCTCCCACTGGCATCAGTTGGTGTCATGAGTACAGATCAAGAAAATAGTATTGCTGTACTAGAGAATACATCAAGTATGTCTTTTGTGGTTTAGTGTTACAAAACCTGTATGTATCTTTCAATTACTTTCTATAAACATTGATAAAGTATTGAGTGGAACTTAGCAAGATGTGGTTTTGTTTTCACCCAGTTGCTTCTAATGCTATTTCTCAAGGCACAGTGAGCAAAAATACATACAGCAAAGATATGGAAGAGTTGTTCAAGCTGTGCTTTCTTTTACCTTCAACAGGGATGTGCAGTGATGCTCTGAAATAAACTACACTCTGAGTGATCATTTGCTTAAAAATGAGGAATAAGCAATATATTTTTTTGTTTTCCCAAACATTGGAGGCCAAAGGCATAATTTAGAACTTTTCTTGCACTGAAATTGATTTCATTAGTTCTCAGGAAAGTAACTAGTTCAGAAGGTAAAGAAGAAAATTGATGATCCACATCTTTCAAAGGCACATCATGATTATCAGCATTGCAGGACTGCTGTATGAACCACTTTTTTGTGTCACCACTTATACACAGCTGTGCTGTCACTGTGCAGAATTTTCCTGAGCATCAACATCCACATCTGGATTAAAAGGGAAACCCAAACAAATTCATTTATTTCTCTCATGATTCACGCACTTCCTTGTCACCATCGTGCCTGCAGTGCAGGGGCAGAGAAGAAGGAGAGCAAAAAAGTAAAAGCATCAATCCCAAAATATTAAAAGATGAAACTATTTCAAAGGTAGAAAATAACCGTAAGGTCTTGCTTGACTCTGCAGTTTTTAATACATTAGAAATTTTTAAAAATCACGTTCCCCAGTTTCCCCCAAACCAAGTTTATATTTCTAGTATGAAATGGACAAACTGCCTGCCTGATATAAAAAGCTATTTTCTTTCTTCTCCCCCTTTTCCCCCACCTCATCAGTCGACAGCACTTGCCTCCGGTGCCTCAACAGTAGCTATGACTGTGTCTTAATGAAAAAAGATGTATAAAATATTACCATAACCTCAGAGGCATGAGTAAAGCCCTTATTAGAATTCGGGACCTACAGCTGGACGGGGGGCTTGGGCAGCAGATAAAGTTAACTATTGTTAGCTCACAAGTGGCTCAGACTTCCTGGCAACTGCAGTGAATTACTCAGCCCTTTATGCAGGGTTTCAGAAACAGTTCACTGTTTCACAACAAAAAAGGCATTCAGGCTGGGAAAGATGGTCTCCCAGGGCTCTAGAAAGCTAGCTTTAAGACAGTGAATGGACACTGGAGCCTCCTAAGTGAATGACCACTGTGGGAAAGGGTGGTGATGTCAGTCTGAATGCATTTCCAATGGTTTTGTCCCACTTTTCATTGCTTTTGCACACTCCCTCACTCTCATTCTCTGCTTCAAGCTGTCCCCTTCCTGTTCTTTTCAGGCCATTATTTTAAAAGTTTAGAGCTCATATCCACACAGAGGGGAGGGCCCACTGTGGCACTGCTGCCATGGCAATGCTTCTCTTCACTTTTGTGTGCATATAAAAAATATTGGGGGTTTGGGCTTCTTCTGTGTAAAGAAGATGAAAAAGTGAGAGGTGGAGGGGCAAGAGAAGAGGGAGTGTCCTGCAGCTTGTAGCTGGGGCTACAAGGCCCAGGGAGGGGGAGGAAAACTGGGGGCACAAGGAGGAGAACTGATGAAAGCATCAGGGATTTGGGGTCCTTTGAAAAACAAATTTGTAATCCTTCACATTGCACATGTTTGAAAGGATCGGCACTTTTGAAGGCCTAGAGAAGAATCAGAATAATGTTCTTAACTAAGCCCTCAGAAAGAACGGAGCTGTGCTTTGGAAAATATACCCAATTACATAAGTTTATCAAAAGCTCTCAAAGGCTCCTCTGTTTTCCACCAAAAAGAAAAAAAAATAAAATAGTAGAGGAGTGAAAGAGGGAGAAGGCTCCTAAGTGCTTTTGCCTATCATAGCAGTTAAACAGCAGCTAAGCTGACATACTGCAGACTGGTGTGGCCCACCATCCCAGGCCTCCCCATGTCAGCAACCTGCAGGCTTCAAGCAATATTTGCAAAAATCATCTGGACATGTAAGTAATAAGAGAACAAGGGAATATGGAGGAAGGCACTTGATACACACTCAGTCCTTTTAAATAAAACCATGACTGCCCTGGCTGGCAAGTCTACCTGGTTTGCTTCCTTCTTTCTATGAAATACTTGCTATTCATAGGGATAAATGTATGCAGGCTTGGCTAAGCCTGTCCTGAGGCAAAATTATAGGATAACAGCATTTTGCAAAGCATGAGTATTACAGCTTAGCCCACGCTAAGTTCCCAGTGTGCTGGGGTTTTTGATGCTAATGTGTCTAAGAATGCAGATATATTTGCTGCATGCACAAGCATGTCTTAGAAGCCATCCCCTCGCTGAGGCTTTCCAGCCCTCTGCCTGAGCTGATACCCCGTTTTGCCAAGAGTATCTTTATGGCTAAAAAACATAGTTTTTGACAGTAGATAATTAATACAAATTCTCAATCCTACTGCAAAGACAGCTTTAATGTGCCGTAAAATGGGTGCAGAGAGACTGTTGGTTTCACCTAAACTGTCTTTATAATGGTGTTTTCTGTTACCCCCCAGACAGGTAATATGCTTGTGTAGCCAAAGGTAAAAGCACAGCACAGGCAACGTGTTTCAGTTTTGCCACAAGGTAAATTCACACAAATCAGCTTTGTACTCCACGTGAGGCTGACTTCACTGAGTTTTCCTCTGGTAAAATTTAAGAGCCTTCCTCGTCTTCACGGTGTTTTTACTGTAGAATATCTCTTGCATATGATAAGAGACATAGCTTTTTATGCTTAAAAAGGAAGGGCCTGTGGCTACCTCATACTAAACACAGGCTCCCTGTTTCTAGACAGGATTTAGCAGTAACGTACCTTCGCCACATTAGTTGTTGTCTGGATAAAACCAAACCAAACATTTATGTCAGAGCTTAAGAGGCATAAATCCTGCTTTCTTAAAAACTATCAACACTCACTGAATCACCTGCATCCAGCCTCACAGTATGAAACTCAGTTTTTGACTTGGTGAAGAGACGTGTGCTCCTGAGGTAAGTTCCAGTCATAAAGATGATCCACTAAGGATATGTCTGACCAAGTCTTACAAGATAAAGCAAGGGGACATTTATTTCCCTGAGGTATTTTTTCCTCCTTGTTCTTTTCCTCAAAAAGACTGACAATACTATACCTTGCACATCTTGGCTTTAGCTGGGTACCTCATGTCTCAAATCTCGTCCAAGCAGCAAAACCCAAAGACCAAAGAAAGCACACAATGCTGTGGTTTCATGACTGGTTTACCACAGCGTGAGATTAAGCTACCATGAAAGGGACACTCAGCCCTGGACACATGTTGTGCCCTTCCTTGCAGAGGACAAGCCTATGTTTTCCAATAACAGGACAATCTCTGATTAATCTACACTAACTGTGATTAGCCATCTTTTGCTTCCTGAGCTAGTGCAGGCTGGTATGAACAAGGTTAATATGAACATTCCAGTTCATTATAAATCAATTCACTGGCTTCAACAAAAGTACACGATGTCAGTAGAAAAGTTACTTTACACAGATTTCAGACAAAATAAAAACATCAGGACCTAAAATTGATAAGTGTTTCACTATCAGTGATAGGTGTGCCGGTATCACCAAACATGTAGACGTGCCCACTGAGAATGTACATGGTACCTGTGTCTCCACAACTGCAGGGACTGAGGTGGTAACTCCTTAACACTGATGCCTTTTACCTAAATTGTGAATCCACTGAAGATAAATAGGTATTAAGAGATACACCAGAATTTTTAAAAACCTGAGATGTTTTCTCTCCTCAGCTTCCCTCCACTTGGGTGTTCTGACATCACTGTTTTCAGTAGTTCTTTTCTTGCTCACAATAGGCTTGAATGACCAATACAAAGAGAATTTGTCAATGTAAAGATCTGAAAAATGAAGGTACTTTTCAGACCTTCTTTATGTACTGAGAAATAAACAAAACAAACCAACAAAACAACCTGGTCACCTCTAATTCCCATTCTATCTCTAAGCAAGTCTAATCAGTCAGATTCATCAAGCACTGCAGAACCCCAAACGCCCCAGCACAAGGCCCTCCTTTGCCATCCTGCACTGGTTGATGTAAGCAGAGCCCATGTGGAAAAGGGTGCTCTTTCTTGGGTAGAAATGCCTGAGTTTAAGCTGTCCAGGAAAGATCCCCTACAAGAAACATCGTTTCCACAAACCCCTACAGCAAAAAATATTTTGCTGTGTTTAGTAGGCACTTATCTGTCTGAATAGCCTCGGGCCTCCACATAACTGCTATGATGTACCAACAATTCCCCAGCATGACACTTAGAAAAACCTCTCCTCTGAAGTTTTGTGGTCTTATCCACAGAAAATGTACTGCTGTGCCTCTTGGGCTCCAGTGGACTGGGTGTGCTGTGGGACAGAGGCAAGCAGGAAGGCCTTGCCTGCAGTAGCAGGTAATATTAGGCATCTGAAGGACAACCCTCATGAGACTCTGTGTGCATTCAAGCAGTTGTGAACATGTAGAGGTTAACATTTTGAATATCTGACTTAAACCAAAAATTTTTGCAGAACTTTAATGTTATATGTAATTTTCAAATTTTCATTTATTTTTTCATCCTGATTCTAGGCGAAAATGCACAGGGAACTGTTGCAGAAATATGCAGGACAGAAAGTCCTGTATTCTGCCAGCTCTGCCTGAAGGTTGTCTAAAGGTTGGACTGTCTTGTCCGGCACCAGACTCTTAGTAAGCAACCAGCATCACCATTTTCTTTCACTTATTACAGAAAAGCTCATACCATTATGAAGTTCCAGTCATTTAAGATATTGCTTTAAGAAAGAAGGGATGCATCAGCTAATTTTAAACCAGCTCAGTGAAATGGGCCCCTAAGTTTGAGTTGGATAAAAATCATAAGAAATAAACAGCTATGAAGGAAGAAGGCCAAAACAGGATTTAAAAGGCTTTTGAACTCTATCCAGACAAGATCAGGGGAAATTAAAATGATTTTCTAAGTGCTGTCTCCCGGTAGGTATATTTTAAAGTAGTCTCTCTTGAAACCTTTCCTTCTGTGCTTCGATCTCTCACAGTTTAGCTGTGAATATGGTTTATTAGATTCTGGAAAGAAAATCTTTAGGAATATAATCTATCTTCTTTCCTTATATAACATTCCTATTATTTTATATCTAAGTTCTTCATAGACACTGATAAATTTAGCCTGTATTGCTCCCTTCCTTTGCCCTCTGTGATTTAAGGAAGTAAGCGTTCCAATTTTCTAGCAGGAGCTGTGAAAATCTCACTCTGGCAAATATTTGGTCTCTGTTTGTTGTCTGTAGCCACTTTCACTTACAGAGGGTTTACCTCCTCTCTCCTTCCAAACATCCTGGCTTTGGCTGTGGTGGAAAGAGGTGGGGTTCCCCTCCAAGCCCTTTCTCCTTTCCTTTTTTATTCTTTATCCTCCACACACAAAGTAGCTGATACTTTTCCTCTCTATCTATGTTACCATATCTTAGCCCTCCAACTGTTCTCCAACAGCCTTCCACTCTAATTTTAGCTCTGGATTCTCTTGGTTCTTTTAATCACAATTTTTTATCTGAAACTTCTTGGTTTGCAGCTTTATGTGCTGTTCCCTCATGTTTTCATTGCACTTGTAGTTCCCTCATAACTTCTCCTGCCCTTGAAAAGGACTGCTCACTTTTACTTCCTCTTAGCTGAACACAAATCTCAGAAAAACATTCTGATGCTTTCTCTTCTCTTAACAGCCCAACTACATTAATGGTTCATCTGCTTCTCCTGCTCTCCCCCTTGCCTTTTGTTCCCTTCCTTCCACTGAGATGGTCCTTTACACAGCAAAAGCGGGAGCAGTGCAGGACTGTTATCAAATGGAGACCATTGTGTCCGAGATTCATCAGTACTTATAATTTCCACACTGTCTAGCATGGTCTTCCTCAAAAATTTAATGCTACCACAGCAACTGCAACAGCTGGGATAGATCTTATGAGCAGTAGAAGAGGATTCAATGTGATAAGCCTCATCCTAGGATGATAGGGAAGGAAGGGGTTCTTGCCATTTAGCTACCTTTGCTTTCCCATTTTTTATTTCTACTGCCATACATGACCTTGAAAATTCCTCTCTAGAGAAACTTATGAATGTATACTTTGATTTTTTTTCTTCCTTTTTATTGGCCTCTCTTCCTTAACTGTAAAACTTTTGTCTGCTCTCTTATGTGATCACACCACTTGCCCCAGATACTTCATTTCATGACATGAACCCTTATATGTTCTCCTTATAGCTTACTTTTCAGAATCTTAGTCTCCTCTCTTTCACAGTAAGTTTTATATTAGTAAGAAAAAAAAATAAAAATCTTGACTTTGCTTCTCCACCCCTCACCTTCCCCTTCTTCTCCTTTTCACCTTCAGCTTGATTGAATATGCTGCTTGCAGTCAACACCTGAAGTCCTTTCTTGCATTTCTACCCTAGAATCTTTCTGATACCTCTCCTAGCAGTCCACAAAAGAAAAAAAAAACAAAACAACAAAAAAACAAACCTGGAGGAGAGGTCCTTAGTGACCTCATAATTGTTAGTTATTTCACCCTTCTTGATTCCTCAGGTGGTTTCAGCATAGTTAAAATCTTATTCTTCCTTGGGTTTTAGGTATTATTATAGGTATTTTTATCTCCTTGGAGTTCTCCTTTCCTCTAGAAACTTCTCATTTCTAATCTCAAATCTATGAGATTCTTTCTTAAATCACCTTCTTTCCTCCCTCTTCAAAGCATACTTGGGTAATCCCAGGCACATTCACTTTTATGACATGTTATGCTGTTTCTCAAAACAACCTGAGATGCATGTTTTTACTGTTCTAATTATTATTATCACCACTGATGCTGCTTGCATCAGTACTTAAATGTGAGTTGAACTCTTTTGATAAATCAGATTGCTTGTCTGTGGTTGTACAAGAAGAATATAGCAGAATCTCTTCTTGTTCTTCTTCAAATCATCGTCCGTCCATGCAGACAATATTCTGAATGCATAGCATTCCCTCATTAACTCCAAAATTTAGTTTATGTCTCTTTCATTATGCCTATTTTTCTTCCCTGTATATGTCTTGCTCTCTGGAAATACCTTATTCCTTGTAAAAATACTTCACTACCAGGTTAAGGTCTTTCTCCTCTTTGATCTTTCCATGGCACTAGGAGTGAGTACTCCTGAAATGCTTGGCAGCTAGTAGCTAATTATCAATTTAAGTGGGAAGTGAAAAACCTGAATATTTTATCCAATCTGGGCCATGGTCCCCCCTTAGGGAGCTTTTATCCACATAAACTCAGAGCATCTGCCTAGCATGCAAAAGGTACCTGGCTCTGCTTGAGAGAGCTACAATACAAGTACTGACAGACAATATCTAGTTCCATATTATATGAATAGACAGGAAGAAGCCATGTCAATTCTGCTCTCTCAAGAGTTTATCTTTGGGGTAGAGCAAGCAGCAGAATTCCTCCCTTGCCTTGGGGTGTCATAGAGTGATTCAGTCCCTCTGGAAATACTTTAACCAGTCAACACCCTGGTGGGGATTTTTGTTGGATTTTGTTTGTTTGTTGGTTTGTGGTTTTCATATGAAAATAATAAGTTTAAACATTTTAAGATTTTAATTTAAACATTTAAAATATATAAACATTTTAAACATATAAACATTTCAAGATTAGCACACAAAACCTTTCTCCTTGTTTCAGTGCCGAGGGTGGATTTCTGAAGTGGTCAATGAATTAGCAGCATCTACAGATATTATTCAGCTTCATTTTCTAGTACTGGAATTGCTGTAATTCCAGGTCATGTGAAGAAGCTTCACTGATCACTTGGAATCACCAAGAGTTTATGTTTTAAATGTGTATGCTTGCATTTACACAATTTGGGACTTACTTAGGTGCCTATCTAAGTCAGTTTGGTCCCTGGATCATCCGAACTGCAAATGAAGCCAATAAGAACTTTTGATGGTCAGCAGCTCTGAAATTCCTGCATTGTTTAGGCTTCCAGTGCCGGGCTGGGCTCTAACAAAAAATTAAACTTAGAAACAAAATCTATTTACTCCTATGACAGCACCATATTCATCCTCAAGGCATCTTCCCAGAGAAAGATTCATAGGTCATAAAAAGTAGTTCCACAGGGGATGGATGAGGTCTCAAACTCCTTTTCCATATGCAGAGGAGAAACTGTTTTATTCTATTATTCTATTTTAAAAATAGAAATTCCTTCTTGATCTCAGAAAGTACTTCTGTTTCTCTCCATGTCCTTTGTGTCCTGAAAAAACCATCAAGGAGGAAGAAGAAACTGGAAAGAATCTGTCTTGAGAGTGTGAGATAAGGATAGGAGAAAAGATAGGTGTGTATGACTTTTTACTCTCTGGCATATTTAAACAGCTGCAAAATCAAGAAAACACACAGGAACAAAAATCTATGGGAAAAGATAACCAATAGATTACTTCAGAACATAAACTTGGAACTGTTTTCAATAACCAGGACCATGAGATATCAGATGCCTGGGAACTTCTTGAGTGCTGCAGAGGAGGTTAAGCACCTACATTCTACACAGTAATTCACATCAACAGGCACCTTTGGCTGCCAAATCCTGTCAGCAGAGTGAAAAAATCATGGCACTTAAATATTTGTAGTAAACTTTTCAAACAGTGCCATTAAATGTTTGGGGCAAAGAACAGATGGATGGATGGACATAGAAATAATTGTCTGTAGAAATAATTGCAAATTTGGATAAAGAAGCATTGCTTGTACAAGTGACTTCATGCTCTCAAAATCATTCTGCCTGATGAAGAAAACATTTTCTCCATTCTGCTTAAGAAAAAACACCCACCAAACCAAGCAACCAACCAAACAGAAAAGAAAACACCTTTTGTTTATTCCTTCAGGAACACATAAAAGCAACTTTTTATTAGAGTCAATCCAAATGCAGTTAAGCAATGTGTGTAATATGAAGGGAAAAAAGCAGCTCTCTATGCAATATAATTAACATAGCCTATTAACTAGGACAATAGTATAATGAGGAAAATATGAAGCAGAAACTCTTACAAAAAAAAGGATAACTTATGAAAAAGAACCATAGGTGAAAGAGGAGAAACAAAACCCAAACAATGAATATAATGTTAACGCCTGAATTTAGATCTTACGGCATCAGAAAAAAACCCATAGTTTTTAGTATGAAAAGCCCAAGGAAGGAAATGACAGCAAGATATCATGTCACCCTCAAGACTCCCATACAAAGGTTTGCATTTTAATACCTCAGAAGACATACTTGCCTGAGAGCCAAGGAGTCTGTGCACTGGGAATGGAGGGTTTTTTTGATGAAAGACAGGTAGACCAGTGATGGTCTGTTAAGAAGTGCTGAGAGCACAAAGACATTTAGTGGAGATTTGGACAAAGCCTCCACTTTAAGTCCTTCAGACTCAATGGAGCACAGAAAGAGTCCCTTGGCTGGTGGCAGCAAAGCACCGGCAATGTTAAGAAAGTCAAGTAGCCATTCGTCATTGTGCATGGAAAAAGTTGCATAAAAGATCTGAAAAGCCCTCCAAAGCACCATGAATCCAGGCTGTAATTATGGCAAGCATTTGACCCTCTGAAACCACTATTAACCTCTAACAGAGGCACAGTTGTATAGCCAAATGTTCACAATGTTAGTCATGTTTAAACAGCTTCCAGTAAAGGTGACACAGGCCTATTAGAGGAATTTGCACATTCCCTCTGGAACTGATGTGATTCTTTCAAGTCTTTATCCTCAGCTTTGGTTGCCAACTTCTTATTTACAGTTCCTTTCCCTTATTTTCCCTGGGAACATAATAAATTAAATATTGTTCCCACAGTTTTAATTTTTTCTATTGGAAGATACGTGGTTTGGTGAGGGTGGGCTGGCCTATGCTGTGAATTTCCTAAATGTCTGACTTAAATATGTATAATTAAAAACTTGTCCATGAATCTCAGTTTGGGGTAGAAAGGAAACACTCTGTTCTCCAATTTTTCCTTTCAGGAACATCAAGGAAAAGATGGTAAATGTCATACAAAATGCATCACCAATCCCAAAGAGCTGGCACATTACCTTCTCTTCTCTCCAGAATTTCCTTGTGTAAATCTATGTATATGCTGAAGAGATTTTGGGAAAATAAAGATGTTCTTCCCATGTAGGAATCAATCACAAAAGACCAGGCCTCTCTCTGGCTCTGAATCTGCCTAACACCACTGAAATCAACAGAGGTATCCTCATTTGCAGCAATGGAAAGCAGTTTCAGATCCTTCCCTTCCTTGGCAGTTTGCAGCTCTGGCCATGAATGAAATGGCTTATACTACATGCAGTGAACTAACACTGCTGGTGGACTAGTGAGCAGTGGGACCAGCTGGAACCCAGACAGGCTGGAAAGAAATAATGCAACGGAAGGGACCCCCTGTCATACACACACACACATGCACGCACATACACAAAAGGGTGACAAAGGCATTATTGTGAATCTGTTGATTTGACCATCTTGATTCTTAAGAGCCATAACTGCTGAAGTACATAATTTGGAAATTAAAAAGGGGCCATAAGGACTATTATAATGTATTTTTTTTAACTTACTGCTCTATAATTCCAGAATAACTTCACTGTATTTAGCTGAAACCCGTGGAGTTATGCTAGTATAAAACGGAAGTAGTCAAGTCTTTCAGGAATAAAACACAAAAGCAGGGGTGTAGAAGATACCACATATCCATAATAAACAGAAATAAACACAGTCCTTGTAATTTTCTAGGTGAAGGCACAGCTATAATTAGGTGGATAGCTGTTTGTCCTACTCCAGTTCAGATACTGGTATTTTATAGCAAAATGAAACAAACTAAATCAGTCACTATGTTCCTAGAATTTTTGGAAGTAACCTGTGTTTATAACATTTACCTGACATCAGAAACCTTTTAGGGTGTTTCAAACAAGATTTGAAGTAGGTAGGCTGTTCTGTTCCTTCCCTTTCATCAGGCCTCAGCACTGTTTTTTTGAGCAGCTTCCTTTAATTTTCTTGTAGAATTCGAACAATGCTACTCACAAAAACATATGAGAAATTATCACCCCTAGGTAATCTTCAAAGAAACCAAGTTTACTGTATAGCATTTTCTTGATCCTAGATCTCTTGGCTAGTCTTTCCTGGTCACCTGCATTGTGCTTTGGGTACATACAAATAGTCAGAGGCACAGTTCTCCTCCAATTCTGCATTGCATTCAGAAATAATCTTGTTTCCAGTTCCCCAAAGATTTCTCTGTGATGTTTTAATTCATTTTTGACACTATTGCCATAAGGTTTTGATAAGGAGCTGTGTAATGCAATAGAAAGAGGAGCTATGACTGTGGCACTGTAGGATCAGCAGCACCAGGTCATCAACTGTACTTTGGTACAGGCTGCAGAGAAAAAATAGAGGAGAAGTTGTCACATAACTTAATTTTTAAACTGACCATCCCAGTGGTGCAGCCATGGTGAGAAGTCTTCTCCTAAGTGTTCTCCTGAGTGAGGTTCTGACCTAACTGTTGCCAACCGATCCCCTGCCTCCATCAGGGTCAGTTTTTTCACACTTCCCTAAGAGGTTTCATACAAGCTGATCAGTACCACTGAATATCTCAGGAGCCAGAGGAAAATTGAAGCTCTTGGCTAACATCAATTACTTAGCTCAATGTGTAACCAAAGCCTCAAGGCTGTCTTCCTCTTCAGCAACTGCTACTATCCCTTTTCTCACTCTTTGCAACCATTGGGTATATTAATGCAAGACTAGAAGCACTGAAGGCAGAGGTCACGCAGGCAGAGCTAAACTAGCTTTAAACCAAACAGCTCCTATAGTCCTAATGGGTGAAGCTGATGTAGCACAGATCTGAGTGTGAGCTACTTCAACACCTTCATCATATGGCACATCCTACGCTTTGCTGTGTCTTGCTGCAGCTGCACTGAGCAGCATCTGAGCTTGGTAGTGAAAAACAAGTTTATCCATGCTGCCTACAGTAGTAAGGTAATGACTGCTAATGAATACTGTATGTCTTCTTAGGGACATAGTTTAGAGGTGAACTTGGCAGTGTTAAGTTTACAGTTGGACTTAATGAACTTAAGGGTCTTTGGATACTGAAGTATCCTCAGCACCCTATCTGCCTTGGATGGTGTGGTATTTGGATGCAATGGCGGGCAGAGCCCAGGTAGAGGCTGATGAAAAATCTGGGTTCAGCAACAAGATATTCAGAATGAGGAAAGCAGGTCCTAAAACCATGGCTTGGGATTTTGGGGGAGGCCCCAAACAACAATGAACTTTCATTGCATCCTGTGACGCAATGAAAAAGCACCAGGAGGGAAAGAACTTAGCAAAATGTCAAGCATGAGTAGAGATCTGGTAAGACTCCTTCCATAAAATTAATGAAATAACTTTGAGTTTCATTTCAGTGTTGAGAGAAGGTTAGGGTCAGTTTTTTCTCTCCTTCTGAACTGATGCCCTGATTCCTTTTTACATTTCTATAATAAGCTTCTATGTGTTCAAATAAAATATTCACCTGCAGGATTCAGTTTTATTGCCCTAGACAAATGCATCATCTTTACTCCAATTTATTGGAGGAAAAATATATTACACATGGCATTACAGCCATGTGTAATAGTCCAAATCCTCTAAAAAAAAATGGAACAGTCATTTAACAGCAAGGCTTTTCTCCATCAAAAGGCTAGAGACATCACCATTATCCAAGTTTTTCTTAATTACAGCATATGTCAGGAAAAAAACTATAAATAATCTTGCTTGCACTTTAGTTTGAAAATTGCCATCTCCTATTGTCTATATGCACCTCAACAAAAGAATCTAGTACAAACTCTGGAAAAGGAATTGAAACATTGTCCCACCTCAGGCATACTCCCTTCCCATCACTTCTGGATAGTTACCCAGGAAATGGGAACCAGGCTGACATCCTCTTCACCTAAAAGAGTTTAACCTCATAGCTCCCACTTCTGAGAAAAGACACTTAGCCATGTTATCTAATACTAAGCTGATGAGGACTGTGTTATGAAGGCAAACAGATTGTCACTTAGACATAAAAAAGTGCCTCTGGAGATGAAGCTGTACTCATGGACCCCACCATTAACACTGATATAGCCATCATATGTATCCTCCTCATGAACTCACATGAACTCAGTAGAGAAAACACCAAGGAGAAAAATGAATGAGGTTTCATTTTTATCTTTGCTGTACAGTTTTTTCCCTTGATTTTGAACCACACTTATCAAGACAGTTTTCAAGAAAGAAACACAAGGTATCGTCATGAAAGAGAAAAGCCTATAAAAGGTAGTTTGAGGAATTTGGGTCAGCATACAGTTCCATTGCTTCTGTATCTCGGGATCAAATCAAGTCCACAATGGTATTTTTCCTCTTGTGAGGTGCTCTCTGTGAAGGTCCTAACTACCTCTAGTTTTAACTGATAAAGCCAGCATCACCTTTTGCATGCCAGAAAAGCACACTGTAACATCTGTGCATTGATTTAGTGGCTTCTCCACTCTGGCACACAGAAATAATATTTCCATGAGTGTCAAAAAAGACTCAACATGTATTTGTCGGCATCCAATTGGAGAGATGAAATTCCTAATTCCCTTCAGCTCCGTTCTGTTTGAAGTTGGGTGGGATAGCCTCTTTGTTTTTTTTAAGCCCCCAAATACAGTAAAGTATGTTTAGACCATACTCATTCACCCAATGCATACACCTCATAGACAACAGACGAATGCATTGGGAAGAAGTCTGATCTAACAACCTCCTTTTCATGATGTAGAAGAAGAACCTTAATACCTGTCTATACTGAAACCTGACAGTGCATCAGATATCATCAGGAGCAACATGGGCTGTTGTGCTTTATACAGTTCCTTGACTTTACAAAATCTGCCAGTAATGTTGCTAGCAATACTCTAGAAATTCCCTGTGCAGATGGAAAAGCCCATGTTATATCGGCTACAAACGGGTATCCTGCAATGGTAACTTTCAAGATATACGAATGTTTCCAGGACTGGATAGATGGGCATAACCAGTGGATATATCTTTCATTTCAAACCTTCATGAGGTTGTTCTTTTTATACTTGTCCCATTCAGAATGAATTTGGTGCTTTCAAAGGTGGGCATTAATTGTTCCTTAATAAGATATCATCATAAAACATGCAATTTAGTGCTTTGTTTCTTCCAGTTTCCATACAAGAATCTGACTGTGCTAAATTCAAGCTTTAATCCTGCTGGTCTTTCTTGTAACTGATGCTATAGACTATGAAGGGTTACCAACCCATAACAAATAAATTAATAAGCTTGTATAATTATATTGACATCATTTTATTTCAAACCACGAAATAAAATGCTCTGTTCACATTAGTGCTGGAATTGCTGTAACTGGCCATTGGGGCTCCCCTGATACACCATCTGCAAATGCAGCAAATTGGAACATGTTGGACTCATAGCTAGCATGCATGATTTCTTCCATTACTTTTTCTGGACAGAGGCTTGAAAACCTATTTCTATTCATTCTCTGTCTCAAAAAAGTAATTATGCCTCACACCTTTATCTTTCTCTTTTGCAATCAATAGTTGATGAAAAGTCCTCATATCACTTTCAGTAGGTAGATTATCTGGCCTTCAGCTCTCTAGGGGTGAAGTAAAGAATGCATGGGCACAGCCACAAAGAGGACTTCTAAAATTCCAAGAAAGCAGGGCTGTGCTTCCCATGAGATAAAAACATCATAGCACTGTTGCTTATCCTATTCCTCTTGGCCTATATATCTGGTAAAGGCCATGTTCTTTCTGACAGCTTCAGTTGTTGGAGGTTTTTGGTTAGCTCTTCTCCCTGTGTGTAGCATCACTCCCCTTCTTACACCCCTGCACCTCCCACACTCATTGTCACTTTGTCTTTGGATTTTTTGCTTTTGGATTCATTTTACTTCATGATTACCTTGATTTGGAAGCCACTTGCTTTGCTGGTGTCCCCAGGAATTTCACTAAGCTTGAAAAACAGTTCTACCTTCTAGACCTTGTAATGTGGGCACACAAAATAATGCTGGTAGGTTTGACTTCAAAGTTACTACAGCCACCTTGACACCTGTAATTCTGAAGCATGGAGGTATGAAGAGGGCTCTTCCTGCTCATTCTGCATGCTTGAAGGGCCAAACCAGGGCAATCATTCCATGTATTTCCCCACTTAATAGACTTGAGGAATAAAATTTCTGCTCATAGTTAACAACAATTCTGGGCAGCCTGTCAATTGATTGACCACTTGGCATCTCTTGAAAAGACAGCTGCATGCAGCTGCCTTGTGAGATAGGCCAGCTGGCATTTTATGGATGTGAATTGCCCACACACCATGGTGAAGAAGAGAAGCACATGAGGATCCTAGCTGTGAAAATAGAACTGGAAATGGCTCCAGAATGGAAGATTAGTTCACTGCATTGCTTATGATACATTAGTCAAAAAAAAAAAAAAGTAGAGTCAAACATCTACAGCTACATGAACTTCACAAAGTTAGCAGGGCTACATGTGACTATCCATTAGTAACACAGCGACTTCTGGACAATGAGTTAGTCCTTCAATGGCTATGAATGTGACAGTCCATATGCAACCTCTGCATAAAAAATCTCAAAAATGGTGGCTTCTAGGTGGTAAGAGGATGCGCCAAAGGAAAGATCATGCTGTATGTGCCCTCTGCTTATATACTTTTCCTAAGCACCTGCTGGTAGCCCTGTCAGCCTAGTATATTGAGCTTGATGGCCCTCTAGTCTAGGAGAAAAGTTCTTATGTCCTTCTAAAGAAGGAACTATGGTAAGATAAGTAACTGTAGCAGAAAAATGGCATATCTTTCCCAGCTGCTACACAGCAGAAGTGCCTTCATTCTGCCATCAGTAAGCTAGCTGGAGTTTCCACCTGCTGCTGTGCAATTTATACTTGAATAGCAGAGAACAGAACTTCTGGCATTGATACTTCATACGTTTAACTTAAACTGAGAATAGTTGACCTCTCTGGAATTTTGGATGCAGTTGCTTCATACAAGAGTGGTTTTTAGCAGATGTAGCCATTTTATACTTATAAAATTAGCAATTATTTTGTCACAGGAGGTTTTGTGTTCAAGAAAGTCACTGAAAGAAAATATGAACCAGAAACGAGAGTAAGTCTCACCAGAAATGAAAGTGGCTGCCAGCTTCCAGCACAGCATCCCAAAAGTTTAACTGTGTGGTCATCACTCCTTTAAACTTAAACCACACAAACTCTAGCAAGAGAAAATATCACCAACACTCTGTGTCACATTAAGAGAGACACAAACATGATTTTGTCATTTAACGGTGACTTTCCTTGAACATCTTTTTCCTTTGTGTCCAGACCTTGAAAATACTGTAAGACAAGAGGGATGCTAGGTCCATCACAGATTTGGTGGATCAGTCAACAGGGGGCAGCCAGAGGACAGGAATTAACATCAGAGCCTGACACCCCTTCATTTCAAAGCCCAGAAAAGCAACAGTCAATCAGCCTACCAGGAGCCTGCTAGCTGGTCTCTAGACTGATTCATTAGACAAACACCTCCCTCCCTGGCTCATCATTTCATTATGACACAGGAAGATGTCAGCCTTTCATGGGACAAAAGGACATTCTTAGGAATGCAAAGGACTGAAATATCATCTCATATGCTGGCACACTTCCAGGACACCAAGGATGTTCAGTCTCCTTAATCACAAGTCCTTTTTTGGTCCTGCTGCATTTTAAGAGAATAGTCTGAGTCAAAGATGATATCAAGTTCACCTAAAGTAGCCTGGAGGATTTTTATCTGAAAACCACCCAACCCAAGCTTAACCAAGCTTAAATTAAAAACAAAAAGAAGGGTCTTACGCAACAGTATTCTTTTTTGCTTTTCAGCTTTGCCTTTGGGAAAACACACTGCTGCCTGCCTCCAAGAAAATATTTTTTGGAAGATATGTTCCTTTTCTTTTGGACAGGATATTAAGCAGACCACCAAAAGGATAATACACTTCCAATTGTTATAGAAAGCTGTGGTTTTGCTCTGCAGATATAGTCACAAAGTGCACCTCTTCGTAGCACTGTTCCTATGCTGAAAGCTGGTGTTCAGGGAAGACCAAATTAAACTGAGCAGCTTGGCATTGCAGCTGGGCCAGTTGCTGGGTCCCAGAGAGGATTAGACTGCCATGGCATAATGTTGTCAGAGTATAATATTAGAGGCCTGACAAGTGGAAGATTTCTCATAGGACCTTATGTCTGTGGTGGACTCTAGAGCGAAACATGACTAGCTCTGATTTTCCTGTCACACATAAGATAGTTACAATTTTAATTATAAATAAATGATAGATTATGCTTGCCCCTGTGAAACAAAAGGAGTGAGCAAAAGAATATTACCCAATGAAATCACCAGAGCCGTTACTTTTCAAAACACTGCTTCTAAATTCACCCTACTGCCATTTCTTCTTAGCTGCCACAATTTTCTAGACTCCTTTTTCAATGATTTCTTATCCTTGAATTTTAAACTCAAGAAGTCTACCTCTGTTTATGAGGTGCAGCAATTTTTCCCCCATCCACAGGACCTCCTTTTCTCAACTGTTGCATCCACCTCCATTGCTCTTTCAAATACAGTCTGTTATTATATAATCTTATCTATTCACCTGTTCTTCTGTAATTCTCTTTTATCACCCACAATTTTAATATTCTTTTATGTTCTTAAGTAAAAAGACCTTTCCAATTCTACCCTTGTTTTTCTCAGACCCAATGTCAAAAACTCATTCCTACCCCATAACACTCTCCACTGCTCAACTCCATGGAATCTTCTAGCTTTGTTATTTGCCAATAGACATGACAAAGAGTGGGAGCCACAAGCATATTCAGAAACATTGTAAGAGGAAAAGAAAATACTAAGATAGTGGCATTTCAGCATGGCTATACTAAGATTTCATTTCAGCATGGATGTCACTTTAATTATATCCCCATCATTAATTCTAAAGGAGTCTTTCATCTCTGCATTATTGTGTTTTCTCACTCTATAAAGGATGTTTCTCAAAATGCTTGAGGGATTCAGAGCATATACTCTGTGAAAAAGTAATCACATCTCTTAAAAAAAATGCTGATAGCCAAAGCATACTAGAAGGTTGTTTTCTTTAGTCACTGCTCAAACTGCTACAGGCTAGCTAAGCCATGAAGAGATGTCAGTTTTTGGGAAACACACTTTATAGGTAAGTCCCATTGCCTGCCTGAAAACTGTTCAGTCAACCAAATCATTTGTTCCACTTTCTTTCTGTTCTCTAAGGGGCACATGCTCCTATGCTCCCTTAAACACCTCAGATTTGTGTATAGCTAGAAAGATACATGCTCAATAGATTAGAGTCATTTGTTAACAATGTTAAAAAAACAAGAGATACTCAAGGTCCATCAATATACGTGAAAGACTAAGATGGTTCTAGCCCCAGAGGAGTGAAATACATGTTTCTTTACACCTCATTGCTTCAAGACAGACCCAGTTTATTATCCATCAAAGCCAATGGCTGTCCATCCAACCAAGTGGGCACTGCACTGGGCCCCAAATCAATAACATATTTCAGAAATTCTCCTGAGAAAGATCAGGAGCATTATCGAAACAACACATGAATTAAAGCAAGCTTGATCCTTTTTAATGTGTACTCTGAGCCTGGGGCCCACTAAGAACCTTCTGATCACATAATCTGCCTATCTGGAGGATCTGTATATATACAATGAGATAATCCTGGTAATCAGGAGTGTAGATAATAGTATTATTATTTTATTCCCATAAATATTTGAAAAGATAGATTTTCTTCTGAGTGCAACCTGATAGGTAAAATTCCCACACTCATTGAAAAAGAAAGAAGACCTGACAGAAAACTGTGGAAATGTAATAGGAATAAAAGCACAGATAAAATATCTCAGAAAGTAAAACACACAAAGTGAAAACATTTTAACTGCACACTTGTTTTCAGATTCTCAGATGTAATAAAAAATCACTGAAAAGCAACATATGGCTGATACCAGTTTATGAGGTGTCAGAAAAGCATAATCATATTCACACACTGTGATGACAGATAGGGGCAGAAGGCAAAAGGAGACTAAGGACTAGCTGAGACAGAAGCAGCTCTTGTCCAAGGGAAGGGGAGCAGGGATTATTAGGGCAGCAGGGGACAGGAGAGATAGCATGCAGCCAGAGAAGGGCAGTCCAGGTCTGTCATGCTGGTGAGTGATGACAGCAGTTGCAGTCCTATTACGGTGCCCTCGCAGAAATGCAGTATCTGCTTGAGCCCTACTTAGCCCATTATGTCACTACTAAAGCCAAAGAAAAATGTTGACAACTCAAAGACAGGACTGAAGGATGTAGTGCTATCAAAATAGTTCAACTGGTAAGAGTGGAAAACCTAGTCCTTTCACAGGGCAGCAGAAAGACCTGAGCAGTACTGATGTCTGTTAACTGTGTGTTTCCCCTAGCTGTTGCTTCTCTGAGGAAATGGACCCTTTATTTTTCCTAGTATGAAGTAGGGAATTTCCTTCTGGTCCCGAAGGAACTGCATCAAGGATAAGAGGTCACTGCTATGACAAAGCCATTGAGGTATTGGAATAGCAGTTATTGACAAACATCTACACAGTGAGAACCAGAATAATCCCCTAAACCACTGAGGGAAACTCAGGTCACCTTCCATTCCACACAGCTCTAGTTGTGTTTTTTTAATGGTCTGAATATATTTGCTATGTCTACATAACGGTAGTCTGTTCTAATGCACTTGGTTTTGTATGTTTTAATTTTATATTAAGAGTAAATGATACTTGTTTTGTCAAAAAATAAAATAAAATAAAATAAAATAAAATAAAATTAAAATACGCAGTTCACAAACAGCTTCACAAAATCCTGTAACCTTGGCCTGCTTGGTGTAGATGGGGCTTGTAAGAAAAGACCTTCCTCTCCAGTCAGGCATTCCTGATTCTTTTCGGTTTTAAACTGTACATTAATAGTGAGGGATATACCTACAAAGCAACTGGATTTATTTGAAAATTGCCACTGGAAGCTGGCTTCTCAGAGTTCCTGCCATTAGACTACAGCAAAACAATTCCTGATAAACCATAGTGCTACATCATATACCATCTGCAGAATAGGAATTACTCACCAGGAGCTCCTGAGCTACAACAACAAAATAAATTTATAAGTTTCTGCCAGAAGGATTGTGCCAAAAAGAGCAGACTAACTGAAGAGTATTTTTGCTACATGGTATTTACACAAATTATCACTGCAGTCCCCCACATGACTCAGTTTTGTAAATCTTTTAGAAGATTATGCAGGATACACAATGTGACTCCTTATCCTTATTTCATTCACAGTAATGTTTGTTTGCTTTAGTTTAAGGTTTTGGTTTGATTCACAATAAAGACAAAAGACTGTTAGCAAAATCTGGAACAATTTTGTTTTTTAGATTCTCACAACATAAAGTGACATTAAGTAAAGCTTAATCTACCACTATTTAAGTCAATGAAACTTTTGCAAATTATTTCAATGAGGAGTAAGAATTTAATTATGCACTACTGAATACTGTTGGCATTTGATTCTGGTACTTGTAAACCTAAACAGGCCTAAACAGTTTACAATTGGTCACCAAATGATAGTACTGTGGATTAAGACCAGCTTGAGGGTCTTTTTTTCCAAATAAAATTTATTTTTAGAATCCAAACCCCAGGACACTTTTCTTCTGTTTCCAAAGTATTCCCTTGATCTGTAGGACATTGGTACCCATGCTCCTTTTTCTGTAGGAGCATTTTTGGGGAACTAATTCTTCCCTCCGAGTCCAGGTCACTGACATCACAGCACAAAATAGGCCGTTATTGTCTTTCTAGCAGATTTCCCAATCTGGCTTCCCAAGCCTGCAGTTGCTCTCTACTGGTGCTACAGGCAGGATTGCTTCTATGAGTCCTCTTCCTTCCCCAGGGAGTCCACACAAACACTGTTCAGGTATGTTAGGGGTTTTTTAGTATTTAATTTCATTAGAAGATCAAGTCTTTCATAAATGTCAAGATACTGTCTGACTTCTGCTTTATCAAGACAGGATGTTTATATTCCAGCTTTCACCTAGTCTTCCAGATTATCAAGATTTTCGTCAGGTAGGATATTACTTTTTTCTGCTCCTTGCTCTCCACACAATTATCTAAAGTGCTTTCTCACATGGAGCCTACTTCTGATCTTCTTCACAGAGGTTTTAATCTGCCTGATCTAATGGAGTTACTCCTAATTTAGTTCACTTTGGCAAGGGTTCACGCCTTGAGACCCCGCAGAGCTGTCGTAGGCTTCAACTCCCTAATCGTCCTGCATGCTTTTATCTTCCTTAAGGGCCCTCCTGGACCCAAATCCCTCCCACCATCGGTCAGTCCTCACATCACAACCTGAAGGGAAGCAAAGAGAAGGAGTACCAACATCATGGAAAGAGGATTACAGCATCATGGGCTGTTATTTTCCACTCCATTTTCTTGTTGGCTATGGATTTCCCTGGCTGTAGGTGAAAGTCTCAGGAGCTTTACCCCAAACCCATTTCTGCTGGTGCTTACACTGAGTTGAGAGATTTTAATCTGTCCTGTTCACATTCACTCTGCTCATCCCATATGGATGTTTCACTGGAAGAATAATCTCACCTGCTCAATAGGTGCGTATTTGTTTGTTAGGGAAAAATCCAATCTGGTAAAGATTAAAGAGGTAGTACCAGAGACAGATGAGATACATGGAACTCTTTCTTCTGGATGCATCAATCTTACAACTAATTACAGTCAATCAGCACCACAATGAGCTCGATTCATTTCATGAACACATGGAGTAAGAATTTGTTTTTAGAGCCAAGACCGGCTTATTCTCAAAAGTTAACACCCTGAGAAGGAAGATAAAGCAGATGAAAAGTACTAAGCAGGAAGTCAAATATATATATCCTATATTAAAGAAGTTTTCAATATTTGCATTTTGTAGACCTGAAGTTAGAATAGTCCATATGTTAGAGAAAGGGAAGAGCATCTTCTGTCATAGGCTTGCCAAGCTGCTGAAGGGGGCTTTAAAGTAAAGTTGCTGGGGGAAAGGAACCTAAATTCATCCCAGTCCTTCCAGTTTGATGCCAGTGCAACAATAGTTACCCACAGCCTGGAGAGGGAACACAGGACAGCAGGAGAGCACCTGAAGAGTAGCACAAAGGAATTCCAAGCACTCCAGCCGGTAAGTCAGCTTCATAATGGGCCCAGCTTAAATGCTTCTAGGCAAACACCTATAACATGGGGAATGAACAGAAGGAGTTAGAGATGTGCATATGCCTGCAGAGCTATGATCTTATAGGCATCATGAAGATGTGATGTGATGGATTCTATGACTAGAGTGTTAAAATGGAAGGATACAGGATCTTTAAGACAGACATTCAGGGAGAATGAGGAGGGGGTGTTGCCCTTTATGTCACTGACTACCTGGAGTGTATGGAGCTCTGCCTGGAGATGGACGAGGAGCTGACTGAGAGTTTATGGGTCAGAATCAAAGGGAGGGAAGGGGCAGGTGATGTTATAGTGGGGGTCTGCTACAAGCAACCCAACCAGGAAGAGCAAATGGATGGGGCCCTCTATAGACAGGTAGGAGCAACTTAATGTTTACAAGCCCTGGTCCTCACGGGGGACTTCAACCACCCTGGTATCTGCTGGAGGGACAACACAGCAGGGCATAAGGAATCCAGGAGGTTCCTTGAATATGTTGATATCTTCCCTCTCCAAGTGATAGAAGAGGCAACAAGGAGAGGTTCTATGCTGGACCTTGTTCTCACCAACAAACTCTCCTGGACTTCAGGAGAGTATAACTTGGACTTTTTGGTTATCTGCTTGGTAGAGTACCACGGAACAAAACGCTAGAGGGAAGAGGCGCCTAAGAAAGCTGGTTGATATTCAAAGATTACTACCTCCTTACAATCT
>VWZY01012529.1:57102-93645 GCA_013399075.1 Chloroceryle aenea
AGGTGCGTATTTGTTTGTTAGGGAAAAATCCAATCTGGTAAAGATTAAAGAGGTAGTACCAGAGACAGATGAGATACATGGAACTCTTTCTTCTGGATGCATCAATCTTACAACTAATTACAGTCAATCAGCACCACAATGAGCTCGATTCATTTCATGAACACATGGAGTAAGAATTTGTTTTTAGAGCCAAGACCGGCTTATTCTCAAAAGTTAACACCCTGAGAAGGAAGATAAAGCAGATGAAAAGTACTAAGCAGGAAGTCAAATATATATATCCTATATTAAAGAAGTTTTCAATATTTGCATTTTGTAGACCTGAAGTTAGAATAGTCCATATGTTAGAGAAAGGGAAGAGCATCTTCTGTCATAGGCTTGCCAAGCTGCTGAAGGGGGCTTTAAAGTAAAGTTGCTGGGGGAAAGGAACCTAAATTCATCCCAGTCCTTCCAGTTTGATGCCAGTGCAACAATAGTTACCCACAGCCTGGAGAGGGAACACAGGACAGCAGGAGAGCACCTGAAGAGTAGCACAAAGGAATTCCAAGCACTCCAGCCGGTAAGTCAGCTTCATAATGGGCCCAGCTTAAATGCTTCTAGGCAAACACCTATAACATGGGGAATGAACAGAAGGAGTTAGAGATGTGCATATGCCTGCAGAGCTATGATCTTATAGGCATCATGAAGATGTGATGTGATGGATTCTATGACTAGAGTGTTAAAATGGAAGGATACAGGATCTTTAAGACAGACATTCAGGGAGAATGAGGAGGGGGTGTTGCCCTTTATGTCACTGACTACCTGGAGTGTATGGAGCTCTGCCTGGAGATGGACGAGGAGCTGACTGAGAGTTTATGGGTCAGAATCAAAGGGAGGGAAGGGGCAGGTGATGTTATAGTGGGGGTCTGCTACAAGCAACCCAACCAGGAAGAGCAAATGGATGGGGCCCTCTATAGACAGGTAGGAGCAACTTAATGTTTACAAGCCCTGGTCCTCACGGGGGACTTCAACCACCCTGGTATCTGCTGGAGGGACAACACAGCAGGGCATAAGGAATCCAGGAGGTTCCTTGAATATGTTGATATCTTCCCTCTCCAAGTGATAGAAGAGGCAACAAGGAGAGGTTCTATGCTGGACCTTGTTCTCACCAACAAACTCTCCTGGACTTCAGGAGAGTATAACTTGGACTTTTTGGTTATCTGCTTGGTAGAGTACCATGGAATAAAACGCTAGAGGGAAGAGGCGCCTAAGAAAGCTGGTTGATATTCAAAGATTACTACCTCCTTACAATCTATCTTCATAGCAGGCCTGCTTCAGGCCTCTGATCATCTTTGTGGCCCTCCTCAGAACNAGGCATCATGAAGATGTGATGTGATGGATTCTATGACTAGAGTGTTAAAATGGAAGGATACAGGATCTTTAAGACAGACATTCAGGGAGAATGAGGAGGGGGTGTTGCCCTTTATGTCACTGACTACCTGGAGTGTATGGAGCTCTGCCTGGAGATGGACGAGGAGCTGACTGAGAGTTTATGGGTCAGAATCAAAGGGAGGGAAGGGGCAGGTGATGTTATAGTGGGGGTCTGCTACAAGCAACCCAACCAGGAAGAGCAAATGGATGGGGCCCTCTATAGACAGGTAGGAGCAACTTAATGTTTACAAGCCCTGGTCCTCACGGGGGACTTCAACCACCCTGGTATCTGCTGGAGGGACAACACAGCAGGGCATAAGGAATCCAGGAGGTTCCTTGAATATGTTGATATCTTCCCTCTCCAAGTGATAGAAGAGGCAACAAGGAGAGGTTCTATGCTGGACCTTGTTCTCACCAACAAACTCTCCTGGACTTCAGGAGAGTATAACTTGGACTTTTTGGTTATCTGCTTGGTAGAGTACCATGGAATAAAACGCTAGAGGGAAGAGGCGCCTAAGAAAGCTGGTTGATATTCAAAGATTACTACCTCCTTACAATCTATCTTCATAGCAGGCCTGCTTCAGGCCTCTGATCATCTTTGTGGCCCTCCTCAGAACTCACTCCAACAGATCCATGTCATTCTTACGTTGAGGGCCTCAGAGCTGAATACAGTACCTCAGGTGACATCTCATGAGAGTGGACTAGAACAACAGAGTGACTTTCCTTGACCTGCTGGTCATGCTTCTGCCCATGTCAGAGGGGTTGGAACTAGATGATCATTAAGGTCTCTTACAACCCAAACCATTCTGTGATTCTATGAATAGATATTGTGGTTAAATAAATTAAAAATTAAACAGGAACATAGTGTTATCAAATTCTGTATGCTTGCTGAGACCACCACTGAGGCGTCTTCTCTCTGTTGATTTACAAGATATATGGTTAGTTTACAACCCAGCAACAGTGTCTAAAACAATGCACACATTTTACTAGTGGCATAAAATATTCCTCATATGAGCATAATAAAGTATTTTACTTGTAAATAAGCTTATAAAAGTTTTCCTTATCGGAGCGCTAAAACGTGGCTGCAAATGCAATTGCAATTTCAACTAGAATTTCTCCAGATAACTATTCCTGGTTCAGTGCACCACCCAAACAATGATTACAGCTTGTAGACATATTTGGCAAAATAACAGTGGATGTTTTCAAAGGAGGAATAACGGGATAATCCATCTGAATATCCATTCAGATAACATATCAAGTATTCCAGAGTTATCCTTAAAAACATCTTGGCTAAGAAGTGTTGCTGAAACTTCTTAATGATAAATTACTAATGAAGGAGTCTACAGGGCAGCTGAGACAAAGTCCATGAATAGAAAGGTTCAGAACCCTCCTCAGGAAACGGTGTAATTGTCTTTGAAGCCAGCTTTTGCTTTCTAGAAAACAGAGGTGGAGCAGCATGCCTGTTTTAGTTCATAGGCACTCAATAACTGACCCCACATTCATCTGCATGACCAATGTGAACATCTTCATTCATAATAGACAGATGAAAATTCAGGTTAACTTCCCACTCTACAAAAAAAAAAGTATTAATCTTTTTGTGCAGCGGAGGTTTGGAATCAGTATCATTCATTATTGACTTTGTAGATAACTAATGGCTTTGCAAATTATTAGCATTACTAGTATGAATATAGCTAATGGATATTAATATGATATGAAAAAAGTGCTCATTAAAACACTGTAAAATGCATTTAGTTAGTAATTAGCAGTCTTGAAAACCTAACTTCTTAACTAAAGCATTTATTTCACATATTTATAATTGTAAAATTATATGCACTCATTTTTATAGACTAGATTTTCAAAAGAAATGTGCTCAGTATAATTCCAATATAATTTTTCATCCTTCCTTTCCTTCTCTTTTTCACATTTACAAAAAGTATAAAGGAGGAAAAAATCTCTGCAGTAAATCAGTGATGAAAAGCTAGTAGATGGAGTTTGTGCAAAAAATAATTTCCTTGACAGGAGAGGCAGGATGAAATAGGGCAAAATGCTATGTGGGAAGCAATGCTCCTGAGTGGACTCTAAGGTGCCCAATCCTCTATGTCCCAAGTTCTCATACTTGGAGCAGCCACTTGGTTCACCAGTACATTCAGGATCTGCTGGATGAGCAATCACGCATCAATAATGAGCTTAGGTATAAATATATCTTCAACAGAAAGGCTTTTACTTGAAAGAAAAAAATGATCCCTAATTCCCAAACATCATCATGATGAAGATCCAGTTTCCCGATACAAAGAATTTGCTAGAAAGTGGTTGAATTTTATCATATCCTGGAAAAAACTCATACCAGTAAGCAACATCCCCAACAACAACCAAACCAAAAAAACACAAAAAAAAGTCTAGCTGAGATAACTAGAAAAAACAATAAAGCTGAAGGACTGTTAGAGAGCTAGGAGATGGCATCCTTTAACAAGGCCTCAACTAGGGAATAACAAAGAAATTAACAACAAAAAGTTCCTATTGAGTTTTGATTTTAAACATACTGGAAATACAGTTATGTTTTTTGGTTTGTGAATGGTGTTTGAGAAACCACTTGAGACCTTGCTGTTGCCTGTAGTTACACTGGCCATGAAGGTCATGAACTGGAGAGGTCTTAGAACACACTGTAAGGTTTCTGTCCAAGAGACATGAACCCTTTGTAAGGGGTGGTCTACTCAGGCAGAGTAAGGCCTTGCAGTTGTGACACTTTAAACAGGCCTCTCCATGAGCAGAGGATTCATCTGGAACTGTTGGATCTTCTAATCCTCCATCTCTGAAACTCTGTGTTCTTTGAAATCACTTCTACCCCCAGAGACAGAGGCTGCTGCTGTGCAGCCTGGGGTAGACCACAGTCCAAAGCTGCTTCACAGAAGGCCAAAGCTGCTTACATTTGTATATCATTAGCACAGACATCCTCAAGCAGGAGGCATTTGCTTGTTTTTCACATCCTTTAAGCAACTTCTCAGGTTCATATGGAAAACAATCTCCTCAATGCCTTATTGAGTTCATTTGAAATTCTAAAACTAATGAGGCTTTTGTTCCTTCTTAACCTAAGAAATATTGTTACCTCTAAAAATAATTTTTTAAAAAAGGTAATCTGCTAAAGAGCTAAAAATACTGAACTCTGACAGCCTTTTCAGACCTTTGCAGAGAAGATGATTGACACACTTACATGTTTAATCATCACAAAGAAGATGCTAAGTAAGGAGCTCCTATGCTCACCTCACAGCAGCTCTTTCACCAGCTGCCTGTTGGTTGTTCTTCCACCATTAGAAGAAGACCAGCACAGTCTGGGTAGATGGTTTATGCTCAGAAAGTGATATTCATGAAGAAACTGTAACAATCACCCAAGGGTGCTTGTGAAACACTGTTTTCAAGAACAAGGTCTGTATTTTTAGTAGGAAAATCATGGAGTACTTTCAGATAGGGGTGCCAAAAAGTCAAGCTATGTGCCCTCTGCCCAAATCCTCATTGTTCCAGTAAAAATAAAGCTCTTCTGGAACACAGCTGGATTCAGGGCGCAGTCTGTGTGAGTCACTGCATGCTTTGAATTGAACAGGACAGTAAAACAAGTAGACCTAGTAAATAGCACCCCAAAGCTCTCGAACTTATCATAAGGAAGACTGAAATAGTCACAGTGCAGTGAGAAAATTGCTCTTCAACGTTCCTGATATTCCTTTTTGTTCCCAGCTGAAGAAATATCTCCAACATGCCTTCAGAGCAAATATCCTGACAGAAGGCACCCAACCTACTTCACATATCTGTGTACATTCTCAAGTCAGTGGTCACTTCCATAAAATCCCCCATTAAAGCCTTTCCGCTCTTCAACATGATCTTGTTATGTTTAACAAGATGCACAGGGTTGGAGTTAGTGTAATCAGACTGTCTTTGGAAAAGCCAGGTTGTTTCTGCAGGTTGTGTTTCAACTGGTGGAGTTCCGCCTTTTCAACCAATACTAAGTCAATGTCAAATCCTGTCTGTTGGGCACCAGATGTGTGGCTTTTTGCAATGGAAATGAAAATCAAGTTTTGGTTGTTCACAGTTTACAGAAACAGTGGCACTAATGCATGAATTGTATCATACCAGCTACAACCTCCTGTTTAAATCATACTTGAAGTGGCTGTGATCTAGCCATTCATGCTCCTTACCTTCTCAAATCAACACAATAATCTTTAACCTTTAGACATTGCTGTGGGTTGTCAAAAACATCATTCTGGCCACTCCCAGCATGGCTACCTGATGTACATGAACTAGAACATTCACAAATAAGATGAAAGTGCAGGATATTGGCCAATATATAGCTATTTCTACATTCTATTCAATTTCAACATTATTCCCATTTCTATTATGCTATCAGAATTATCGTAAATGTTGTCTCTTGTTGATGTTTCACTTTACTAGGTGTATCCTGATACAGTGTATACTGACCTTTATAATTGAAGGAAAAAGAAATAATTCTTGTATCTTTTTTGATAATCTAACAATGATTTTGAAAAAAGAAAAAAACAACAACAAAAAAACCCAAATTCCATTCCATAGAGTGGGAATGCATTTCTCCAACTGTGTTATCCCCTCCTAAATCAACCTTTTGTTCTCATTCTCATACATTAATCATGCAAATCTCTTGTTTTCCTAAGTCATTCCTGTGGACTTCTCTCATTAAAGGAAGATTACATGAGGTGGGCAGGATATCTAGAGTATCTCTACATCATGGTTATCTAAGCCAGTTTAATCTTGAGGCCCTATTAAACAGCACACAGTCTTGCAGGGCAGGAGTCTGTTCCCCAGTTGTGTGGTTACTAAGCCTTCCATGAGCCTGTCCTTTAATCTCAGAGCTGTTGTACATGGATTGACATGTGTCCTGTAGTGTTACCCTTTACAGCTCTCCTAAGTCTTCTAGGAGTTTCTCTGATGGCCTTCAGGTCCTCTTTAGACCAATTTGCAGGCTGACATCAGAGGAATGCTGTTCTTTCTCTCTCTCCAACTAATGATTTTTAAAGCCATCCATTTCAATTTGTACTTGACATGAAGGCAAGGAAGTACATTTTAAGAATCACCTATTGGGTAAGTAATAAAAGCTTTGAGACATTAAATTCATACACGTTTTTCCTTAGCCTTTGCCAAGTTACATGCAATAAAACAATCTGACTGTCCTTGACCACTCTTGATTGTTGACTATCCAAGTAGCATAAGATATCTCTCAGACTGTCTGATTACATTATACAGTTAGATTATATTAAATGTGTCCTACACTTTTGTCTGGGATAGAGGCTAACTGTGAATATAGTGGAATCTTTAACTGTGAGATCTTTCCTTTCTCTGTCCTACTTAAGTGTAAGATCTTGTGCAAATTCTTCACAAGATCTCCTGACAGTTCACATTTATTGTTTTCTGTACCCTACATTTGTGTGCTTCATATGTGGGCAAGCCTGCCCCAAAGTGACCTATGCTTCCAAACTGTTTAAACAGGCTATTTCACACAGTGAAACACAGTGATTGTAATAGGTTTACTCAGTGACAAAAATCCATTTCACATCTTCTCAGGCCCAACCCTTTTTCATTTAATCACTCAATAGAGTGCAAAATGCTTATATGATGCATCCCTAAGAAAAGAATATATACTTATATATCCTGCTTGATTTTTATTTTTTAGATGCTTTTCTAAAACTAAGACAGACCAGGTATAACGAAATGATCATTCGTTTGACATTCATCATACACATTCATTTGTCATTAACTCACTGACATTGAGAATAAGCACTAGCTCACAAAATAGAAAAAAATTTACCTTAATAACATTGTACTCTAGGTGGCCCTGCTCTAGCAGGGGGGGTTGGACTAGATGATCTTTCGAGGTCCCTTCCAACCCCTAGGATTCTGTGATTCTGTGATTCTGTGATTCTGTGATAACATCTGCAGGAAAATTGTATCTCTTCTGTAATACCTACATTTCTGTTTAACAACCTGATGCAAGCCATAGGAGACACACACATACTTTTGAAGATGGAAAAGCAAAATCATCCTCTCCTGTTGATGAAAAACTCAGCGATTTCTTGTTTGGTTTGGGTTTTTTTTTGAGCTATGACCTTCAGGGAATCTTATATATGAATTTATATATGAATTTATAATGAGCAAAACACAAATAATGGTAATGTTGAAGATGCACACAGAAATTTGTAATGCTGAGCTGGGTTCACCCTGGAGTTTTCTGAAGGTGTTCTCTGAAAAAGGCCATCATAGTAGGTCATTATGTTGAAGAGGAGTTTATGATGGCAAAAACTATCTCTTTCCCCACTCCTGCCATGCATAACTCCCTCAATTGCAGACATATAAAAGGCCAGGATATTCTGGAAAGTGAGCAATGCCTGCTGAAAAGAGTGCCAAGGCAGAAACGTATCAGTTCAGCAGAGTCCTCCTACAACCTCTTCCCATGAAAGCTGCAAAGTCATCATTGCTTAGAAGATGTGACAGGATAACCATCTCTGCCTTCCCAGAGAATCTCCCAAGTTATCCAATGGGTTTCTTTGGGCAAGGGAACTTATTTTACACCTTCCCACACTGACAATCTGACCCAGCTTACTGGAATGACTGAAACTCTTTCTATTGATCTCAGTGCAAACCAAAGTGCCTCCTATCTTCATTGAATCATCCCTGTTAATAAATCCAGCAAGCTCAGTGTTATTTCTGTTTTACCAAAGAAGAAATGAAAGTGAAGTTGAAGGACATTTGGTCAAAGTCATGGAGAGTTTCCTTGCCAGAGCTGGATTTTGGAAGCTAACGATTCTTGGTCTCATCCTTAACTAGCAAGCTGCAGGTGTTTTCTAGCCAAGTTTTATAAAATCAGTGCAAGATTAAAAGCAAAAAGTAGCAGATCCCTATGGTAACAGCACCCACTACAGCAATGGTTGTATTGCTAACCTCATTATTAAAAAAAATAAAATAAAAAAAAATTCCTTCTAGGTCCATCCATCTCTGAGATATCCTTCTTGCTTGAATTTCAACCATCATTATGAAGTTAACTGCAAATTAATATAAATAAGTTTAACAAATCCAGCACAAATATTTGCACATTGTTTGGCTGGACATGATCAGTCATTCATGTCATAAAGGTTAATTCTGAGAATCAGTTTCAAACATAGGGAGGATTTTCTGCCCACTGACATCTGACCTTGAAGTTTTGAATTGCTGAGTAGGAGCTGAAACCTCACTGTTCATACATTCCTAATGTCCAGATTATAGAGAAGAATTAAGTTTACAATAAGAGTGGGGTTGAGACAGCCAAATGTTAAGTGTCAAGCACTACATTGAAAGGACATGCATCTCATAATAAACCAGTCTGTTGATGAAGCAGCAGACAACATTTTGTGTATCTGCTCTATTTTTAACATGCACATTTTAAATGAGACTGTACCAGTTTGAGCACTTTTTTTTTCTCTCAAAGACTCATTATTACCATAATTTGTTCCACAGTAAAATCAAATATTCACTTATGTTTTTCACATCAGAATGACAGGGGGGAATACTATTTTAGTACCACAGCAAATTCCATTAAATACAAGAAGAACTTAAAGTCTTGTTGTGCATCTCAAGCTCTCATTTTTAATTAGATCTCTTGTATCCTTATTTTCCACCAGGTGTGGGAATCCTTCAGAGCCAAACCCATCTGGCAAAATCACAAAACTTGCTCACAGTCCAGGGCTTTATTCAATTAATATGGAATTGTTACATATCACTGTGGACATAATGCAGCATCTGCACTGTTTTTCCCTGTCTTTCAGTGTTCTTTCTCCCATTAGCATTAACAAACAGTATTTTCCTTTTTAGCTCTTCAACTAAAGTGTTGTGTACATCCATACACCAGCTTCTCCCCCTTCCTCAGCTCCCTAAAATGAAGCTGCTTTTGAACTGCATGCGCAGCACGTAGAAGTCTGCTGAGATAATTTTTCATTTTATTTCTGTTCCACTGATAATGGGGGTTGCATTTATCAAAGCAGAAAATGCAAGAAACAACTTTCGGAGATGATAGGATATCACCTCTGATTACAAAATAAAAAGAGGGTATTATTTTCCCTTGCAGAAGGAGAGTGAAAAGAATGATACAGTAACTACTGAGAGATCTCAGTGTTGCAGAAGCAGTGAAAGTCCTTGCTTTTATGTAATGGCTTGAGACAGCAATGTCTTTGTGGCAAAAGCCAAGGAACTTAGCACACCTTTACATTTAACCATTCCACTATTCAGCACATCTTCTTTTGAAATTGTATTGTGAAGAGGTATTTCAGTTTAATCTCTTCTGCTCAGTAATAAAAACCAACCAACCAAACCAAACCAAAACTAAAACAAAACAACAAATCAACAAAACCCAAACAAAACATCAACCAACCAACAAACTCACAAAAAAAGCAATACCAAAGAAATAAAGCTTTCATCAGTCTTTTAATTCCAGTCATCATGTGGAATCTGATAAATCAGTTTGGCCTTTTGGAGAACATAGTCCTAATGATAGAGTGGCGAGGTCTTGCACAGCACAGTGCTAATACTTCACTCACCTGAGGACCCCAGGTCAGACAGCCAGGCATCATGATGTATCAGAGAGAGATTGCATTGCCTCAGGAATTTCTGCATCATCTTCACTGCATGCAGCAAGCATACTCCTGGATATGGAGAACAAGGGAGACTGTAGAGATGAATTACAAGCCAATAAAGAAGCTGTCTAGGTTAGCAGGCAGCCAGAAACAGCAAAGTAGCCGTGAGTTTTGCTATGCCTACAGCAGAGCCCTGGAAAGTCATGCTCTTGTTGTGCATAGGAGGGAAGTCCAAAATATTTGTGATGACAACTGCTACTGTGTTATCTGGGCAAGAAGAATCAACTCTTTTCTTCTGCTTCCCTCAGTAGCTGTAGCAGCATCACCAAAACAGTTTCAGGAGGGTTCCCTGGACTCTCTGTCCTTCCACATGTGTATCTATACACACATGTTACTGGACACATATGTTAAGGGGGCTGTTCAAGTACTGAAGCTGCTCAAGCCTCTCTGTTCTGTATATAGTTACAAACCTATTTAATTTTATTTTGTAGACTAAGTGCTGTTTTGTGTAATGCAGGGAACCACAGGTCTAGATAAGCATGTGCAGCCATTTGCACTTATGCTAAAGATGTAATCCCCTCAGTCTGATATATATGAACTTAAATGACTAAAAAAAAAAATTCAGCCTCAATTTATTTTGCATTATCGAGGAACATGCTGACAATCACCTGGAAAGAATAATAATTATCTCACTGTAAGCAGTGTTCTCAGAGGTCTCTACCGTCTGCTTATTTTGTCTTATTCAGTATGTATCATTTTGATTTAAATAGTTTCTAAAAATACAGTCATTGCCTTTGGCTTTCATTCTACTTAAACTATCACATAATGCTGCACATGGACTGCTATCTTTCATTATCCCAGGCCACCCTGAGTTAGATAGAATGCATTAACACTGTACCTCCAATAGTGTAACACATCTAAGCCAGGACTATAACGTAGGATCCAGTGTGCCAGCAAGGGAGCCGCATTTGCATTTATATGTTTGGCCACAGTGATGCTGGGAGATGGGGAAAGCAGAAGCTGTCAATAAATAAATGAAGAGAAAAAAGACTTGATAAATGCATGATAATCAACAGCTGTACAGTGAAAGAATTATGGCAGGGAGGGTAAAGAGGAAACAGATATGTCTATTTGTAAAATGCCATCCTAACAAGGAGAGAGCAAGAGCTGTAAGATCACTCACCTAAATACCTCCCAGGATGTCTTCTCTGATTAAGGATTTGTGAGAGTTATCGAGTTTTGAATTAGATGCACTTTAATAAAACAGTAGAATGTTCTTATCTGATTGCACCTGTATTGATTGTGTTAAAGAGGTCTATCCTCAGATCAAGATTTTACATAAACTGACTAGCTAGATGGAATCACTGGCACTATTTGGGAGTCCCATAGTCTGTCCACAATTTCAATGTATAATACTTAACTGTGAAATCTAGAGGGAAGAACTCAATGTTCATTCTGCATTCTCTCTGTCTTCTAGCAGTACAGTACTTACTCTAAAGTATACAATTAATTTAGAAAAGACCACTCATGCTGGTAAACTCTCTAGCAAACCTCTTATCAGCTAGAAGAGTAAAGTTTGCATCACCTACATTTAAGCAGCAATGCTTCAGACTTAAACTTTGACCATTTTGAAATGTTGTATATTATGTAAATATCCTTTTTTCACCTGAATAAAACAGGACATGAATCTGATTCATTGTTCTATTGGCTTCAGTAGAGCTGATCCAGCTTTCAACTGTGGTGTTATAATTTGAATGATTTCTGAGTGATATACTCACAGTTTTCCTCAGCTACCTACTTTTAGTCTGTTAGCTTGCCCTGCTTGGGACCTTGGGTGCAGATCTAAGGACCCCAGGAAATAAAGGCTGCCAGCCAACCCCCAGCTTTATTTAGGAGTGGCTAACAAGCCCTTCAGAGCTTAGCTAGATCAGGGAGCTACCACAATGAGTGAAAGTCCTAGCAGGCTGCCGAGGCTAGCAGTAGTGCATGAGAGGGTAGATGTACCTTGTGGTATGACTTCAGCTCTAACATCAGCCATGAGAAGAGATCTTTTGCACTTTAAGAGATGGCAGGTGAACCTCCTCCTAGCCACCCTTACTTGCTCCTGACCCCACAAAGGATGAAGCAAAGGAATAGCCTGTTCAACAGTCTGCTCACTGCTGGTGGAGACATAAAGCAAAACAGAGGTGATACGGAAGCTGAAGGTAAGAGCCTTTTGTATGGACACAGGGAGACTGCACCATAGCTGAAAAGAGAAGGAGGCAGTCCTAAGCTGCCCTTTCAAAACTTATTCTGCAGAAGCACTTGGCTTGTGAATTTTGATGGCTTGTTACCATAAAGCAGGTGGTGAGATATCCAGGTAAATCTGTACCTCCTCAAATGCTGCAGGAGTATTCTTCACTTCTTGGCAAGTGATGGAATCTTGACTACATGTAGAAAAACTTCCCATCACATTTATGGGCTACAAAAAAGGGTTGGCCAGGATCCACAAGCTGTTTGCTGTCGGAGAAGCTGCTGACAGGATGAGAGAGTCTGAAGGGGACAGCTGCAGGGGAAGAGATGGGCTTGCTGTTGAGAGAAGGGAGGGAGCATCAACAATGCACTTGTTGAAGCTGCTGGAGGTCCAGATGACAAGAGATTTCCTGAGTAATATTTGCAAATGTCACAATTGAAACACATGAAAGGGAGAGGGATCCCAACACCCATTATGTACCCATTATGTCATGTTGTACATGACAACATGAAGTCTGTAAGCAAGTCAAGGAAAACCTGCTATTGCAGCTCCAGATGAAAATGTATCCTGTCCATATAAAATACAGCTCAAGAGCATGTTAAGTAACTGCTTGTCTTTCTGAGCAAAATTCAGCCCCATATACTAACACAGAAGGAAAACGGGAATTAGGGGAAACAGAATTGTACTAAGGATGTCTGGAACTTTCTCTAGAAAGTCTCATGCACATCCCAAGCCTCAGAGACTAGCTGCCCAAGATGACAGGCACCCAAGAGCACAAGCAAAGCACTTCCTAGCTACTTTTGAGCCAAAATAATCACATTTGCTATCTATAGCAAATAGGAATCCTGTCTCCTCTTCAGCTGGCATATTTTTGTGAAGGGTGGGATTTCATTTGTATGATACATTGACTCCCATCTGTCAGCCTTATTTTCCTGGTGCTGCTAAGTACTGGGGAGGAGGGAGTGTGTTCATTTTTGAGTTTCCTATTCCCTGTATCCTCCCATTGGAGTGAGTGCAGAAGGGCATTGGGAGATGATGCTCCTCAGCCAAAAGCAAGTGGTTCAGACAAGACTGTGTCCATGCACTAACCAGTCACACAAGTTTCTCTGAATTAATTGTTACATTTGCCTCAGTGGCTGAATGTTGTCCATCCATGAGCAGGTAAAACACACAGTGAATTTTGCTCAAAACTGAAGCAGGGATGGAACACATTTCTTATCAGTGACAAATAGGACCCCTTTTCCTTGCAATTCCTTGGGCTACTAAGACACAAGATACCTAATCCTTTTCTTTCATGCATTAGCTGCTTGTTTCATTTCTCACTAATTAACTTAATGCAAGAAAGAATCCATAGGCTTCTGAACAGGCTCAGCTACTTGTTTCTCTGCTGTAGCATTTACAGGGCCTAATAGGCAAGGAACTCCTGACGAAATTCCAGTCAGCAACATTGCTCTTTTATTGCTACTTAGCAAGGATTTTGGTTTTCTCTCATTTGGCAGGAACGAGCAGAGGTCTCCTTCCAACAGATGAAGTAGTTTGCCTAGGAAGCTCTATGTTCTGGGGCTTGGAGGGAGGAAAACTAAATGAGTGAGTCAGTGGCTTCACAGGAACGTAAGCCATTAGATCAATTCACTAAATGAAACATAGTAAGCATGATGCTTCAAAGATATTTGTACCTTGTCAACTCCAGATTTTCCAGGCTTGGGGCATGATGTTTGTCATTACTCTTTGCCTCATTTTCACTTCTAGGAGCTGCAGGAATGAGGTACAAAAGCTAAAGACCAACTGTCTTCTCACCCTGTGAGGCAAAGACATGCATTTGTGGGAATCCTCAATGATTTTGAGAACTTGGCCATGCTGGCTTTATATGAGAAGGCATGGGTATTGCTAGCAGAGATCCCACAGATGCTCAGGTAACATGCAACAGAGGCCAGAGGTAAACTCTTGCACTACTAACCTGTGCTGAGTGTCCTGCTACAAGAGTTTCACTGCTGCTGGTACTCTGGCAGATTTTAATCTAGCCCATGTTTACCCATACAAACAGCCTTTATTTTCAGAGCAGTCAAACCCTGCAGTCTGTTAAAGGAAAGTCAGGGCAGCAGTCCAAATACGTCAGTCAAGAGAAAGCAGTGCTGCAGGTCTAAAGTGGAACCTTCAATTCAGTTTCTGTAGTGACAGTGGCAGCAGATACTCTTATCTGTCCTTTCCCCCTGCACTACTTGGACAATGGGACACCAGGTACTCTGGTGATGTAGAGATGTAAATGCAAAGCAACCCTTCCAGCCATTTCCTCTCTGGATAAGGCTCAAGGAAACTATCCCAAACTTGCTAACTCAGGGCTCAGGTGAAGTTTATGTGGCTGGACACAAATAAGGGGTTGGGAGTAGGGGGTGTCAGACACAATTTTGCTTTGTAATTGGCAAAGCTTTGAATTCACATTGGTTATCCTTCACAGTTTCACTTCAGCCTTTCCAGCCTTTCCAGCACAGCTCTATACACCAATGCTGTGGCTCATGAAGGACACCTCAGAGAAGGACAGACGGGATGAATAAATGACAACTTTCTAGAGCTCACAGTGACATACTTTCAATCTCACCAGTGTGCATTACATATTTGTGTCTGGCTTCACAAGCAGCAGGGCTAGATACATACCTTTTTTCCTTTTTAAACGAAAGGGAAGACAGAGTTATCCCTCAGGATGTCTGCCTGAATCAATAGAGATACAGCAGTAGGCACTGTGGTTGCAATAAGTCAGAACTAGAAATAACAAGCCAACTCAAATCAAATATCTGTCAAGTCTTGATCTTCACCTAACTTAGCAATGGAAATGTCTCCAGTTTCTATAAGCGCATATTGAAAGCAATCACCAAATGTGTTAAAAAAAAAAAAAAGTTTGAAGCCAGGCAAAGAAAGTTCAATGTATGCACATAAAAGGAAACATCTCAGATATCTCCATGAAAAGCTTTCAGGTGTGAAAACATATGGCATGCTTTCACATCCAAAGCACTAAGTCCCCATTCCAAAAATCAGCATCGTCCGTGATACTCTTTCAGCAGCCCGGCTGAAGGGGCAAATGAACACGGAGGCTGAGGAGAAATAGTGTTGCATACCCAAACGATGTCTCTGCTGGCCTCTGACACTGCCATCTATGCTGCACCTGCCGTCTGCATCCACTGAGCACTTATCTCCAGGCACCCTTTGTTGACAGAAATTCCAATATGGAAAAAATCAAAACACACTCAAAAAGAAAAAGAGAGGAAACTGGAAAGCACATTAAATCCCAACTGGAACAACAAAACATAAACCTGGGGCAGGGAAGGAAGAAATAGAAGATGAGGAAATTTATAGCAGCTGTTGCTGGAGCTACTCACTGCAAACTGCAAATGCTTTCAGGGCCACACATTTTACACTGAGACGTCTGCCTCTGCTGTGGCAGGCTTGCTCAGGCTCAGTTAGCAAACCCAAACACCCTGCTCAGGCTTATAAATACGTGTTATACACAGAGGTGCAGAGTTCACTATACCTCTTCTTTGCTACTATGTTTGAACTTTCCTTCTCCTATTTTAGGATCCTGTGTGCTTTTCTAAACAAAAAGAAACAAGCATAACTGTAGTCATTGAGGGCAAGTAATGTATAAACCTCTGGACTCAGTGGGCTGGGTAGACTGGGACCCAGTCTCCCAGCTGTTCTGTATCTCCACAACCCTTGGACATAACCTTATGCAGTAACACGCCTCTCCTTCCCTCCCACCTCGTTCTTGGGTGAATTAGAAGAAAAGAGGCAGAGGAGTACTTCCGAAGGTTGACTTAAGTCTGGCAAGGAAATTCTATCCCAGGCTTTCTATAGTTACAAGGGAGAGACAGGCATCACCTACAGTAGGATTTAGAGGGCTAATTCAAATCACTTCCCCATGATTCAAGACTGATTCCTCTTCCTGCCATGTGGCCTGTGGGGGAGAACTGCAGTGAAAAAAGACCCCATCCAGAAGTGAAAGCTACAGAGCCATCAGCACTGGGAGCCTCCATCTGCTCCTGAAGCTTTTTGTACAGTTTTGACTGGGTTGTCAACTTGTGCTGGTGGGCTGCTTCCTCCAGCCTCTTGCATGGTTTTCTTTTGAGCTTCCATCTTTCCCAGCTCCTCTTTCTCACTTCACTTTTTCTCCTTTTCCATTTCAGCTTCTCTTCATCTTAGGAAACCTCCCACGTCCAGCCCTCCCCAAGGCTCAACACCAGTGCACTGGCTACTGCTACCACACTGTTGTCTCCCACTGTGTGCTTGACGTCTGCCTTCTGCCATGCGTGGCCAGGCTAGTTTACACAGTGCAAGCTGCCCTGCAAAGGAAGGGACCTGTCTTCTGGCATGCTTGTGTAGTGCGAGGGATGGTGCATCCTGTTCTTGGCAGCCTGTAAGGCACAACTGTAACAAACGGCATCCCAAGAGTGGCATATGCAGAAACCCACGCAATCATCCACTCAAAAACATGGTTTTTCCAGGCATCAGAGTCTTAAAAAGATGCCTTGGGAGTCCAGGGAAGGACAGATGAGCACTGAAGAGAGCAACTTTTCAATTCCACTTTGTGTTCACTTTATGAAGGTCATACACACATAGACACACCAGACCCCCTGATTGTTTGTTTTTTTTCATGAGACACAGGTAAACACAAGGCATTGCTGCTTTATGCCAGTGTGAGTAAAAGCGATAATAAAGGTGACAGGATAAGGAAGTACACATCAGTAAGATGAAAGCATTGTTTTTCTACTTTCTGGAGTTGTCCCCCTTTTTTTTTAATTTTTCATGTGTAGTAATAATTATAAGACGAGAAAGTCAAGCCTAATACACTCAGTCTTTGTACCAAGTTAGATCCTTAAGGCTTCATTAAAAAAAAAACAACATTGAAGTTATGATATTTATACAGATAGGGAGGCACTTAGTGCTCCTCTGAATTTGTGAGATCAGGCAAGACTGGCATAAAAATCCTGATAATAACAAAACTGCATTGTCCTAGTGTCTATAGACTGCTTTCAATATACTGTTTAAGCCTATATTTAAAGCAGTACTAAAACTGCATGTAGGCAAACCCTTGGGAATATGCTTTTATTCTTCAAACAATTGTAATCAAAGGGACAATACTGACCCCACTGCAGTCAGTGGGAGTTTTATGGGTTATTGTTTTCAGAAGTTCTTTCAGCTCCTGGAGAAATTTCTGTTAAGTCAACAGGCTCTCATGGCAAACAGGCAAACAACTTTTGAAAAAAAAAAAAAAAAAAAAAAGAAGAAAAAAAAAGGAAATAACATCGACTGATCAAAGGCAAATGTATGACTGCATCGCCTACATCCACATTAACACCTCATTAACACTGCTTGTACCCACAGAAGAAATCAAGATCTGGAACAGCTCTGGCACAAGTAAACAAGTCCTAGATAAAAATCCTGTTTTTTTTTTCTGATGGTACCAGAAGTAGAAGGTCCTTGATTGCAGTAGCTTTGTTCTTACCATTTATGAGAATAGAAATTAAAGATTTCAATGTTCTGTGATAAAGAGTTCCCATATGAGAATTAATCATGATCATGATAAAAACAACAGCAAATTGAAGATAACAGGATAGGATCTTTTTAAACATAGTACCGATTTTACAGTGTGGTTAAAATATCAGAATAATCTTTTGCAGAAAAAAAAAAAAGCCTCAAAAGCATAATGTAACCTTGCAAATATTTCATATACCTGAAGGTGAGACCGCACTAGAAATTGGTCAAATGTCAGAATTCTCCATTGACAATTCTCAGGTCCCCTGGCATTTCCATTTCCACAATACAGTGACTCACCTCTGCCAAGAAGCAGAGCGTGCACTTCCTCCTACCTCCACCTGCTCCTAGACAAACTCTCCATCCACTTTCCTTGCCATGCTTCCAGCTCAGCTATGTTTGCAAACCTCTTTAGAATACTAACCTGGCAGAAAGCAAGTTCCTTAAAAACATACGGAGCAAGATCAAGATATTTTGTTGTCTCAGTGGCTTGGGAAAGAGTTAGCAAGCTCTTAGCTTGCACCTCACTTGATGGTCCCAAACCTCTTGCACTGACCAGTGCAGTCAGGGAGAGGGTGCATTTAAGCATATGTGCATGAATTGATGGGGAGACAGCCTTTTATTCAGGACTTATCTCCCTTTCTGTACTTTCTATTTTGCCAGGTCTTAAGACTGGAATAGGATCTGCCATGGTTGTGAAATATCTGGGTTTTTACTAAGATATGCTCTACCTGATCATTAGCAGGAAAAAAAAAAAGTCTTCCTTGGACCCATCCTGAATTTGAACCTATTTCACTTCACTAAAACCAATTTTGTTAAACCAGATCAGATGTTCTTATACCGACTTAGCTAAAATCAATTACTAATTGATTAATGCTAACTTGAAATAAAATTGCCTAGGCTATAATAAAGAGTGTCCATAGAAATTTAACTGACTGGATTTAAAATAACCCCATCAATTAAACAGCTACAACTGTCGAGCTTTTCATGACAGGGTTTGCTTCCTCCTCTGTGCTCAGAAAGCATTAAATGCAATGAGGACCTAATCCCAATTAGTGAAGCAGAATGCTGCTGTGGGAAAACAGTAGGCAATCCAGAGCAAAGCTCATCATGCAAGGCACAGGGCCAAAGGTCTGTGTTCTGGTCTCAGCTCTCCCCTTGCATTGCCTCCCTCCCTGCAGTTATGAACAGAGGAAGGCAAATTCCTGGGGCCAGGAGCTGTCTCATACATTGAATTTGCAGGGCACTTTGCACCAGGGGGATGCAGACTTGTCCAGGTCTTTGGATTGCTGGCATTAATCAGATATCTGCCTTTTGAAAATTATAAACACCATACCTCTCACTTTCTCAACAGCACAGCCAAGTTTGTTTTTTTTTTAAACATGCATTTGTGTCAATGGATGGGAGAGAAAATGCAGCTGAAATTTGGTCTTCTCCATCTTAAAGGCTTAAAGTCACACTGAGATGGAAAACCCCCAAAAAATGAAATTCTGTGGCCACAAACTTGCTGATGAAAGTCAGCTCCTATGATCTGGGGTGCTAACTCTATTTATTTGGGTGCTCTCATAGGAAAAACCTGAAGTACAGCAGAGATTATAGATGAAGGTCTGGGGAGGCATATAGCACTAGGCTGCTTTTCCTGGTTTTCCTGCATCAGGTGGAGCCCCCGTCACCTCACACCAGGTTCAGAGCCCTCCCAGTTTTTAGGAGATGGGTAATACACTCCTAAGTTATTTAAAAGTTTTGTAAATACGTTCTCAAAGAGCGCTGAGCACTGACTGACCATCTTCCCTCTGCAGAAGCAGCACTTTCTTCCTGGTATACCACTCATTGATGGAAATGAAGGCAGCTGGACATTGCTACCTTCAGGGAGAAGCATCCGTGCAGGCTAGCAGAAGTTGAACAAATAATCTCCCTCCATCCTTTCTGCTGCATATCTTTTCTCTGCCAGCCCACGGGGAACTGAAAAATACCCAGACTGATTAACTGCTTATTCAGAATAGTCATGAGCCAAAGCTGGAATTGGTTATGCAAATGATCCTGAATGATGGATTTACTGGTAAAACAGGATTAAAATCTAGGCCACCCTGTCTTTGGTTCTGCAAAACCAAAAATCAGACGGTGATTTTCTTCAAAACAACCAGAATGTTTCTACGTCTACTTCATTTCCACATTTTGATTTGTTTTGCCATCCATCCCACACAACATGCTCTTCCTCTTCCTGCCAATCACTGTTACACCTTTTCAATGTTTAAATTATTTACCTTGCATTAGCCACATGAAAAGGGTCCTCCTTTTTATTGTGGCTCTCCTCAAACCAAAATCTTATATTGACATCGGTACAGAACAATGATAAGGAACTAATGAATATTAGCTTATGGGCAGTGAGAGTCATTAAAAAAAAACCTAACAAACCCAGCATAAAATTAATTCCTTTAATTTTTTTTCTATCAGTAAGTTCTTTAGCTACTCAAAAAAAAAAAGGATTTAAAAACTTTTTAAGTTTGAATTCTATGGTTCTATGAATCTATTTTAGGGAATACAGTCGACACTGATGGAATTCTGGTGGAAGATAAAGAAGTCCCTTCTTATTTCCAAGCACAACCCTAAAGTGGGATAAATGCATTTGTGCAGGTATGTATCAATATATGTGTGTTGTATCTATGTATGTGCATGTGCATACTTCTTCCTCTGTGCAATCAATCAACCTCTTTTGTTTAGGTTTTTCAATCAGTAACAAAGGACTATTTACCATGTATATGCATAAATTACCAGAAATACTTGTGAAAAAAAGTTAGGAATAGGAAGAAGGCAACTTAGCAACAAGTGCTATAATAAAGACACTTCTTATTTTTCAATTGAGCACATTCAAAGTTGAATTTGTTCCTCTTTTATCAGCCTTAATATAGATTTATCGTAGCTGCCATTCTGACTCTTTAATACAATAAATTATTATGGTAATATGCTAAAACACAGTTGTATTAAACGGCCAGTTGAAGACAATGAAATCCTTGTGAAGGCACGCAGAACAAGATTCCAGAGAAAACTAATAAAATGCAAACCTAATAAATAACTGTAATTAACATGAAATTTGAAGGCCAAATCTGGAGTGTGGGGCAACAGGCAGCACATGTGTTTGAACCTCTGCAGGGGGTATGATGTCTTGTGTTTCACAGAATGAATGTGATCACCAGAGGCCACACCCACTGTATCTCCAGTTGCAGGAGCCATATTTCCCTCCATGTTGTTACCCACAGGACACAAAACCGCCCCACAAACCTTCCTCAGATTGTCAAGTGCTGACAGCTGCTGCCTTATGGTCCACCTCAGCTGTAGGGGGTCACTATCAAGGGATACACCAAAACCATTGGTTGTACCACTGCCCCAGTGGAGAAGTAATGGATAAATGGCATAGTGGCCCTGCCCTCACACACACACCACCCTGACTTTAAGCGGTACTAATCCGAAGCCTTAATTCTGAGTGTATAAAAGACTTAGCTATACATATTTGCCCATTGTCTGCCAATGTTTCCAGCACTAAAGAGAGAAGATGACACCTGTGCAGCCAGCAGTGGAATCTGCTCTGTGGTAGGCATTTATAGCAGAAATTTTCCTTAACTTAAAGATGCTGACTACTTTTTTCTACCAATTCTATCCAAAGCCTCATCTGTCCTGAGCATCAAGCAGGCTGAATTGTTATTCACACAGCCCACTTTAGAGGCAATAGCAGCCACGATGCCTGCGTTCAGTTCTACAGCACTTGGTGTGGTGGCCAACCTTCTGCCTCTATCAGTTTGATTTGCAGGTTACTACAAGGAACTTCAATAGTTTGCAATTGAATAATAAATACATAAATAAACTGTCATGAATAACACTCATAGGAAATCACCAATGAATTTCCAGGTGTATTTCTTACCGGGGCGGGGAGGGGGGTGGATAAAGAAAAAAAAAAAAAAAGGGAGAAGATTAATAACTGGGAGAGAATTATGTTCCAAACCTTCCCCTGGTCATGGAGCATTGACAGAATAAGAAGACCTGAACTGTGGGCTATTTGGAGACTCATTTGTCAGTTGGTGCACAACTTCCTTGCAGTCTGGGCTTTATATTTTGTTAATGCTATTAGAACTGGGAAAGGCTATTAGGATACTGATAGATGAAAATTATATCTGAAATTAGTATTTCTGACTGTTTTTCCTTCCTCTAGGTTATTTCTACAAGTCAGATGTTGTGAATTCTTATCTTGTTCCCAAATCAAATAACTCCAGTGAGCAGCAGAGGCAGGGTTTGAAAGAGGAATCTCCAGTGGTCTGTGCCTCAGAGCTGTGGTTTATTATCTCCCTTCTCAACTTTGAGGCAGCTTCATTAACTTGGACTTAGATTCCAGCCTCAGCTCTCGTTGTGGAGATTAAAAAAGGGCATGAAAGAAAACCTCAACATGATCCAGCCAGACCTTGAAATATTAGACTCACAGAAGAAAATAATACAATTGGAACTTGCAAAGACATTTTTTTATTGGCCTTGTAAATTCCTCACTAAACATGCTTTTAGCAGCCTACCCCTCTCAGAATCTTAATTATCTAGCAGCCCCTCATAATGGCCCCATTCATGGCTTTGCTGAGGAAAAGCACTCTGATATCGCAAACACAGGAACTTGGAAGATACAGCATGTTCCCAAGGAAGAGCTGCACACCCACAGATAGTTGGCAGAGGGAATTTGCTACTTGGAGAACATAATATAATGCAAATATGTGGTTTTCTTTCTTTCTTTCTTTCTTTCTTTCTTTCTTTCTTTCTTTCTTTCTTTCTTTCTTTCTTTTCTTGAAGCAAGGAAGAGGAGATGCTGTGCCTGAGCTGTGTGTAAAAAAGCCCTCTGATATACAGTTCTGAATAAAGCAGAATATTATAGGCTCACCATCTCTCTCTTCCACTATTTCTGACTGTTCATTGACTACCAAAAATTAATGACATGATATATGGTATGGGCTGGAGACATTTTATGAGCTTTTGAAATCTTTTCCAACAGGAAATGTGAGGCATCACTTACTGTTCGTGCTTTTTGGGGTTTGTTTGCTTGGAAATGAACCATGGGCTGAAGATATTTAATCTGAGTCAAAACAAAGAATAATGAGTTGGTCAGCACCCTTGAGAACTGGATATTTTTAATGATTCAAATGCATACCTTACAGATCCTTTCTATGAAGAAAGAAAGAAAGAAAGAAAGAAAGAAAGAAAGAAAGAAAGCAAGCAGGAGGAATATAATTGCAAAGTTTTCACAAGCTTCTATGTCTGATAGTCTGTTACTTTTGAAGCCCCCACTAATTTATGTTCTCTAAGTACTTTTTGTGATCAGTTTTGTTCATAAAATTCACAGCCTTTGCCTAAAAAAAAAAACAAACCACAGTTTTTCAAACAGAAACCATATTGTATGCAAAATACAGCCCAGAAAATTATATTCAATCACATTAAATAAAATTTTGCCAAAAAAGCTTCAACTAAGGCAATCTAAACAAAGAAAACACTGTTCAGAGAAAATATCAACTCTGTATGGTCACACTTGTCTTTGGATGACAGTTTAATTTATGTATTTGATAACCCATTATAAATGGACCCATTTATTTCAAGACCTTCTGTCCCAGGCCTACTCGTTAAATATTGACCAAGATCCTTGGGATAACTTTATGAAGAACTACTTATTTTTATTTCAGTAAATGTGCTCTCTCCAGAAATGGTGGGGTAGAACAATGGTAAGAATTATGGGGGAGGAAAAAAAAAAGAGACAATCCTCATTTATCTAGGACTCTCACAAGATCAAAAAAATGTTTACTTTTCATCCAGCCTGAAAACTGTTTTTTCAACAATAACCCTATTATATCTACCATGTGCAGATGTGATTAGGTCAATTTACATATTAGAAATATCCATATTTAAAAACAAAAAAAAAAAACCAAAACAAAACCAAGAACTATTGCATTGCATGCAGAGAATCAACTGGACCTGGGATGGTGGGGATTTATAGATAACACCTCCCTGAAGACTTATGAATTAATCTACTCCTCAAGAAGTAAGGTGAGTAAAAAGCTTTACAAAATTGTTCTTTGTGGACAGAATTCCTTCACAGAGTCCTGTTTTTAGCCACTAGAATGGCCTTCGGAGAAGTCCAAAAAGCCAGAGACATGGTTTTAAATTAGAAAAGAGTGGATTTAGATTGGATGTAAGGAAGAAGTTCTTTACCATGAGAGTGGTGGAGCACTGGAACAAGGTGCACAGGGCGGGTATTTGATTCCCATCCCTGGAGACATTCAAGTTGAGGCTTAATGAGGCTCTGAGTAACCTTCTCTAGTTGAAGATGGCCCTGCTCTCAGCAAGGGGGTTGGACTAGATGACCTCTAGAGGTCCCTTCCAACCCAGACATTTCTATGATTTCTATGATTCTGTGATCCCATGGGTATGCAGAAGCCTGTGCATGAGCTGCATTAGGAATCACCTTCAGGCTGGTTGTGCTCCAGCAGCCTTATCACATGAGCACATTCCAACCCACGACCATGTTTCCACCTTGTGAGAGAGACAAAGGTCATGGTACATAACAGAAAGAAACAGCTACTTTCGCTCCTTTGAAAAATGTCTCCTCCAGAGGAGAGTGGACAGAGGAGTGTGTGTATGCGAGACTACCCAACTGTACCTGCCCTAGACTGATACAATAGCATCAGTCTCCACATTTCATGAATAATAAATGCCTATGTTAAAGGAAAGGATTACTAGAGAGGATAGATTGAAGGAAAGCATAAGTTAAACAGCGAGAAATGTATCTAATACTTACATTTACCAGCTGAAGCCCAGAGTTTTGCATCTCTAGGCAGAAAGAACAAATTGACCTCTTCACAGAAGTGGTGCACTCACTGAAGACGTTTTATGAATTGCTTCAGGAGCAGAATCAGTTCTGAACTGAACACAGGTATCTCAGGGAGGAAAAAGACACATAAAAGCACTGTACAAACTGCTGACAGCACTAGCTATGTGAGAGACAATCAAGGTACTTAATGCTTTAAAACACATGCCCTGCATAATAACCGATGCTGCAGAAGCCTCAGTCACTCTTCCAAGCACTGAATGAAGAGGAACATTGCTGTACTAGGATCATAAGAAATATCCTTTAAGCCTCTTGCATAAATGCATGTGTTCCGAGTTGGAGAAATGTTAACTTATATTCTTCATGTATCCAGGGGCCATTTCCCCTGTCACAAACTGAGGGGAGAGGGAAAAGGGGACATCACACTATTGATTTCCTACAAACGCACTTAGCCTTTAGTAGCTGCTGTCAGCATTTCCATGTTAATACCAACAGTGAACAAAGTAACTGGAGGCATTTAGAGAACTTGCTTCAGATTTAAGACTTGGGAAATCAGAGATTCTTCTCTTAGCTCATGGTTAATTGTTTTACTGGCCATACCCAAAAGGGTGTGAATTCAGGAGAGAAAGGCAGGGAGTCTCCACAAGTTCAGGCATTATTTAGTGCAAAACTAACAAGAGGTTGCTCTGTAATACCCTCAAGCTATTGGAGCTGAGTCAACTAATAACATTCATAATCTAGAATGTATGCAGTTCTTCTAATGAACATTTCCTTTAATGAGTGCTATGTGGTATCACAGAGAAAGTGCTCAGGCTGTGGGTGATGAGGGGACAATTGCTGTCCAGCTTCCAGTCCACGTGAAGGCTGCTGGAGAAGCGACAAGAGTTTTGTGAGAGGTGGTAGTTGAAAAGACTGGTAATAGATTGTGTAGCCCTTTGTTTCTGGGTCACTAGGTCAAGTGTAGAAGCATGCAAAAGTCAGCTTCATCTTTCTAGCAGTCACCTGGTGCCTACGTGAATTGAGACAGTTGCTTCAGGCCAGCTCCTCCCAGGTAGCTGCTTGGTCTCATTGCAACCCTGTCTGAGTCCCCCAGGGACAGTCTCTGTAGGAAAGCATGGCAGCAAATCAACGTATAGCTTGAATTGCTTTCTGATGACTGCAAAGCCTGGTTTATGTCAGGCAGGTGATGTGTTCTCCTCACAGTAAATTACGATTGTCATGAATTTTTGACCAACTTACCTACACTCTGCCCACTAATGTATCTCCACTGAACATACTTCATGCACTCCACTATCTATAAAGGGAAGACAAGTGAGCAGAAGCACAAGGTCTCTCCTTGTCCCATGCATGTGCAGATCCACACATACATGCTTTACAGTAAATGAGATCAATGTTCAGTCCTGAAGCAACCACAGGGCTCCACTGCCATAACTCACAGATGGGCAAGGGCTGAACCCCTCCAGCAGCATGTGGGAGCTGGCGTCCCATCCTGCCACAACACTCAGTCCCCTCTTACTTGGCAACAGGCACTACTTGGTTACAACTGAGTTTTCTACAATGTACTGGTTGCAATTTTTTTGTTGTTATTACCTCCTCCAACACAGTTTGGGCTTGCAATATTAAGACAGCTTGAGTTTACATACAGAGGGAATACAAATAGCTTTCCTGCAAATTAAGTGGTGAAAATGCACCATTCGTCAGTGCTGTGTGGCTTACGGGATTTATAGTCTCCCATTTGGGATGAACACTGCAATTCTCTTGTGGTCTTGCCATTGTGAATAATGTGGCCACGCTAAACTCACACTAATAAAACCTGAATGTGTCATCACATTGTTCAGCACTGTATAGGAGAAACCCATCCATTAGTGAGGCGGGCACTGAAAATTCTTTCTGACAGGAGCAGCACAGGGACGGCTTCACAGCAGCTATTCAGAGCCACTTTACAGCTTCCTGAGCACAGTTCAGTCTGGGCTGCATGCCAGCAGTGTGGGAAATGGCTGACAGAGGAGGTTCTGGCCACTGAGTTGTAGATCACATTAATCCCTTGGGGAAAAGGAACATGTACCGACAGTACGTGATAGAGGGTGCTTCTAGCGTGTACACAGCCCATCTTTAATATTTGTTGCAGCCTACCTTATTCCTTTAATGGTTTCTTTGACAAAGCATATTTACTAAGACTCTGCACAAATTGGACAATTGCTCCATTGCTTTGGCTGCTAAGTAGCTATTGGTGACCACTGGAGCCTGTGTGGATATCAGAAATACTCAAATGAAAGCAAAGTAGGCAGCCATGCCAATGAGAGGTCTCTCAATGTGGTCTCTTCCAAGGCAGCATGCTCAGAGCAGTGCTCCACAGACTTCCTGCTGCCACTTCTCCCAGTGCAGGGGCAGAGTGGTGACCGCAAAAGGCATGACTGCCTACTCAAAGAAGAGGCAAAACCAAAAACAGTGACATCACTTACCAGCAACACCTTCTGATTCCTAGCCGAAAGCTGAAAGCTTCCAGCCTTCCTTGATAACGGATGACATATGCTACCTTCTTCATGTCCCATGACTGGCTGGCTGGCCTTCATTTGTCCTGCTCCAAATCACTTTTGTTAGCCCTAGAGAGTTAGCTAAAAATGTGGTAACACCATGCCTTGTATTTCTTCCATGTGAAGCTCCTAACAAATACGTTATGAAGGTGACCTGCCTTGCTTTAAAGTAAGCCACGACTTTGGTTCTGGATTTGCCACTCTTCCAAGCAATGGTGTTTAGCCAGCCAAAAGAGCCCTGCGAATTCACCTGACTGTATGGCACAAAGATAGCTCCATTGAGAAAGTTTAAACTGAACATCTTTCAGTGGATGACAAATCTTGGCTTGCCTAAAGCCTTTGAAAGCTCAAAATGCAATGTAAATTAAAGTTGGAGGAACCTAGAAGAAAACTATTTTAGCTTTAGGCTTTCAACAAAGCACAAAAAGAGTTAAAAAAAATATTTTAAACATCAGTTCAATCAATTACTTTTGTATTAAAGATCATCTTCTGCATGTCTCCCCAGATAAGGCTGTGATTCCCATAGCAGGCATACCCCAGCAACTCAAAAGGTCAAAAAGATGGCATCAAATAATTTTGTTAATATTGCTTAGAATCCACTCTGTTCCTTTGACCATTTTAGTATCAGCAAATAACTCTACTTTTTCTGACCTAAGCAGTTCCATTTGAGAAGATTCCCAGCCTGGATGTTTCTAAAATGTTACCAAGTGATTAAACACAAATCCTCAAATGAAGAGAGAGGGTTTTATTAAATATCCCAGAGCAGTGCTGTCTGCCCACACTTACGCCCATGTCTGCTTGCTGGCTGATAAACGTCTTGGCTTTAAGATATTACTTATTAGCATGCCTCTGTATTTCCACCTCACACAGTCACCCAAGGGTGATTGCTATCTGTTAATTGAATTCCATGCCAGCAACTGTGTCTTTGTGTGCCTGCCATTACAATTTCGTGGATTGTGACTTCATTTCCTATTTACAAGTTGCAGCGATAAAAAGTGAATTTATTTACACATAAATAAACACAACAGTTTTGTAGCTATTTGTCAGAGGATGGGTGTAAGGTACATGTGAAATGCACAAATGTGCCTTTTCTCTTGCGTTTCCTTTTCTCTTTCTTTTTAAAGTCATTCTGGTTCCCACCAATGAAACGGAGCTTTTGTGATTGGAGAAGGAGTCAGGGGAACAGACTGAGAGTCTTAAATTTAGAGGAGAGCAAGCTGAAGCTGTAGAAATGCTTGGGTTGATGCCTTTCACAAGGTGGTCTCTGTGGTGCAGTCTTACTGGAATGACAATCTGCACACCTACCACATTTCATTCAAGCATCTTGAATCTGTTCCCCATCACTGCCTTCATAACAGTATTTTATGGAGTTCTTCTCCCATTATGTTAGATGAGAAAATAACATGTGTGCATGGCTTGACTCTTGCAAGACCACACTGTGAGAAAGGGGTGGGACTAGGAGAAGAAGCCATGAGAAGACACAGGACCCTAATGATGTTTGAGTGAAGGTTGGCATGACTGACTTCTGGGCTTTCGTCTTAACAGCAAGAGCTCACATCTCAGCTAGCTTTTGGTTGCCTCCAAAAGGAAGCTGAAGCTTTTGTAAAGATATTAGTCCTTTTGAGTTTGGACAAGTCTGCTTGAGAAAGCCAAGGAAACCCCTGAACCACCAACCACAAGTTGGCTGCTATTGCAGTGAAAGCTGGTCTGTAATAATTTTCATAAACGTATTGAGATTCACTCCATAATCCCTCTTGGTTTTCTTCCCCCTCAACATGTCTGTAGAATAGTTATTCAAAAATCACTGTCCTTGAAGATTCAGAAGCTGATTTCTCTATTAAGATCTACAACAAGAAACTAGTAGAAAATTGAGTATAAAAAAGCTTGGAAGGGGTTATGGCCACCTCAGGGTAACTGTCTGTGGAAAACCAGAGTGGTATCTTTTACTATTCATTTAGTAGGAAATGTTATGAAAGTATTGCTTTTTAATAAGATTCTTACTATTTCCTGGAGCTTGCCTAGATGAGCGTCTCCTTCATCACTGTTTTGCCTTACCTTTTTCCACAGCCAGAACTAGATGAGATAAATGTCAATTAACATAAGCACCCCAGGAAAGTTATAAAATGTTTTTTGAACTGGAAATAAAAAACATTTGGGATCAGATTCATTTTAGCATCCTGAGAAATCTGTGTTCAAATGGTTTTACTATAGTCCAACCTGTCCTCAGTTTAAAAGCACTTCTCTTTAGTCTGGCTTTTGTTGAAAGACAGGATGCATATTGCTATAAATTAGCTTAAGAGATAACTTTTGCCTGTAGACAATTGTACACTTCATATTTATCACTGACTCAGCTAACACTATACAAATGGGCTTCAAATATTCTGACTTTGTGTTACAAATTCTTTATGAATTGTACTATTAAAAAAATTAAATAGAGTTACAGTTTTCAGAGTAACTTCCAAGGACAAATTGTTTGCAATGTAATAGATGGAATTAAATATACCATCTATTACTGAGATCTCTCAATCTGTAGATTTGGTTGCTGATGTTCTGGGAAAACTTAATCCACTTGAACTGGGTTCTTTTGTTTGGTTTTAGTTTGGTTTGGGTTTTTTGTGTGTGTTTGTTGGTGGTGGTTTTGTTTTGTTTTTGTGGGTTTTTGTTTGCTTTTTTTTTCATTAGGTTTCATCCTCACATTAGTTAAAAATTCTTCTGAACTTAATTTTCTGGAATTTAATTGTTTTCTTAAAATACAGGAAAGCACTGTGCATGCACAAAGACAAAAAAAAAACCAAACACAAACCCAAACAACTTGTTAAAACCCGAACTTATTGAAGACTTCTCATAATCAAATTGGTTAATGTTGGAATTAACAGGATTGAAACATTTCAAGGTCATTGTGCAGGTGTTTGGGTGATGTTTAACTCTTGAATAGTAAATATAAATAATATATGCTCTGAAACCAAAGGAAAAGAAGTCAGGTCTACAGTGAAACAACTGTCAGTGAGAAATACCTTATTCAGATTTTGAATTGCTCTTTTTTTTTCTGTCAAAAATACCATCACAAACAAAATGTTCCTTAAAAACATTTCAGTTCTGACAAAGCATCATTTCCTGGTGGAAGATATTCTGGTCAAAAAAACTATTCAACAAAATGTACTTCAGGGTCAGTCTTTGATTATATGAGAACACAGTGTTCTTTCAAATGTCTCAAATGCAAAATTAGTCCTGCTCAGTGTATAGGTCTAGACAGAGAGGTGAATTAGTGCAGCATGTTCTCTTGCTTCAAGCTCTTGCTGTTGGGGTGGGAAAATCAGAAACATGGTTGCTGAGCCAGGTCAGTTGCTTAGGTGATCAAAGCCAGGGAAAAGTTCTTGCCTGGGAAACGTTGCAAATTTTGCCTTGGTCTGATCTGAAGGCTTGGCTGGAGCCTAGAGCCTTGGCCCAAGACACGGTCACACACCCGTCACAGTTGAAGGCAGTTGGGGGACAACCAGAGTGTGGCTAGTAAAGGCCATGTTACAAGGTATGCATGCATAATTGGAGGCTGAATTAGGATTTCACATTACCTCTGATGCTCCATAAATTTGAGTGCTTGGCTTTGCATCATTAATATTTTTTGAATCTGCACTTTTTGCTTTATAATTGTATATAGTACATAATTACTCATAATTCATTACTGCACATGCAATTCCACAGACAATGTTTAGACATTAAATCTCAACTCAGTGATTGAATAGAAGGTACAGTAAAAATAAATATCCATGTATTTCATAAATATTTGCATAATGAGCTATTTAAATGCAAGAGATTCTAACATATGTAAACAATACGAAACGTAAAGTGAATGCAAAAATATACACAACCCCTTGTAAAATCATGATTTAAGAGTGAAGCATAGCATATTTTTTAAAGCTTTATGTATTCCAATACTACAGATGGTAAATACACATTGTATTAAAAACCTATTGCTTGGTACCATTAGTCAGTGAAGTGTACAACTGAAAGCTTTGGCTGATAAAGACAGTGGAATAAACAGACAAAAGTGACTGTCCAGTTACTGTGAAAGCTCTTTGTGGTCTGCAGACTTAAGTCATCCAGGATTCAGTTAGTGTAATCAATCTGAGTTCAACAACAAGTACCACAGGAAATAATCTTCCTGTTGTTAGAAAGTTGCCATGTAACATGATATGGAGCTTCTCCGGCAAAACTTTTTCTCAGTTTAGTGTGCAGCCATGCATGCAGTGGGAACTGAAAGCCTACCTACACAGAAACACATTGCTTGCTTCTTTCTGGGCTTAGTCTGGGTTTAGAGACTTCTGGACCAGTGTGTCAAATGTCATTTTAAAAGAATCTCTGCAACCTCAGCCACAGTATACTGTGGTTCAGTGTGGTTTCTGCAAAGGAAATGTAGTGGTGGAGGATGGAGGCAACAAAAAGACTTCCAAACTGAATTTTTGTGTATGTGTGTGTTAATAACCAGCCTGAGATAGCTGTCAAGGAGAGAAACAATGAGCATTGTACTTCATAGCTAGACTGCCTACTGACTAACTACTGCCTTTGCAGAAATCAACTTCTTCGCTAAGGATCAAAGCAGTTAGATACATCCACAGTCACACTTCTGAGCTTACAACTGGTTAAAGAGAGTGAGCAGTGGACTGTTGATGCCACCTCCTTCAGGCTTCATGACTCAAAGGGACAATGCTAACAAGATGCTCCTGTGGAGCACTCCACATCTCTGTGTGGAGGGAATGAATAGATACCCCCTCTGCCTTGGCTGGCATGGCCAAGAGGAGATGGATAAGGGATCTTTATCTTTAGTGGGACTCATTCTCACAAAATCACCTAGGTACCTGGTCTGTAATAGAACAGCTGTCAGTAGCCACATGGCCAAAGCAGCCAGAGATGTCAGGGTGGCAGGGACATCTCAGACACACCCACATCCCCAGGGGGTACCCCTGTTGCCTCTGCGATGCTTCAGGGTACAGAAAGACCACCATGTGTGTCCTAAACAACTTCTGTTGCATCATCCAAGGACTTGAAGGTTTGTGCACATGCCAAACTCCTGGCACCTGAGCAGTTCATAAATGTCTGAGTCACGGGGCAGCCAATTCAAGATAGCCCACAATAACTGAGTGTGGCAAATAATTGGTGAAGAAATGTAAGATAATATGAGATGCCTGGGTGCGGGTGTTTGCGTGAGTCATAGGGAACAGTTTTTGACTCAGAGGCTAAGTTATCTGGGCCAGATTTAAGGCTATGGAAACATCAGTATGAATTCTGGGGAGGAAAGAAATTAATGCCATTCTCTTCTGTGGGACATTTAGTTTTAACATTAAACTCAAACATGTTTTCTTTAGTAATGCTTCAAGTCATCAGACAGCTCAGAATTTTTAAAACCTCCCTTTCAAACTCCTACACTACATTTCAGACATGTTGTGTCCAACTCATGATAAACCCTGCATCTTAAATTCTGAGCAAAGTCTCTCTCACCCCACAGACTTCTTCCAAAGTATAGCTCCCCAGAAATATGCATGAAGAATTAAGGAGCAGACCATTCACTCCGTGCTCTCCAGAAGTACAGGACAGAGGAGGAGGAAGAGAGGACTTCAGCACAGGGCCCACATCTGCAGATTGCATGTGAATGGGCAAAGATCTCATGTACACTTGCAAAGGACTTGCAAAGGTGCAAGCACCACAGGTAGCCTCTTGGATTTGCTCATGTCATCTGCTTTCATTACTGGAAGGTTTATATGGGACAATTTCTTCCCATGGGAGATGCCTTCTGCTCCTGCATCTGCCCCTGCCTGCTGCTTCTGCTATGCTTTCCGATTCTCACCTCCTTGGGACCTAAGGCCTGCCATTGGGTCCTTGTCTGGGACAGGTGCCAGGCATTGCCTTTCAGATACTGGGTAATCATCAGCAGGCAGCAAGCAGTGGAGGAAAGGAGAAGCAGCAACTGTGAGGCCACCAGCTCACAGAATTAAGCTGTGCTCATGCCAAAGGTATCACACGCGGCTGCACAATTTACATGGCCTTGGACACCTGTGTGTTAAGGCCAAAGTTAACCTTTCATAGAGTAATAGAATTTTTTAGGCTGGAAAAGACCTTAAGTTCATCAGCTTCAACCATTAACCCTACTCTACTCAGTCCACTGCTAAACCATGTCTCTAAGCACCACATCTACATGACTTCTAAACATATTCAGGAATGGTGACTTAACCACCTCCCCAGGCAGCCTGCTCCAGAGAGCTACAACCCCTCCAGTGAAGGAATCCCTCCCTATATCCAAACCAAAGGTCTCCTGCTGTGACCCAAGACCATTTCATCCTGTCCTGTTCCCTCCTGTCATTGTAAACTGTAGTAAGCAGTCCTTTAGAAAACAATTCACCTACCTTGGCCTTCTTTTGCTGTCTCTTCGCACCTTCGCCATTGCCAGCAGGACTCTCAAAATCATTCAACAAAAGTTGTCTCTGGGTGAAGCAATGTTCATCTCCACAGGGTGGGCACAGCAAAAGGTCCCCACCAACAACTCTGAGGTTTGAGGACGTTGGCTTCAAGCATGTAAGTGTCCTTATGATTTTGAGAGTGAGTGTAAGACAGTCGAAGAGTAATCAGACATACTGTCTTGTTCAGCATGTAGGGACAGACAGTCTGCTTGAGGACTCTGAAGAAGGAGAGGTAGTACATTTCAGAAGAAAATGATCTGGGTCTGCACTAGGAGCTCTTTATAGTCCATCAAGGGAATGTCTAATTGAGACTGTATAATTATCTCCTCACTATATGAAATAAAATGAAATGAAATGAAATGTGCACTCCCTCAGTGGCTATCATTGATGAAAAGCCAGTTGGGGAAAAGGTTGAAATACATGGCAGGATCAGTTGTATTTGTAATGAGTTTTAACATTTCATCTATACATTTGACTCGCTGAAGCAGGTGGAAATAAATATTATGTTAGCAAGTGTGTACTGGAATGAGGCTTTGCTTTTGATTAAAGAAAAAAGGGAAAACAATTATCACCATTTTATGGATATCATAATTTGTTTCACATTCATTTTTTCAATACTAAGGTATACTAAAATTATTAAATTCTGAAGAGATCTTCACAGCACATGGACAAAGATTGAAGAATGCAGTTTTATTCTGTGTTAATTGTCTTGCTATACTTACATGAGTCTATATGAAAAGATAGGTACATATATAGTTACACAGGCAGTTACCTATTAATCCATGCATAACTTCCATGTAGCGAAAATGTAGTAAAAATATTGATCTCAAACCTTATTATGTATTGCTGCTTCTTGTTTTATTGATACTAACAATATTTGCCTCCACATAAAGGCTATTTTGCTGATCTTATTACCACGTGGTGCAAATTGAAATCACAAACTGAGATACAAATACGGGTTCACACACCAGTTCCAAATTCCTCCACTGAAGAGCCATTTAGAGTTCATGCTCAAAGAAGAAGAAAGATAAAAGCTTAATTAATGCATTTTTTTTTTTTTTTAAATTAATATATGGAATATATTCACCATGCTAGAGGCAAGAGAACATAATCTTTTACAGGATATCATACAGTCTGATCTCTTAAATATCAGTCATCAATATTTCTTATGTAAATAAATACATAAATCAAAATAAAATAAAAATCTGACTTATATCATGTCTAGAGGCCTTGGGGGTTTTTTTGAACTTATCAAATGTGGGTAAAGATCAAGATTTTTCCGCTGAGATTTTTACCAGTGGATGTTTATTTTTCTTCAATGTAATTTGATCCTGCTGTTGGTTTTGGCATTAATACATGAAAAATTAAATTTATGTCAGCACCAACAGATCAACTATCAGATGTTGCTATTAACTTTGACATCAAAATCATTAAGAAATTGCCAGAAGAAATCGTGTAAATTAATTATCAGAATTGTATTGGCACGAATACGTAACGATAATACTCATGCAAATAGTTAAAGAAAATGCAGTGAAAAACACATTAGAATAATGGCACAAAGTGTCATTATTCTGGGTTGTTGACAACTAAATGCTATTAGTTTTCAGCACAATGAACTTTAAGGTTAACAGAAAGAGACAGGGAAGTCCAGTGCAGGGCTCAAACTAGTCTTACTCGTGCCTTTACTTATTCAGTATATGAGACAGTAGGAGGGAAAACTAACTTTTTTAAACACATCAAAGAAAGCTTTTTACATCACTATGGAAGACATTAAAAAGGAAGAAAAAAAAGAAAAAAAAATCAACACAAAAAAACAAAGCAGCAGAATGACTTACAGCACTTGTCCAAAGATACGTGTTCTTTTGATGTTGCCAATTTCAGATCTCGAAGGACCTCAGGCACAGAAAGGTTGTTAGAATTCTAGGATTTTCCTGAGCAAAGAAGAGTAATAATTAACCTGAAAGTATGTAGGTTATCTCCTACTTACCCCTACCCAAAAGGTAATTATTAGCGATCAGAGCTCAGTGAGAGCGAGCTGTGATTATGGTGCATGTGTGTGTTTCTTAATTTAATGTGTAATGGACTGAGTTAGCTGTTTTGTCAACAGCAAAAGACTGTCCACCCTGATAGAATAAACATTACTAATGACTCAGTGGTGCTTACTTACCAGCTGGACACAGTTCTTTTAAATGCCTTTCTCCATTCCTTCCCAAGTCAATGGAAGAGGTCTCTTTCAATCTTGGTTTTATACTTGATCCAGAAACAATATGGAAATAATGCAAAAAGGCAGTAATTTCCGTGTTTCTTGCCTTCCAGCTCCCATCTTTATTTGACTACAGAAACAACACCACCACCCTAAAACAGAAGTTCACAACCTAAAAATAAAATCCTTTGTTTTAACAGTTACCATAGAATCATAGAATCTTTAGGGTTGGAAAGATCCCCTAGGATCATCAAGTCCAACCTTCATCCTAACATCTATCCATTTAGACCATAGCCTTAAGTGCCATGTCTACTTGTGTTTTAAACACCTCCAGGGATGATGACTTCACTACCTCCATGGGCAGCCTGTTTTAGTGCTTAACCACTCTCTCAGGGAAGATTTTCTTCCTAATATCTAATCTAAACCTCCCCTGACACAACTTGAGGCCATTTCCTCTCATTTTATCATTAGTAATTTGGAAGAAGAGACCAACAACAGCCTTGCTACAACCTCCTTTTAGGTAGCTGTAGAGGGCAATAGGGTCTCCTCTCAGTTTCCTCTAGACTAAACAATCCCAGTTCCCTCAGCCTCTCCTCATAAGGTATGCTTTCCAAACCCCTCACCAGATTCACTGCCCTTCACTGCTGGTGCCCGCTCCAGCACCTCAATGACCTTGTTGTACTATGGTGCCCAAAACTGGACACAGTACTCAAGATGCAGTCTCACGAA